>VXBR01003442.1:859335-945607 GCA_013400215.1 Cisticola juncidis | reverse complement strand
GCAGAGACAACAAAGAAGGTGTACTACCTTGAGAAAACAAAATATGGATATCTGCCCAAAAAAAACATGAGCTTGAAGAGACAATGAACCAACATGCTTGGAGAGAAAAAAACTAACAAAAAATGAGCAAAAGAAAAAGAAAAAAAATACAGGGAAAAAGACAGAGGAGAGGAGAGGAGAGGAGAGGAGAGAGAATTTGTTTGATACATACATATCCTAGTGAAAAGTTGTCAAGCCCGACCAGAGCAGGCAATATCTGATCAAAAGCATTTGGCTGCAAAATTCATGATCAACTCTGTTTGAAAACTGCTATTCAGAGGCAGCTTTAACCATCACCACTGCTCTCTCCAGTTTCCACCATGTTTATTTTTCCGTGTGCCCTGGTAAATTTGCACAAGGGTTCAAGGTCTGCTGTGGTGCATGCACCCATTGCCAGTGTTGTTCCTGTGCCATGCACAGGGAGCTGCGGGTGACCCTTGTGGGGTGACCCTTGTGGGGGTGACCTTTGCAGGGTGAACTTTGCAGTGTGACTCTTGCGGGGTGACCTCTGCAGGGTGACCTTTGCAGGGTGACTCTTGCAGGGTGACCCTTGCAGCCCCCGTTCCGCAGCCCGGCCAGAGCAGCGGAGCGGGGTGCGGATGGTGCCAAGTGCCCGTGGGTCTCACGGAGCCATGCGGAGCTGCTGGGGCTGTCTGACCCTCCGGGACAGTTCCTGTCACTTGGCCCCAGCACGCAGCTCTGGGCGGATACGGTTTCTTGGCTTTGTCCCCAGCGCGCCCTTCCTGCCAATTTCTCCGCATTTGCATTCTGCTGGTGCTCCCAATAGAAAAGGCGCTGCCGCCACAAGCACCAGCCACACCTGCTGCTGGGTCACAGTGGCCCAATTCACAGCACAAACCTTCCAAAACTTCAGCCTCCCCTGCTGCACCTTCTGCAGCTGCCTTGAGGAGTCCTGTGAAGTGATCTCTCCCAGAATAAGAGCCTATTCCCTTTGCCCGTCTCCCCATGGCACATTGCATAACCCAGCATGTCTGCAAAAAGCTCTCCAGAAGAATAATTTTAAAGTCTGCATTAGTTCCTGTTCTAAATGTAAAGGGGACAGCAAAGGAAAAAAAATCTACTTAACTTTCAGATCCTTGGTTGAAAACTTTGTTGAGTCTTCCCTAAAATACTAGGGAAATACCATCAATAAATGAGATTTCTTTGGATGAGCAGGAAGCTCTGCAGAAAAAAACCCAAATGAGACAAAATTAGAGTGGGGTAAAATCAAACAACCAGAATGAGGTGAAAACCACAGTGGGATCAAGTCATTGGCAGTGACTAAATTAAGAAGATATAGCTGAAGAAACACAATATTTTAGGCTTGATTTTTGTCAGTAGATACAAGCAAGTATGCATGGAAAGTAATCTAAACTCATTGTGCACCAAGTGCTCTGAGTGAGTGCAGTGAGGACAGCCCAGGCACTGATACAAGTTGTACACAGCCCTAGGGCACAGTCTATCCACAAGCCACTTCTGGCTGCACTTCTTCACACCACAAAGGCAATGCAATTACATGTGCTCTTGCTTTTCCTCATCTCATTTTTGGTTTTGTGTCTCATTTTCCCTAAATTCTCAATCTGTAACTTAAGGATTACATAACTTAGTACTATGTAATTAGCCTAAACAAGGGAAATAGAATTTGTCAGGAGGAAATCCCGGTTTTGCTCTAATGCTTCCTGCTTGTTCTGGATATTAGGCTCAAAAGGATCAGAGGGAGAGTACCTGTTTCATCATCAATATGTTTTTCCTTAAAATCTCTGGACATTAAATGTATGCATTTACTTTCCTAATCATCATAGATATTTATTCACAGCCTTACTGGACTCTAATGAGATCAAAAAGTCAACTTACAGCACATGACATACATGGTTTAGCCCTTTCCAGTTCTTCTGCAGGAGGTTTGTCCCAAAGGCCTACACCAATTTCAGCAATGTTGCCCTGCTTCATTAGCCCCCCTTTTTCCCGTACAAGCTTTCTTCCCTCAGTGCTGCTCACATTTCAAAGCACAGGGATGCTACAGGTGGGGTATTCAGCTCAGCTTCACCTCCTTTACCAGCTGCAGGAGTTGACCTTGCTGAAGAGGCTCAAAGCAGGTGAAGCAAGGATGCACTAGGGATAAGAGCTGAGGGAGCAGTTTCTCAGCATCTTTTGTAGAAATATGTTGCATTGGGGTGCAGCTGGCAGCTGGCCAGCTGTGCTGCTTCAGTGACACATGGAGACTTGGAATGTGCTTATCTATCTCACACCAGTGCTGGGAGTGCAAGGAGACTCCCCTATGCTGTTTTTATAAGTTTATGTATGGGCAGCAATGCAGAGAGCTCTGCTCCAGCTGCAGAGCTGTCCAGAAATGGGTGTTTAGCCTGTGGGAAGCCAAGACATGAGGTTGTGTTAGGCCATGGTTCCTTTGCCAATTCCATGAATGGCCCAAGTAATTTCGTTAGTGTCACCCTCTCCCTGAATGCAGCATGGTTGCTTGTAGAGAGGCAGCACAGCATCTCACCTCACTTGTTCTCAAAGGGATCTCAAAGAGGCAAAGGGATCTCAACTCTATCAGTCTGCCTTTTCCAGAGACGTTTCCTGCTTCACCTCACCTCACAGGTTCTGTTCTGCACAGACAGGATGTATCCTATCACCCACTCAGTCTGTCACGCTCCTCCAGGATGGACAGGCAGTGCCACAGGAGAATTGAAACAGGCTGTTTCAGTCACTGTCAGCCATGTCCCAGTGGTGCCCAGTGGCTCTCACATGTTGATGCTTTTCTCAAGGCTCCCTTTTGTCTTAAGATTCACTCTCCTCTGGATCTACCCACCCCTGCTCACACTGAATACAAAAAGCTAGGGAATTTTGGAGGGCACTGCCCAAAAAAGTTGGGCTCCTGCCACGCCTTGCTCCAGCCCTGCCCTGTTCACACACCCCTGGCCAGTCACTGTGGCCCCACAGCAGGTGAGGGGTGTTTGCTGTCCTGGGGTGCCCTGCCCAGCCTCTCACTGCTCGCTGGTGCTGCATGTATTTCTCTTGTTGCATGAGAAAAAGCATTAGTCTCGGTGTCCTTGGGTGTTTTTTTTATGTAAATACATTAAATTGGACAAAAGAAGTTAATCACCTTTCACTAAAAATAGGGATGACTGCAGTGCAGATCTAGCAGCAATATAAATCTGTGGTGATTTAATATTAGGGCCCACTCTTGGAAGAACAGCTAAATATTCCAGCTTTCTAAAGGTTAAGATACATGTCTAATCATTATCTATTTAGAGAAAAGAGTTCAGACATCTAATACATAGCCAAAAGTGAAAGGTACTTCTTAAAGTCTTGGGAAGCAAGCAGAATGCTGCCTATCCCTACGTCCTAGCACTACACACTGCCCCCCCAACCCAGCAATAACTTTCAACATTTTCTGCCTCTAGAGCTGAGGTTCTTTGTCCTGGCTCAGTGCCACCATGCTCTGCACTTTGATGAGTTTATGCCCAGGAAAGGCAGGGCTATTTCAGGGCGAGAGTGTCTGAGAGGAGCTAAGGACTCTCCAGCAGCCATCTCCCTTCTGCCTCTGCTTTTGCAGAGCATGGTGAGCCCAAACACAAACAGTTAAACTCATTATGTTTCCACCACTGTGCTTACAAAGAGAGAAAATATGGGACATCCTCTTCAAGGCACTTGAAAAATCTGCAGATGAAAAATTCTATAGAAGAGCAGAGAAATAGAATAATGCTTTCTAACTAGCTCTTTGGTACCAGAGATGTAAAATTGCTGGATTTTAATTTGAAGTGATAAGTTGATAACATGAATTTTTTTCCCTAGGTAAGATTTCAAAAAAATTGTTACATTACAATATGAAGTATTAAATTTCATAATATTGAAAGACTAGGAGCATAATAAGATGCAATATGACACAAACATGTTACTCATGTCAACTTAAACAAAAAAATCTGTGTTTTCAGATCTTTTTCTCTGCATGTCTCAACAAACTGAGCAGTGACCTGGCAGCTATGCCATGTGTCATGTGAAGGAGGTTCTGTCCTTCACACCTGATTCAGAAGAAGATTATGAGGTCAAATATTGCTTTATCTCTGGGAGTCTGACATCCAAGACATTCTGATGCCCAGAATTACATAGAACAGGTGCAAATTAGGAAAAAAGCAAGAAAAAAGAAAAAAAAAGAGTTTCCAGCTCTCTTGTGTGTTTTCTCTGGACAAAGCACATTTAGGTTGCTCTGCCAACAGTCAGGCACATGCATTGTGTAAGGCTGAGTGGGTCTCATGGGTTGCTGTCATCAAGTATGGAAGGAAATTTGTATTCTTTGTATAGAAGATGGGCTGCCCAGGGTTGTTCTTAAGGGCCTGTTCTGCAAAGCATGTCAGAGGTGCTGCTCTCTTTCTGTGTCCAGATGATCACATCAAGAAGAAATTTCTGCTCTGCATAGCTAGAGACTCAAGAGGGTTGTAAAGGTCATAACAATATAATATGAATCTTAAGTTATCTTGTTATGTTTCAGAGTAGCTGTTTGTGACAGAATATTGTGATAAAATCAGTATATATGCTGTGGTGTGGTACAGACTAAGCATGATGTACTCATCCTTCTTCTTGGTCTTTAGACTTCAGAGGCAGTTTTGACAGCCAGCACCATTTAGCATCTTTAGAAATAGCACCACCTTTGCCTTTTTAAACGGAGGTCTTTCTGACTTGTGTGAAAGTCCCCTCAGCTGGGGACTGAAACAGACACAGCCACAAGAAGGTGTCCTTGGTGGGTAAGCCAGCAAAAGCAACCAGTGTGGAATGCATGGGATGCCTAACCTTCCTTTAGTTCTGATGTTGCAGCTTCCTGCCTGGATAAATGAATACAATCTGAGCCCAGAAGGATATCAGATGTATTAGCTCTGATTAAAATGATTACCTCTCATTGTAAATGTTGCCTCTCTGGATAAGGCACAGGCACAGCAACTGGCAGTGGGACAATGTCCTTAGAAGAGCCTGCAAAGCCTTCCTTGAGTGTGAGATTCATCTCATGTCTCTTGAGAGAGGGATAAACTTGTTTCTCTGATTTAAAGCAAAGCTGACAGTTATCCATTATTCCATCTAGCAAAGAATAAGGAATACAACCCCAAACTTGAAGTAGAGGCATTACATTCTTCTCTTTCAAACCAAATGGTGACTTTCCATAACTGTATAACAGTCATAACATAGCCAAGGCTGGACTAATTTGTTAGCAACAATTAATGGAATCACATTGCAGAACTATCAAAATCCAGAACTGCTACTTTAAACTGAACCTCTCTTGAATATTCCTGATTGGTACTTTTCTTAATCTCTTGTTCCAAGTGAAAGGTGAAAAGTCTTTTTTTAAACTTCACTTTATTACTAAAAATAAAACCAGCACAGATGAACTTTGAAGTATATGTAATTGAGTCTCATGTGATCAGAGGATCCAGTGTTGACAGGGACTCTTACTTTACGTAAGTTGAATGATGATGTTCTCAGCCAGTGCTAGTGGAGAGCAGGTTATTGTTTGCAAACAGCATAAACCTGCTATTGATTTGTAACACTGGGGGGTCACCTCGAAGAAACAGACTGAGCTAATTTTAGGTTTGTGTTTGTCATATATCAGTTTAGATCTGTCAGCACATTACAGTAAAATTTAATATTAAGGATTTCACTGAATTTTATGACAAATCATAATTCAAAAGCTGGAAACCTTGGGTTTCCAAGGTGGAAGCGGTGTTTAGCTTTAATGCTATGTGCTATTTAAAGACTTTTAAACACATTTTCCAGAGTTGCACTGGCCTGTGATATTGCCTGGGAGAGAGCCTGCAGCTGTTTGCTTGCAGCACACACTGGAACTGTGTTTCTTCTTGGTTAGGCAAGCTGGCGCCTTTTTGTTTCATAGCGGTTGTGTTTTGCTGAACGCAAATAAATAAATCACGTTTGTGAGACAAGGGCCGCCCTTTGGTCCCGAGTGCAGCCCGCGTTCTCCGTGCGGAGCCAGGAACCTGTGTCCTGGCCCGCCGTGTGCTGCACTGGGCCGGCGCTGCGGGGAGCTCTGCCCGGAGCTGTGCCCTGCCCGGAGCTGTGCCCTGCCCGGAGCTGTGCCCTGCCCGGAACTGTGCCCTGCTTTGCCCGGAGCCCTGCCCTGCCCGGAGCTCTGCCCTGCCCGGAGCTGTGCCCTGCCCGGAACTGTGCCCTGCTTTGCCCGGAGCTGTGCCCTGCCCGGAACTGTGCCCTGCCCGGAGCTCTGCCCTGCCCGGAGCTGTGCCCTGCCCTGCCCTGCCCGGAGCTGTGCCCTGCCCGGAGCTGTGCCCTGCTCTGCCCTGCCCTGTCCGGAGCTCTGCCTGCCCTGCCCTTCCCTTCCCTGCCCTGCCCGGAGCTCTGCCCTTCCCTGCCCTGCCCGGAGCTCTGCCCTTCCCTGCCCTGCCCGGAGCTCTGCCCTGCCCGGAGCTCTGCCCTGCGCTCCCCTCTCACAGCCCCGGCCCCTGTGCGCTGCAGTGCCCAGCTGTGCCCAGCTGTGCCCAGCTGCAGGGCTGCCCTCGGCCCCGCTGTGGCTGCACCGGGGCCTTCAGCCGGAGGTGCCAGCCTGCCAAAGCCAGCCCTGGAGAGCAGCTGTAGAGCAGCACCGTTGCTGTTTTGCCCCACATCCCGATGGCGCCAGAGAAGTTTTCTAGTACCATTGCAGAAGTGGTTTTTGCTCCTCTGTCTCCATTGCCATAAAAGGAGGAGAAGAGCACTTTTCTACTCCCCAGAAAAACTGCGGCTAAAAACAAATAGGGGGTTTTGAGTCACTCAGTAACAACGATGGGTACGCTTGTCTCCTGCATTCTCTGTCAATTGATTCATTGCTTTCAGACCTTTTCCAACTTGTTTCATGAGCTAAGACTTCATGATCCTAGTAATTACAGCACATACAAAGTTTTCATCAAAACCTTTTCAACCCCAAAATTAATTATAATAACTAGAAACTTTTTTCTTCTTCAAGTCATCTGAAGATAATTTCTTGGACATATCTCATGGCTTCTGCTTTCTTTTGGAGTTGTTGGCAAGGAAGTTCCTTTAAGCACAAACTATTTGAAACAACATTACCATCTAGTGGAGAATATCATCCAGCACTGATGTGAATTCCTTAATGCAGAAATATACACTGTGTGACTGTTGCACAAATGGTGAATTAGGAAGTCAACTGAATATTCCTTTTGAAAATCAATGCTTGAAGTTAGCTGACTGGTTTAACAGAGAAGTAAAAAGGGTCTTTGAGTCATACTGTAGATCGGTAGTATTAGAAAATGCAGGAAATCAGTATAAGAATCTCCAGATTAGTTTTTATTCCCTAAGGTTTTCAGAAGAAAACTTTGATATTCATTCTGACAAAGCAGCTACATCTTGATCTGGAAAAGAGATAGCAAAATGCAGTTACTGTCTCTAGAAAAAAATATGTAAAAATTAGAGCCTGAATTTAATCAATATAAATCAAACCCAAACTCTCATCTTTTTGGTTGGTGTAAATGGGAATCTTGGGGCAGACTCAGCCACATGGCTTGTTCTGGAAACTTCCTTAGGCCTGACCAGCTGTCCTTCCCCTGTGCATCCCCCCCTGTGTGCAGGCAGCTCAGTGTCTCTGGTGCTGAACACTGTGCAGCACTTCCAGTGTGCAGGACAGGAGCTGGCAGAGGACAGCACTGCTGGTCACAGGGCTTTCATTTCCTGCACCTCCACCCTGCCCTTCCTACACTTTCTCTCTGATGCTTAGGTTGTTTATTGGGTTTCTCTACTGTGTTCCACCAGTTGCATCCTCTGCACAGGCTTTGGTAAAACAGCCAGCATTCAGTGGGGCCCCCACAGTGAAGCACAGCTCCAGGAACGTGCAGGACATGGAACAACTCTCTTAAATCTGTCTGGTCTCATCTGTGTCGTTCCTGACCTACCATGCTTCTTCCCTCATTGCCACATTTACCTCAGCATTGTAGCCGAAACCAGATTGCAGTTCTAGATTTGGCTAGCCTGTCAGTCCTCTGTGGCCCAAACCCCTCTGATTCAGGCAAAAGTTAACTGTTAGGAAAACACACCATCCTCTGGGGACACTAACTTTATACAGTGCTCAAATGCCAAAGCAGAAAGCTTTACGAAAACATCAAGGCTGATGGGTGGTTTGAAACCCACCCATGATGAGGGCCACACTTTCACTTGTAGAAGGTTGCCTAGAGCAACAGGCACACATGTGAAAAGTCAGACTAGGAGCTTGGTTCAGCTCCTCTGCTTTCCCTGCCGCTCTGCACAAGCCCTGGTATCACTGAGAAAAGCTGCATCTGGTGGGAGTTGCTGTCTGGAGCAGGCGGAAGCGCCCTGTGCAGCACGGCCGCAGGGGTTGCACAATGCGCAATAACAGCGTTGCGGCACCTCCTTTGCTTGGGGTCACAGTCACTGCTTTGCTTTGGAGATTACAGGCTTAGGTCTTAAACTCCAAGGGTAATAAACACATTAAAAAATAACCCAGCAACAGCAACAGAGCCCCTCTCCAGAGGCAGTTTGTTGTCTGAGGTAGGAGTAATCAGGGTGTCATCCTGTTCCTGTTGGAATCAATGACCAAATTCCTCCCTGGGGGTAAATTTGGGTACTTTAATATCAGGCATTAAAAGGAAAATAAAATGACACAATAAAATATCTGCCAAAAGTTCTGTTTTCTTTTGAGAATCAAATTTCTTCCCTTCTGATAAGATGCAGCTGGGTAATACTTCACAATTGGTTGTTTTTCTTCACTTCCATAGCCAGGACACGCTAGATCTGAGAGACAGAAAGTCCTTAAAACTTGTAATTAAGAAGATCATTACAATCTGCCCAGGGTAAGGCTATATTGAAATCAGCCTGACTTTTGTGATGGCCTTGGTATGAAACCTGTTTAATTTTTAAACCTTCTCCAGTAACAGCAACGGCTACATACTCAGGCTAATTGTCTGAAGATTTACAATCCTCTTGCAAAAGATGGTTGGAGAGAGCTGGAAAAAGCTCTTTCATTACAGTCAGAAAATAGGAAAAATGGCCAAATGAATTAAGGCAAGGGAGTGAACTTGGCATTTTCTTTGTGGAATATGCAGTACATCTTTTCACAATTCCACCTAACCTCCAGTGAGACTCATAACTGCTTCTTTTTGCTTCCAAATTAGGCCAGTTTGATATCCAGTGAGAACATTAGACTGAATGTCCAGGGGCTTCGTGAACTAACACAGCTAACAATTCATGAGTGCTTGCTTTTAAATGTTGCTTCTATCTTTAAAAAATGCAACCACACTCTGGTCTCAGACCAGTGGGGACTGGAAACAGGGGAAGCTGAGTGGTCCTGATGTACATAATTCCAGATTGGGAACTTCAGTGAATCTTCCTAGGGGAAAACTTCCCTAGGGGAAAAAGAAATGCAGGTATAGAAGATTTTTTGCACAGGTGATGTTTCAGAAGAATAAGTTTAGGAAAATGCAAAGGACTGGTGTTAGTACAGAGCTGGTGACTCTCGAGGACCTCACAGCTCACAGAGGAAAAAGTACCTTAGCCCTCAGTGATGTGTTTTTTTGGCTCATCAGGACAGGGTGTTCAAGTGACAGACAACAGAGCTAGCAGATATTTGGCTTATGTCTGTAGTGTGTGCATGTCCCATCTTTATGTTGCAAGATAAGAGTAGCTGGTGGGAGGGGAATACAGAAGAGGAAAAATATAGTATAATCTTCTCTCTGAGAGAACTTTTACTCACTGCAGTAACTCAAAATTCCTAAAATTCGGAGCCTACAGCAGTGAGCTGTTGCATGTTTTTTGCTGGGATCTCTCTGGGGGTCATACAAAGGGTTTGGGTAAATCCCTGCTGTCAGCTCTTTGCTTCTGAAACTCTCATTTCCTCCTTTTATCACATACACTTATGTTCCTTTAATCATAGAACTTCCTACATCTTTTTTAAGCAAAAGCTGACAATGGAAGTTTTTATCTTTTGTTGAGGCATGAGGTTTTTTTAAAAGGGGAAACAAGAATTTACTGTACTTGCAACACAAACTCAGCAAATAATAATTAGCACAGATCCACTCAAATGTCCAAATACATATTCTTTAATTTGTCCACAATTTTAAGCACCCATTGCCTTAATCTGTACCTATTTAGTAATGTCTTTTAAACATTGGCCCCAATTAAAATGGTATTGCTTTCTGGAATTGAGATGCTGGAACAAATAAGGACAGCATGTGAAATGCCTTTTTTTTTTTTTTCTTTTCAAACAAATGCTAATAATTTTGGATGCCTAAAGATGCTCTGAGGATGGAAGACACTGTTTATGACTGCTTGATTTAGACTAAAACTGACTTATTTTTCCTACCCTATATGGAATTTAGCAGCTACCAGAGTATGGGTAGTGGCTTGCTATGGCACCTTTCATGCCAGCTTTTATATCTAAGCCAGCATGCAGTGACACTGAAGTCAGCAGTTATATATGACTCCATCACTCTGTCCCATTAAATCCTGCAGGAGCTGACTGGGCCACCTGGGATTTCTGCAGCTACAATTTCTGTTCAGGCACGGTAAAACAACTACATATGTTCTGTCTCACCATCCTTTTTCTTGTTTTCCTGCAAAGTCAGTGCATTAAAGCAATCTTTCTACTCCTTTGATGCAGTTTAGCAGTTTAATGTCAAATGCTGAAGTTAAGGTCAGAAACCTGACAGTCAAACAATAACCTCCAAATCTGTGAGCAAATTAAAAACTTTCTTATTAAATGTAAGGTAAGGTGGCAGTTATCAACAAAAAATGGCTCCAGTGGGGGCTGTGTAATTATAGATCAGCATAATGGACTGCCTTTGTATAGGCTCCAGCAAAGTTACATATTCTAAGTGTCTGTGGCTGAACTTGCTACTTAAATTATTTGATTTCTAGGTGCAATGGAAGTTTGTTCTCAGCACAATGAAGATGTCAGTGCATCCCAGAGATATGCCAGCTCTTGGAAGATGTAGAAGATATTTTAGTATTAACAAGTCTTATTTTATTTTCCATTCCAGCAGGTCATTCTGACCAGATGACTATGTTATGTAATCAGGTCTTACTTAACTTTCTCCACAGTTTGAAAAGAACGGAACACTTTCTTTATCAGAAAAAACCTGCTGACACTGAAGTCTGCCTTTAGGAGCTCCATCAGGAACTGCAAAAACCCTTAAGGTTTTCTGAGGCTTATTACAATTATTACAATTAATACTTATTACTGTGCTCAGATTCATATTACCTCTCAGTTCAATGGATATTTGCACTCACATCTCTTCATGGTATGTCAGACATCCTACTGCAGGTCTTGAAAATGTCATGGCTTTATCCTGTCTGGCCCTACATGCCTTCTTAACAGTCCATCTCTTTCCATTTTTAGTAAGCATCTTGGTTTTTCCTTCTCTCAAAATGAGCATAATGTCTATTAACAACTTGCTGGACATGTTTACTGTATACAGTGCACTTCAAAGGCTCTAGAATGATTCTGTCTTTACATACTAACTACATTGCTATTTTGCCATTTGCAAGGTTCACTGCTGCTCTGTATCTGCCTGTTACCTCAGTCCCTAACCACTGAAACCACCATTTAAGATTCCTTATCAAAAAATACTAGAGACAATTGGTGTACCATGCCCTTAAACACTAAATAACAACCACACTTCAGGTTTTGTTTGTTTTGCAATCAGACCTTTTGTGATATGCCCTAAGAGAAAACTGCAAATGATGAGCTGGGAAGACATACATGTACCACTAATCCCACCAAGAATCCATGGCTCCATGAGCTCAAAGTCCCAGCCAGCAGCTGATTCGTGAAGCTACTCAGCTAATCTTAACTAGTACATGGAAGAAAGGCCCTTTAAGACAACCATTACCTTGGCAATTTCAAATCTGCAACATTACAAGAAGTGTCACTATCTGCAGAGCTAACAACAAACATCCTGTGCATCAAATGCTGGAAATATGGAAAAAAGAGACTGTACTTAGGAGTGTTATTAGTATTCACTCATCCTTTAACAACTTATGAATAAAAATCTGACAAAACAGAACTTGAAATTTCTTAATGCTGGTTAAACAGTCAACCCCTGCCCCTCCTTCTCTATCCCCTGCTTCCAAAAGAAACAGGACAATAGGACAAACCAAATTGTAGCAAGACTTTTTTTTCCTGAGAACCATTTTGATTAGAATGACTCACAAATAACTACTGAGAAATGAAAATTTGCTGCCTCACTAGTAACAGAGGAGCAGATAAATACAAAAGATAATTACCATATTCTACTCTTGGCTAGAAAATAAAAAAAATATTACTATCTCCTTTGCACACAAGCAGTCTAGTCTGAAATGTTAACAAAAGGAAAGGTACTACAGAAGAGTGCTAGAGAGTGAAAGAAAGAAATAGCCATCTGGTTGAACCTAGGATCAATGGCTGTTGTCAGAACATTTTTGTCAATTGTTCCTCACCAAAAAAGGAAATGTAATGAAATTTTCCTAAAATCTCTTTGATTCTGAAATTGTGCATGAAAAAAGTCAGGGATGGGGAGCTAGTACAAGCTTTTCCAGAAGCCCTGTTTTAATCATCTCTGTTCTGTCTGTATGAGGAGTTTCATCATCTTTCAGCATCTATAGCCCCAACACTTTTCTAGCACCATGAAAATACGTAATACAATTAGACGGAAGGAAAAATGCATTTATACAAAAGAGTAACTAGAGTCTTAGACACAATGAAGTCCTTCTTAATTTGCTTTGGGTTATGCTGAAAAGGCCTTCTTTGAGGCACAGCATTCTTGCAGCCTCAGGTTTATCTAGATGAAAGGAACATCTTCTGGCAGCTACATGAGCAAATGAGTGCCTAGTGATCCATCCTAATTTAGGCTATGTAAAACTTAGTGGGTGTAAGATGCAATGTGCCTTCTGAAGGCAATGCCTGGATCACACTCCCAATGACTGGCCAGGCTGCCAGCGCTCTTCTCCCTCCCACACACCTGTTCTTGTAAAGCTCTGTTGAAGAAAATGGGTGTGACACCATAGAAATGCTGTGCAATGACCTAAGGTGCCTCAAGCAACCATGGCGTTCATCCAGCTGTGGTCAAAATGTATTCTTTTCATTTCAGGCACTTTTTCTGGTGTCATCAACACCAATTCTGTTTTTGCAAATATGGGGCAGTGTTTGATGTGGAAAAGAATGTGAACATAGAATTTTGAAACAGATGGGAGACTAGTAAGGGCTGTGTCACACAGAGCCACCATTGTGCTGGAGGTGCCTAAGCAGGCTCTGAGGGAACAGGCTGGCTTGTTCAGGGAAGAGCAGTGGCATGCACAGACACCTCAACAAGCCCTGAGCAGCCCAGCCCCGCAAACAGCAGCAGTGTGGGTAAGAAACCCGAGCTGTGTGTTGGGGAGCAGCAAGGGCAGGGCTGCCAGGAGGGGACAGTGAGCCAGGAGCTGTGGGTCACAGGCAGGCAAAGGGGACAACTTACTGGGGCATGCCCCACAATACCCAAAAAACACAGCAAGGCAGGTCAACAATTCAGATCCCCAGGCAAGGCTGAGCTCAAGCAGGAAGGCCAAGCCCATAGGTCAGGATCAACAAGGGTACACAGTCAGATGGAAGCGTGGCTGCAACATAGCTCAGGCAAGGACCAAGCACAAGGGACTCAGTTCAGATGCATCTCCTAAAAGGTGGTGGCAGTGTGGGAAGCACCTGGCTTCTTCCAGCTTTCTGTTGAATGGTTGCAAGGCCAGCAGGCACTGAGGCCCAGAGCTCGAAGCCTGAATTGCATCTAAGCCAAATGTCTGCATTATCTAATTAATCAGCCAAGTCTCCAGGAGAGAGGAAAAATTATTGAGGGCACTGACAGTATCCCACTGACTTGGCTAAGAAGTGGTCTGCTCTGCCATTTTGACATACCAAGCTGTTTTATTACAGTGGAATTGCAGCATCTATTGTAGTGGGCTTGAAATTTAAAAAAAAAAAAATGGATCCAGTTCCTTGCTCCACTGAATGATGGACTAAGATCTGAAAGGAGAAAAAGCACCAGCTATCTTGTCTTCTTTGCCATGCAGAGACTACTGCCCTTCCTTCAGAGCTGCAGTTTTTTGACTTAGTCCTAAATAATGCAATTCTTATCAGATTATTTTGTTTGGAAAAAATCCCAAGAACATTGATTGACTGCTATAATACAGTCCTTGTTGCTCAGGATTGCTGGCAGTGCCTCCACTCCAGTAGGTGTCAAGCAAGAGCTGGTGGGTGCTGGGTACCTGCAGAGGAGGTACCTGGTAAGGACACATCCAGTTTTAGTGGGACAGAGAGAGTTACTTTTGGGAGAGAGGAATAGCTGCCAGTAAAGCACACGGTTCCAAGGGCTGCATTTCCCATTTTGCATTGTTTTGCCAGAGCACTGCCTGACATACCAAGTACATGTTACAGCCCTTCTGGAACCATCTTTCAGGAAACCAGTAAGACAGTTTGACTGGAGGCTCAGGAGGTCTGGATTGCACTGGATGCCAGTGCAACCAGTGAGAAAGTGCAAGTCATCACACTTTTTTGTGACTAATTCTGACTCTGAACAAGGGAATTTGTGCCTTTATGAAAGTGCTGTGATCTTCCCACAACAGGCACTGTATCATTTCTCAGATTCTCTATTAAATAACGATCTCTGGCAATAGACAACAGGGCAAAATACAGAAGTACATCAAACAGCCAGAAGCATGGAGAGTCCCAGCTACTTACCACAGTCACTCACTCACACTAGATGGAAGAAAACCAAAGCAGAACTGGGTTAACACAACACACTGCAGCTGGTCCTCCATTCATGTGGCGCTATTCACTGCAGAGGTTTCAGAGATCCTGCCTTTTTCTTGTTCCACATGTCAACATTAGTCCTTTCCACATTTCAGGCTAACTTCTCTCTGGACTACTGCATCCATGTAATTCACTAGCACGCTTACACTGCATCCCTTGCTGCCTTTGTCACGCACCTTTGGAAGCCTAAGTTGCACATACCAATGAACTCCGTCCTTTCTTCTTCACTGTTTTTTCTTTTCTTCAAAGATTAAGCATCACTACCGGGGATTTTTATATGTAGAAGTGAATTGGAGAAAATATTGATTATTTCCAGGAGTGGTTCATTTGCTATTTCTGCTGAGGGATTCAATGCATGGATTTTCAGGTGGCTTTTTAGAAAAATATTCTCTGAATCAGAAATTACTGTTCATATACAAGACAGTACATGACGACAATTTCTGGCAATGGCAAACTCAGAAAATAGGAGATCTAATTTTACACATCCTTAAGGATGCTCAGCTACAGCATAGTTGGAACATCAAGTATCCAGGACTAGCTCTAGGCTCTGTTATTTCACTGTCATACTTCTGGAGGGAAAAGCTCCGAGGTTTTAGGAAGTTGGGAACTTGGTAAGTGGTATTGCTTCCCTTCAACTTCTAGTCCAAAGCCTTTTACTGAGAATTTGTGTAAGTCCACTACTAAGTGCACTTAGATCCACTAAGTGCACTAGAGCCACTGTTCTCAGAAAGCATTACTGGTAAATAGGTAACA
Source organism: Cisticola juncidis (assembly GCA_013400215.1). Taxonomy (NCBI): domain Eukaryota; kingdom Metazoa; phylum Chordata; class Aves; order Passeriformes; family Cisticolidae; genus Cisticola; species Cisticola juncidis. The sequence goes on along the minus strand of VXBR01003442.1, from coordinate 930,030 downwards.
AGTAACTTTACACTTTTTTAACATGATAGAAGCAACTGCTTCATTGTACCAGGGAGGTGAATGGAAATTAATAACCCCTGTAGACAGTACGGTACTTCCAGAAGTCTCATCTTATGTGGTTCTGAACTAGCACCCCACCAACTATGGTTTTGTTTTTCAATGTCAAAAAATGTAACAACATAGATGTAGGCATAGGTTATTATTCTTTTTATTGCTCTTGTTAAAAAGTCAGTGTATGAACTATGGTACTATGCTGTAAAAATGCAACATTACTGAGTGATCTAACAGTATGAGGTCCATTATGACAAGCTTTTAAACATGAAGCATAAGCTTCACTATGGATTTCCAAATAAGAAAACCAATCCTAAGAGGTAAACGGATTAATAATAACTGATGTATGTGTAATTTCAATACTAAGTGAATACAAAGTGGACTTGCAAAAACCAAACATATAAAAATCACATCCTGGGTGAATCTCCACTATAACAAAACACCAGTGCCTATTAACTCAGAGCTTAGAGACTGAAAAAAACTATGGCAATATTCTTAATTCTGAAGCAAACCCAAACAGCATATCCATGGGTATTATTGCACAGTGTTGCTTTAACTGGCTTGCAAACTACTTTTACATTAAAGAAAGTGAGACTTACTTTTTTAGATATGTAATCTTATTAGAGGCATTGCAAAAAGAATGGTGTCCTAATTAGAACTTATATACCCTTTATGAAACAGTTTAAATACATCTGGCACACCATGAAGGTCTTGAAATTACTCCACTTCTTAGGAAAAAGTCTTTACATTTCCCAGAGGATGGGTGGGCACAGAGTAGCAAATAAAGGGAAATGAAAAACGACAGTGGACATTACTTTCCCAGCAAAAATATGTCTTACATCACACAGCTGATCAGAAATAAATAGGATGAAATTTGAGGAGTCTGAATATAAATCCTTGAATGATCCTGCAAGAATCACTGGCTTCACCAAATTAATATCAGTATATTTTGTTAGGAATAATGCAATTACTATATACAATATGTTTATCAGATAATGCTAACTAACAAAACACTAAATTAATGGTAGTTAAACAAGAATATACTAAACCAACATATTTTAAAAAAGGAAGGCAACCCCAGTTATGCATAGTTACATATGATAATGTCCAGCTCCCTGGAGTCCGATGGATTGACACCTTCAAGCATCAGGAAACAGTTTTCTGAGGTGTAAACAACATAATTAACAGAACAGCCAAGCTGTAGGGGAATTACACTGTCAAAAATCTCAACTCACCTCTAAATGTTACCACTGAATAGCTGCAATGGGGCAGTCATCCATTCAAAGGTTTTACATGACATATTTCTTCAAAAGACCTTCTAAAGGATGTGCTATTTAACATGTTGGTGATCCAGACACAAACAAAAATGTGACAAACCCAAAGCACTTAGGGCTTAGAAGCACTTATTGAAGAATCCATACCATATTTACGGTGAATTGTGTATGACTGCATGCACTACTAAGCTTCTCCTGTTTACTATTTCTTACGTGGCACCTTACTCTTCACAGTATTTCTACATACTAAGAAGAGGAGAGTCTTTTCCCCTAGAAACCAGCTTCTCTGGCATGGAAAGCCAGCATGCCTGTATCCTGCTTTGCAACAGCAAGGCAGGTACAATGAACACGACAATGTCAAATCCCCATGGATCATGACAAAATGACTCAGTTCTTCCCTTTGTTCTTGCTCAGCTTCCCTGCTCTCTTACAACTGTGCAGGTCAGTCAGCATCCAGTTCTTGTCCAGTCAGCAGAGGCTTCCCGTCTGTATCACCTATCTTTTTTCTCATCTCTTCCACAGCTTTCAGCAGAGCTGCTCGCTCCTGCTCAAGAGTGAGAATGGACTGCTTCAGTTTGCCTTCATTGGTCAGTAAAAGCTCTACTGTAGCTTCAAGGTTTTGGATTTTTCCATTAGCCACCTATCAAAGTAAAAAGATAGGAGGGGAGAAAGGATGGGAAGGGGAAAAATGTTAAATTCATGAAAGACTGAAACCATCTTTAAACTATTTTTTGAGATACATTAATACACATAAAATACTTAAGAAATTATGAAAAATTAAACTCAGAATATAATGCAAAGTAATGAAATTAAAAAGTTACCAAATCTGCAAATTTTATACTAAAGAACTGCAGGTTAAGATAAGCTTCTGTATCGGTCAGTTGGGAGATATTTTGGGCCAGCACTTGTTCCTTTGCAAAACAAAGACAACCCAACACGTCAGCAGCATCCTCATTTCATCTCAACTTTGAGTCCAATGAATACCAGGTTTGAAGGTAAAGGAGAAGAGAATTTAGAGCAATGTGCAAATGGAAAACACATTGTGAAAAATTTCAAAAACTCTCCCTCAAAAGGCTGCAGTAGAATACTGGTATTCTACTTCATGGTGAAACAAAGTATTAGATTGTTCAAACTCATTATGTGAGACCTGTAGGTACTTTGATGACATCAGATACCTGTTTGGAAGTTTCAGTACTGGATAACATTTGGAGACATGAGTATGGGGTGGTCTTTGCTTTCAGGGAAGTATTTGCCTTTCTGATGAGCCCACTACACATCATGTAATTACGATGGGTTAAAAAGTTCAGCCTTTGGGGACAAAATATTGACAAATAATGTTGACCCACATTATCTGGTGATGCATTTTCCTCCTATCAGCAATGGATCACCTTCCACATTATGAAACAAAGTCTGATGAAGCCCAACTCCAAGACAAAGGGATTGCTCCAACACTACGGTGTTAGATAGTTAAGTTCTTGCTGTGACTTTAGCTGCTGACTTGCCAGCCCTCAAGTGGAGAAGAGCTTGGTAATAAACTGCTTAAGGTTGCCAAGAATATAGGGACAGGAGTGGGTAGAAGATCACAGATCATAGAGTGGATGGGGTTAGAAGGGATCACTGGAGGTCATCCAGTTCCAACCTTCCTGATCAACCATGGTCCCCTAGAGCATTGCAGTCAGGACTGTGTCCTGATTGCTTTTGAGTATCTCCAGTAAGGAAGACTCCACAACCCCTCTAGGCCACCTGTGCCAGTGCTCAGTCAAGCACATTGTAAAGTTCTTTCTCATTTTCAGGTGGAACTTCCTATGCATCAGTTTCTGCCCATTTCCTTTTTCCCTACTGCTCTGCACCCTCTGAGTGGAGCCTGGCTCCATATACTTCACACCTTCTCTTCATATCCTGATGACCTGCACCAGGAGCTCCATGCCTCTCTTGTCCTGAGGAGCCCAGAGCTGGACACAGCACTGCTGATGTGGCCTCACCAGGGCTGAGCAGAGGGGCAGGATCACTCCCTCAGCCTGCTGGCCATGCTCTTCCTGATGCAGCCCAGGACACCACTGCCCTTCTCATCCACATGGGCACACTGCTGCTCCATGGACAGCTTTTTGTCCCCCAGGACCCCCAGGGCCTTCCCTGGACCGCTGCTTTCCAGAAGGTCAGCCCCAGCCTGTGCTGGTGCCAGGGGTTATTCCTCCCCAGCCGCAGGACCCTGCACTTGCCCTTGCTGAATTTCTTACAGCTCTTCTCTGCCCATCTCTCCACTCTGCTGAGGCCCTTCTGCAGGGCTGCACAGGTATTGGCTGCTCCTCCCAGCTTTGTGTCACCACTGACTTGCTGGGGTGGCACCTGCCCCTTCATCCAAGTCCTTGATGGATGAAATAAATAAATAGTGGGCCAATAGTGGGCCCACTATTGAACCTTATGCAACACTGCTAGTCAGAGGCCTCCAACTAGACTCTGTGCCACTGATCACAACCCTTTGAGACCTGCCATTCAGCCAGTTTTCAATCCACCACGCTGTCCAGCCCATACCTCCTGAGCTTAAGACCCTTGATAAAGGTTTTTATAGGACACCACATCTTAGATATAATCCCAGAAATCCATCTGCCCTCACTATATTCAACAATTTCCTTGTCCATGTTGCCCAAAGCTTTAGGAAAATATCTTGCAGAAGAGTGCCTCTCCTTCTGATTTCTCTAAGGCTCAACCTAGAACCTAAAACAGGATCAGATCTCACAGGACCAGAATGCACAGCTGAAGCAAATTTTTGTTAGGAGGGGCAATCTAAATTTGTATGATTGACTAGCTTTAGTCACGATACAGAACCAGTGTCTGAGAAACCTGAACTTCCCTCACCAGTTATCTTACAAAATTTATGTCTAACAATAATGAAGAGGTTTGAAATGTCTGCTTCTTACCCTTGAAGTCCCTTTCTCCATCAAACTTAATGCACAGTCAAAAGTTTTATAGCAAACATCCTGTTATAAAGCAGCCAGAAAGCTGACTTCTTGCTCAGATAATCAGAAAATAAGCCCTTAGACAGAACAGGTACATTGTCTCTGAAAATGCTGCAGACTGAACAGGAATTGAGCATATATTAGAAATTATTGTTTCACATAATGTTTAAATAATCTCGATAACAGTTAAAAATTGTAATAGAAAGTATATCTTTATAAACAAGCTATCCTCTTTTAGAATTTCTTCTGCATGTAAACTTTGAGGGCTAAACTTAATAAAACTAAAACAAAAAGTGGCTACATCTTAAATTCACTAGACCAAACATCAATCCCTCCTGTGATGTGGTGTAGGACAGTCTCGTCTGAAAAGATGTATAAATTAGAAAATTAGAACGTTAATCATATATGAAATATAAATTGTACCTGTAGTTCTTCCAGAAGATCAAAGTTTTGTTTGCGCAAGCTACTGTTTGCCTTTTCTAATTTATCCAGTCTCTGATTGTCATTTACAGATGAATCTATAAGCTCATCCTGAAGCACATGATATTCAACTTCATAAGCTTGCAACTGCTTGGCAATATCCATTTCAAACACCTGTCATATATAAAAATATTATTAGGTGCTGTACAGATCAAAAACATTTCTCTTTCAAGGCTTTAAAATCTATTGATCTAGATCTAGACTTAGATATTTAATCAATGCATACAAAAAAACCCCTTGTTTTTTAGCATTGACATTTCCTATTGTGGAAATGGCAAGCCTGAGGCAGTAGAGTGCAATACATTGGCATTGGATCTACTTAAAAGCTTTGCTACTGATTTGCTGCCTGACTTCAGCAAAACTATTTACACTAAAGGTTTCAAGGGTGTGGACTTTGTAGGGTATCCCCCTTTTCAAATTTAATACAGCTCAGTTTGGCATAAACCCTCCAAGTCATACCCAGAATCAGTTTTTAGTTCAGAAAAAGTGTGGTCCAAACTCACCAGCAACATTTACAAGTCTAAGGCTAAGTAAAATGAAAGCTTTAAACGAAAACCAGTAGACTTTGCTATCTTTATTTATGATTCTGTAGTATTTTTACAGACTGAAAGAAAATGAAATAATCTATCCTTACACACTTAACAAAACCATTATGTAACATCAAAATAGATTTCTCTTATCATTAACTACAAGTCACTGAAATGAATGCTCAGTCTTATCCATGAACATTAAGAAAACCTTTTATTTTAAAAGCAGATAAATAAATTGAGATGCAGTGACCCAAAGGACAAAACTTATTTTCTTTTCCTTTTTCTAGGTTTTGGCAAGCATCTGCCTTCAAATTATTCATAACTATGACTCCAGTCTCCTCTAGAAGCAGTGAAGACAAGTGCCAATAACAGAACAAAGAAAAAATAAAAGTTGATTTTAAAGTGTATTTGAAAAATTGCCCACTAAGGGAAGTTCCAGGGTCTTCTTAAACCTCTTGTACTTTATTGATTTTGAAAATAAGTAAAATGTCAAATCCCATCTTAAATATCTGTTTAAAGTAATAGGAACTTTTGCCTATTTTATTTATCTGCTCTGTCTACAAAACTTTAACTGTGGGTTAAGAAAACATCAGTTTATGAAATGTTTGTCACAAATCCAATAAAAAATTATCTCATAGTTAAATGGCAGAACAAACATGTATACCGAGCATATAAGCACAGAAGGCTGAAATGTAATTTTAATTTGAGTTTGATTACACATAGGGCAATTTCATTTTCTCTGAATTTGAGCATCTCTGGAGAAGACACCCTGTTGAAATTTCAATAAAACAAGCAGTGCAATTCAGCAGGACAGAATGTTAGTTCCTCTCATGACCTCTGCCACTTCTAGCCTCTGTGCTCCTGAGGAGGGAGGGAAATCCCTGTTGTCATAACCAGAGTACCAAATCTGAAAGAAGGGAAACATGAAGCAATAAAAAGTTTGATTTGAAACCTAGCCAACTGAAGGCACGCTAAGGCACAGACCCAAAGGCCATGCTGCAGAAGGATGAGGAGCATGGGGATGAACCCAGGAGCTGTGTATGTACTGTGGGCTGTTCAAACAGCTGCTCTCTTCAAAGTCAGCCCTGATCAAAGCAGGGGATCTGCTCTTCCTTCTACTCACTTTTACCTACCCACTTCAAATTTAGAGCCTAAACAGCGTATCCCTCCCTGCTTCTACCCAAAGCACATGGTTTTCTGCAGGTCACCTAAGAACTGCAAATCATTCAGCTTGGCAGATAACATACAATCCCCTTCAGCCCTTGGAAATTCCTTGGAAATTCCTTTGCTTTCCTTCCCCTTGCACAGACTTTCTGATTCTCATTTCCTTGCATTGACAGTAAGCACTAGGAGCCATTTTTCTGGCCCCAGTGTGAGCTGTGTCCTGAGAAGCTTTGCTGCCAGGGCTTGGAGGGAGCCCCTCTGCAGAGCCCTGTGCTGCTGCTTTCTTTATCAGCCCATGGGCTTTGACACCCAGCAGCCTTGGGGGGCTGTCAGCATCTGCAGTTCTGCACAGTACAGCCCCTATGTTCTGGACCACAAAAGGCCTTCAGAAAAACTGGCTAAAGCCCATCTTCTATTTGCCTGCTGCAGTTTAGATGTCAAGTGTAAAAACACAGGGTTTTTAAACAGGCAAACCTTAATTGAAATTATTTCCGATTTTTTCATATTCCATAAGTATCATGTGGAGCATTCTCTAGCTTAGCAATATTGCATCATTTTCCTTGTCTGCTGTTTAAAGGAATTGTATCAAGGATTCCAAGTTTTGCTGTCTAGAGTCACTACTCACTGCAAGAGTCTGCACTGCCCCACATACTCCTGAGAGAATTACAAAGGTTTTGTTGTTACATACTGGGCCAGCACCATAAAAGCTAGTAGAGACAGAGTTGGAGTGGGGAGGCTTCTAACTTCATTAAATAAGGTTAACATTTGTGAGGCTCTTGTAAGTCAATTTTTGCTTCTGATATGAGGCTTGGAAGGTAAGATTCTTTGGTGAAAAAAAATTAATTTTCAATAAAGGCTTCATAAAGTGACAATAATCAATGGTTACAATACCATACAAAGCTAATAAATCATCTTAGTTTACAAGTCATCTGCTTCCAAAAGTTTTCAACATCTTCCAAACTACAAGAGAGTTCTCAGCTTGAAGTACTGTTCTGGTTTTTCTGTCGAGAACTTAACAGGAGCATTCCTTTGCACACCTCTCGTGTTCAGTTTGTTTCATACCTGACTAATGGTCTTTTCCATCTGTACCAAACCCAAATTGGGGAGAGTGCTTTTAATAAAATCAACAATAGTTTCTAGATTCTCATGCTGCAGAATCAAGGGCTTGTGGCTTCCCAAAAGGCTTAAAGCCACTTTAAATATAGCCTCTGATCCTTGAAGAAAGAGCATATCTGTGAAAACAAGGAAAAAACAGGTTATATCAAGCAACCACATCTTTTGACAAAAATATCAAAACAATAAATTGTCCAAGGAAAACAACTTCTGACAGGAGTGACCTGGAGGTTAGATACACTGTGGTGGACATGTGCTTTTGGCTATGGCTTTAGAAGTTTTATAGGATCAAGATTATTACTGTGAATAGCATGTTTGATTAACACAATAACTTAGTGATTTGGTTGGTGAGTTTTCACAAAAAAAAAAAAAAAAAGGCAACTCAAGTTTAAGCTAAGTTTACAATAAACTAGGTAGTCAAGTTTATCAAGTTTATCAATGTTGCCACTTTTTGGGCATGTAATAGTTTAGTGGGTGTTTTTGATGGTTGTAGGAATATAAATTTGAACAGGAATTTAATCCCAATGACCTTTAAAAATTGTAATAGAATGGGGGATAAAACCTATACCTGAAGACACAACTGAAGATCTGAAATTCTGTTTTCCTCTCATGTGGTGGAAGAAGCCACAAACCCACAATACAACACCTAGCACCTGAGGCTAAATGCACAATTTCCAGTAGCCTCAAGTTTCAGGTGTGCGTGTTCGTTTTTAGTATGTGTCTCAACCACTTCTATTAATAAGCTAATAACAATATTAATAAGTACCCTGAAATTTTAGTCATACGGCTTAAGTGTAAATATTGCAGGTGGCCCTGCAATGACAGCACCTGGCACACCAAGCACACTGAAACCACAGTATAGTGACCTTTCAAAGTAAAGTCCTTTCCTTTCTTTTCTTTTACATTGCCTATGTATTTATAGAGTAAAGAAATATAAGTCTGCAATAAAGGCATCAGACAAGAAACCCAATCTGTATAAACAGCACTGCCCTGCATTTCCTGCTACTGTAACTCAGCATCTGCTCCTGGTTTAATTGAAGGACTCATAGAGGATACTGCGGGGGTTTTGTTGTATTTCCTAAATATAAATTTACTTTTAAAAGACTTCTCTCTTATTCTTTTCCTGCTTTGTATTTGAAGCTGTGAATGCAGCCACAATCAATCACATACAAAGTAGTACAGTGACATAAAAAAGAAAGATATGTCTTGATACTGAAAAAAAACAAAGGAAAGCAAAGAGAGAGAAAAAACCCACCATGCTTTAAGGGAAACAACTGCTAGCAAAACTACAATTATCCAGTTATCTCTGATGTAGTGAAGAACCAAAAACCTATGAAAGCACTGGCTAACAGCCTTTCTTAGTAAAATCAAACTCTATTTCCAAATTTGTATCATAATAAAATTCCCCTCTTTCACTCTTTAGCTTGCAATGTTGAAGCCATAACTCATTTCACTCTCTCTCCAAGAAAGAAAAGCACAAGTAAAAACTAACCACAAATCTCATACTTTCTCACCATTTGTGCTAAATGGGGTGTAACATTTTCCAAGTCTGTGTTGAGATGAATGTGAACTCCAGTGGCAGAAATGATTAAAAAGTGGTACCAGAGCAGGCATCTGCCTCAATTCTCTATTGAAACTCAAAACTATGGGAAAGCGGTTCATAGGGAAAGCTCTATATTAGGACAGGAAATACTGAAGAACAGCTAGAAACACAAAGTGAAAAAAGCAGAGCTAAAAAAAATGTGTTTTTATGATTCAGCACCTGCCCCATAATGACATGCAGATTAACTCTAGGTGACCTAAAAGTTGTTAATGAACGTCTGTATGACTGAGCTGGTAATACATGGCTGAAATCCCTCTCTCATTTGAAATAGCAAGTACTTAACAAAGGCCTGTTTATTACTCACTCCCCATACTTCACATTAAGTGGGCTCCCAGCCAACAACAATACAGTGAGGGTACCCAAATTAATGTCAGCATGATTGGCAGCCTACAGGATTAAAAAAAAGAGTTTTATCTACAATCCTAAAACAAAATAAATACTATTCCATCAAATCTCCTCTATTAATAAGTAAGCAGGGGTACTAGAGAACACATCTTTCTTAACACTGTACTTTCACCAGCTCCTGCTCAGGAAAATGTCAAAAGTTTGGACAGATAAATAAAAACTTAAAGAGAGTTTTGCTATTTGAGTCATAAAACAGTCTAACCCACTTCTTTTACATATTGCCTGTTAGATGTCTGTAAAAAGCACACTCTATGGAAATCCAAGGGAATGGTCTTCAGTAACAATTGTGTAATTAAATAGGAGTGGGCTAATTTCAAATACTAGTTCAGAGAAAACATGTTAGAAAATGGCAATACATTCTGAGACTGTTAGTAACCTATAAATCAGTTACTTCGTCATCAACATTCTTTCCTCCCAAGGGTTCTAATAAGCGAGCAGTGAAAATCTATATACATATGTTCTGCCAAAGTGTGTGAAGACACAGGTCAAAAATGACTGGATTTTAACTTGCCATGCTGCTAATGATGACCACTGACAGAGTGACAGCTCTAGTCTTTTTTGTTTAAAGTTGTGTTTCAAAGTCTTTAGTATGGGTGAGGATGAGATTTTACTTTCTAACATAAGAGAATATAAAATGTTCCCAACCTACATGGCTCCAGTAAATACTGTTGAAGGAAATTACTAAATACAAAGGACATGCTGCATTTAAGGGAAATACTGAATACAAAACTGCAGGTGTTGGTCACATTGAACTTTTTCTCTAAAAATCATCAGAGGTTTTTTAAGAGGCAACAGCTGCTGTCACACATGCTTTTCTCTTCTTGACCTAAAATCAGATGTGTGAAGATCTGTGCCTTCTATTCTAATGCAAAGTCTTTGTTTTCTAAAGGCCTACAATCCTTCAATGACAGAGAAAATACTAATCTGTATATTAAGGCAGAAATCCAAATATACTGGATACACAGGCCCTTTATAACCTCACTGCAGTCAATTGTCCCATTCAAGTGCTCCTCACCATGTACAATACTATGAAAGATTAACAAAAAGGTGAGCTGATTATAAACTCAGTATATGACACTTGTATAAAGCACTTCATCTGAATTCTACAGATTATTACTGTCAGCTATATACTTGTTGATGTACACTAACCTGCTTTAAACTCTTCCAGGAAAAAACCACGATGTTTTCCCTGGAGTTTGCATGTTAATCATGGGACATATAGTTCTACCCTATACACCAGCCTTTTCACTGTGAATTTTTCTAGCATTACGTTTTGGCATGCCCTTAAACAGAAACAGAGAGTTCTGAAGACAGAATTGTTGTTGGTTCTTCTTGAGATCTATATTACTGTTTGTGGTAGACAGGACCATATTATTTTTAAAGCAGGTAAGTGTCGATATTAATCCACTAATAGATAATTTCTACATTGCATCTCTTAATCAGACTGACTAAGGAAAATCAAACTAGCTTCTCACTAGAAGAGAAGAACTGAGGAGAAAGCTCCAATCCACCCCACTCATTATGGACAATCTAGTATCACATAATGAAAAACATTCAACTGAAAAGGAAACAAAGCATCTTCTCAAACACCAAACAATCTATGAAATATATATCTAGAAGATAGCATCAAGGTAAATTCTTATTTGGAATTTAATTTAAAAACAGAGCTTCTGTAGATTCTAAAAACAGGCAACAGAAGTGACCTTAGAAACTAAAGCCCAGATGATTACAAACATTTCTGGAACTAAAATTGTCAGGATAAGAAACACTAGTTTAAATGTCTTGCATTTCTGCAGAGTAAATCCATGATTATACTGCAAGGGCCACCTCTGTGTGTGTTTTAAAACATAACCCTCAAGCTAATTTTCTGCTGAAATTATGATAATGGAATAAATGGATATATTTCTCAGATGATGCCTTTGTTATCTCTTTTCAGCTTGCAAATAACTAATTGTTGGTGTTGAAGTGTCTTTGTCATAATAAAATGGCTGCCTTCATGGCATCAAACTTTACATCCTCTCTAAAAGTGCTTACAAGGTGGGAAAAGGCATCAATGAGGATGAAAAGACTTTAGGGACTGTTGTTTACTTTCCTCCTCTCTCTTCCAGTTTTACTGATATACTGCACACTCCACAGGATGACATCTGCTGTTTTTCTTCTGTTCACAGAAAGCAAAGTATTTCTCCTGGGTGTCTTAAACAGGTTGGAGAGCAATGCTGTTCCTAACAACAAGATTCCAAATATAACACTTCAGAAAGAACAGAGAGAAGTTTTATGGAGAATTACCAAACACTCTGGATACGAATCCAAGGGGAAACTGGGAAGCAAACATGGTGAGGAACCAGGGAGCAGCATAGAGGCTGGGGCCAATCTCATGTTCCTCCAGGTGGTTATAGAGATCTCGATGGTAGTCATGGAGAAGTCGAGACAATTGGTACATCTGGATCTGCATGGAATGAGAAGAGGAGACTAAAGATCAAGGTGTTTTAACATGCATAAAAGCCAAGTTCATGCTTCATACTTATCAGAAACAGAGAAAGGTATTTGTCAATTGATGTTTGGATGAAATTGTGTGGAAGCAAGAAATACTCAGAAGCAACCTAAGAGATACAGGATGGGTCACCTGTGAGCCTACAACAGGCTCATTTGCAGGGTCATTTGAACCTCATTTGAAAACAACAGAAGCCTTCTTATTTATGGTTTCCATAGTTTCCCTAGAAGTATTTTGATTTCAAAAATCATGCATTTAAAATGATGTATGCTTTTCCTGGATTATCCTTCCCTATTTTTAAGAACTCAATTTAAGTTCAGGTTTTGACAATGTTAGCTGTATTGCATTATTATTATTTAACATTAGCATCCTTTACTTAAAAAAAATGAAATCATACCTGTAAAATTGTCATGTCAGGACGATATTGTTTTCTCAGGCCCATGTCAAACATAAGAAACTTCAGCATTTTAAAAGCATCTTCTTCACTCATATGGAGTAGTAAAACTCCTGCCACAAAGCTAAGGCCCTGGCAATATCCTACTTCCTGGTCCAGAAGTGAATAGGCCTTCAAAATATTGTAGAGTGACAGCTGCCCAGCTCCCAGCTGTGCTGAGAAGTACGGATGTGTTGGAAATGTGCGCCCTGTGAAAAGTGCTGAAGTTAGTGACTTAAACTAAAAAATAAACAACAAGACCCTCAAAACCTTGTAATGTTGTCAAATTAAACAGTCTTTCAAAAATGTAGTTTCTTTTGAGAAGTAGATTTTGAGCAACTGACTCTTATACTCTTCCACTGTTTTCTTGCAGTCATTGCAAAGTTAATTTAGAAACTGTCAGGGCATGGGGAAAACCTGTTGTTTGGAACAGCTGAATACCTGATTCTTAATACTGGCCCCTGAACAGTTTATTAAAGGATAATAACTTATTATAAGGACTATTACAAGTTGTCCTAATAAGGACAACTATTAGGATCCAGACTTAGAACATCTACTAATGAGCATCTAACATCTAACAGAGACTAATCTACTCAGGCTGAGGCCCCTTCCCTTTACTTTTAGTTTTTGTTTTTTTATGTAAATGTCTCTTGTCGCAACCATCCTTGCCCTCTCTCAGTCTCTATTTGCCTTTTTTTTTCCTGCAGCCTGTACAATACCAACTGTGTAGCTGTATATAAGCTATATGCTATATACCTCTTATGTGAGAGCACAGCTAATCGAGGCAGCCAGCAGACAGCATTTTGTGCAGCCATTTCTGGGCTTTGCTCCCTTGAGCTTTGAGCATACAGATGCTCAAAGGATCAGCAGGGGACTCCAGGAAGTCTGGGGGTACTGCTGCTGGCTGGTAAGGCTGATGCTGGTAAAGCTAATGCTAACCAACCCTTTTCAGTTGCCCTGGGTAACAGGGTGCCTGGAGCCTTTGTTCCAGCTGATCCCTTGTAAGGGCAGGTCCCTAATGGCCTGGGCAATGGGGCAGTGCACACCCTCAGCAAGCTTGAAGGCAATACAAAACTGAGAGGAGTGACAGATAGACAGACCTGTTACCATTCACAGGGTCCTCAACAGGCTGCTCAAATGAGTTGCCAGGAACTTCATAACGTTCAATAAAGTTAAGTGCGAAATTCCTGCACTTGGAGGGAACAAACCTGTGCAGTATTTGCCATCCATCTGGAAAGAAGCTTCGCAGAAAAGGACCTGAGGGTTCTGGTGGCCACCAAGTCAAATGTGAGCCAGCAATTTGCCCTTGCAGCAAAGAAGGCTGATGATATTCTGGGATGCATTAGGAGTGCCACCAGCAGCTGGAGGCACCAGATCCTTCCTCTCTACCCAGCACTGGTGAGGCCACATCTGGAATGCTGTGCCCAGTTCTCTGTTCCCACTACGAAAGAGATACAGCCATACTGGAGAGAGTCCAGCAAAGAGCCACTAGGATAATAGAGGGAGTGGAGCATCTCTTCAACGAAGAGAGGTTGAGAGAACTGGGACTCTTCAGCCCAGACAAGAAAAGGCTCAGGAGGATGTTAAAAGTGTGCTCAAATACCCAGTGGAAGGGAATGAAGAAGGAGGAGCCAGGCTCTTCCCAGTAGTGCTCACTGACAGAACAAGATGAAATGGGCACACACTGAAAAACAGGAAAATCCCCTTTTTTTTTTTTTTTTAATTTAAGAGTGGATAAACATTGGCACAGGCTACCCTAAGAGACTGTGATGTCTCCATCTGTGGACAAATTGAAAGTCTGAGCAAACATGATTCTAGGCAGCCTGGGAACACCTTGCTTTGAGCAAGGGGGATTTGGATTACATGATCTCAAGAGCTCCTTTCCAATCTCAACCACTGTGATTGTGTGAACAAAGACATTAAAGACTTAACCTGTACAGATTTTTTTTAAAAAGCTTCCAAAGGCAAATTTTTCACTTTTAAGAAAAATCCTCCCCCTATCAAACTTCCTCTGTGAAATACCTCAGCAGAGGAGAAATTTGAATACATCTTTTGTTCTAGTATTAAGTGGAGCTTGTTTTCTGGTTGCTCACTTGTTAAATACCACCCCACCCTTTAGCTCCTGGAATGTTGCTGTGCTGCCAGATAATATCAGAACTCCTGTTTCAAGACAAAGCCGCGGGCAGAGTCCCTCTGCCATCTGGTAGCTGCTCTAACCTGTCACATGGGACATGGCATTCAGTTCTGAGTAGGTCTCCCTGGCCAGGCTGTAAGAGTAGAATGTTACAGAATAAGTATTTTTATCTTTCAAATGAGAAGGAGCTTGCATTCCTTTGCTTGAAGGATAAATTGCTACAACAGAGCCTAAAGGCATACCTGCACTGCCTCGATCAGGCAGCGACGTTCATTTCAGTTAAATCATGAAACAGAGTTACAAGCTTAGCAAGAATAAAAATGCTAAGAAGTTCTAAAAAACAGTAAATGGATGAGGAAAAAGAACTGCTAAACTCACAAGCTGATGTATTTCTGAGTGCTCTGATGTTGGCTTAACTAAGAATTTTAGCCTTTATTTTGGAGCAAAGATCTCTGGCCCTGCCAGAAAGAGACTAAATTAACTGATACCTCTAGAGCCCCAGAATGTGAACGTAAGTACCTATTACTTTATTTTATAAAATGTAATAAAACAAAACCTAATTTTTTACCATGTTCAGCAAACGTTCAGTGATGGATGGTCTCCTACACTGATAGTACTCTGACATGTAAATTGGGCCAGCAAAGCAGCTGCTATACCTTAGCATTTTTGCCTTTTGCATCCACATGCACACTCCTGGCCTCAGGAAGCACTATTACCATCTGAGGATGCATCAATTCAACTAAGTGCAAGCAATACTATTACAGCTTTGGCTCATACTGTGTTAACATGACCTATTTCACCTAATTTGGGAAACTATTTTAAATATTACAATCACTATGTTGCGAGAACATAGTATTTTTCTTTCAAGGTGTAAGTGCATGCTCTCAGAAGGATTCTTAAAGATTTGAGAGAAAATGCTTCTCATAGCCTGAGGGAACACAAATAAGTCAGAACATGCAAATCCCTTCAAGCTGCCTATCCAGTTATGCTGTTACTGTCCAGCACACCTCTATTTCAATGTGAATCACTAGGAAGTCTTCAGCTTCCTAATTCACCTCATGGTTATGACAGGGCCCAATCCCTCTTTCAGCTCATGGGCTGGCAAATAGCACCCTGGCAGAAACAATACCTTGCATGAAAACCATTGTGAAGTTACCAATTTGCCAACACATGCAGTCATTTGTTTCTACAAGAAGAGCACATGGATGAGAGAGTACTTGTGTGCAGAACCAGGTAGAAAATATGAACAGCTTGCCAAGCCAGTAAGCCCCAGTCTGCTTTTTGAGACAACTAAGCTCAGACTGACTGTGCTCCCTACTGTCCAGGAGTCATCCCAGCACCATTCCTCTGCTAAGGTATTCAATTATTAACCCAGCACAAAACTGTTCTGTTCTCTTACTGAACCACTTCAGTGTCCCACCCTTCACTGCCAGGGCTATCAACACCAGGTATGCTGGACCAATAGGTATTGGCTAGTAAATCATCTCTGGTTGCATGGAAATGTCTCTCTCAAACACAGAAGATTGTTGTCTGGCACTGCTCAGTCCAGGGGAATTCCTAGATTGTTCTGCAAAGTCTGAAGGGAGATAATTTACACATACTGTCACTGCCTATTCCCAGCTGGCATTAAAGCTCCTTAGACTGTTACTTTCCCAGTGCCAAGTCAAAACCAGGTCTGCCAAATAGGGGAAAGTGAAGGTGACATCCACCACCACCCTTTCCCACCCCTCTGGTCATGCCCCTTTCTGCAGAAACACACCTGTTCCTTCACATTCCTATGTATTTTCTATGCACTGCTTTGGTATTTTGACTCACTTTACCAAGTGCAGCAAAAAAGGAGAAAATAGCCTCTTTATCATCTAAAGCTTAGGTCACCAGTTAAACTTGACAAATGTCACAGTTTAGTAGCCACTGAAGGCAGTCAGCAGATTGATTTTTTAAAATAAAATAATAAATGGGTGCTCTCAGGCAGCTCTGGGTATAGGTAATCCTTCCTCATGAGGCTAGAAAGGTTCATTTGCAGTGAAAAATACTTAAATACTGTGCAAGTAGTTATAAAGAGCAGAATTATAATGGGACAACTCTGTACCACTGTTTTACAGAAAAGATGTAAGAAAAAATAATGCAATGGGTATTAATCATTCAGCTCAGTCTAAGTACAACTTTTCCCATAATTTTTTATCATTCTTTCACATGACATTCAGTTACTTGCAGTGCACAATTTCCCTTGATGGAGATTTTCATTGCAAATTCTTTTAATCAAATGCAGTGATAATGGACTTCTTAAATTGACCCCCACAGCTCCTCAGAACCAAAGTGTCAGTGTTATGCTCTGGAAGACATTGATTTTGTGCCTTTATTAGGGAAGAGCATAATGAACAGTGAGCTCAGTGTGGGTTTATCCCAAACACAAGAGCTGCAGTCCTCTTGGAAAAACATCAGCTCCTGATTTCTCACAACAGATTAAAACCACTTCTTACCAAAAACCTATTATTAAACAGTGAAAGGCATTTTGTGTGTTATTTTATTTAAGTATCTTACAGAGATCATAAACCCCTTGTTTTAATTTCAGACCACTACTGTACTTACCTAGATCAATAAGAATTGCATGCTGTTGGGAAGTTAGTTGTTTTAGGAGTTCTTTATAAGGTGTGTCCTTTGGTGGTTGTTTACTTGGAAACTGATGTTTAAGATGGTATTGCTCAGCTAGAAACTTCCAGATCTCCCCACGGTGGTGACGTGGTACTCCTGAGCAGAGGAAGCAATTAAATCCATAATTTGTACTCCTGCTGAGGGCTCTGCCATACTTGAGCTACGAGGATTGAGGAACTGAAGGTGCCTAGCTGCTACACAGGCAGGCAGATCCCAATTGGTTACCTCCAATGGGGCATGGAAGTAGATGAAACTACAGTGCTTGTACTTCCTCAACCAATAAAAGACAACAGCACCTTTACAGGAGTGATTTAAAGCAGAAAGACATACTATGAACTGCCTAAGGTTAATGCTTACATGTGGCCTGAGAAGCACTAGAAGAGGCACCAAGAATTGCAATACTTGTCTCTGAAAAGTTATATGCTTATCTCCCATTTTTCCATGTAAAGTGGACAATAAAGCACTGCAGTAGAACTAATTCATACTTTTCACTAATATAGCATGGACTCTGATGTTAGGAGTACATTTTAGGAAGGTGGAATGCACTTATACCAAAAATATAAATAGGTACAAATGAGACATGATCTAGAGATGACAACACAAGGCAGATAATCAGATAGCAAATACTGTATTTCTAGTTTTGCAATTGCCTTGCTTAATGACTGGTACACATAAAAATATTTTAAAGTTTGAATTTATTTTTCTTTAAAAAGGGCAGATGCTACTTAACTATTTCACCTAAGTAAAGATAGCCTTCATTTTTACATTGTATGTAATGTTCTGAGAGTAAAATTAATTCAGTACAAGACTACTACTCACTATCAAATCATCTACACAAGAAATCAACACACTTTCACTTGGGGAAGTCTTCTGTCTAATCCATAATGCATTGGAACCAGATACTACAGTTTGAAGTAACTTACAGCTTGACGTTTTTGGGACTTTTTCTTTTGGTATGTGTGTAACATAGGGAGGACAATAAAAATAGGAGAAATCAAGACTTACTTAAGCATACAAGTTACATGGAAAGATAACAAAACATATTAGGATTGGATATTGTTAGAAATCTAGACATACCCAGTTATTTCAAATGGGCAACTTGGTTTAACTTGTTTGTATAATTGGACATAGTTAGGTCCAATATTTAAAGTATTAAACTTCTGACAGTGCTTAAATCTTGACACTTCCTTTACATGTTGGAAAGCTCTGTAAAGAACTACATAAAGCTCTTTGGAGTAGCCATCTTCACTATTGGTCCATACAGCACTCAGCCTAAGGCTTTTGGATAGAACCATTGCAAATGTAATATTGAGTAATAGCCAAAATTTTTAGAACATTTAAAAAACATCCTTAGGTTATATTACTTTTGCTGCAGTGGAGATAGGGGTGGTTGCTCAGCTCTGCAGTTGCAAGGAAGACTGTAAGTGGTGTTTGCAGGGACAAAGTGTTCCCTGAACACTGAGTTCACTGAACTCAGAGAAAAGGCAGTTCTGCAGAGATACCCATGTCTACTGTTTGTGCACAGACATAGTACACAGGCTGGAACAGAGAATATCCAGAAAGCAGTGCAGAGGGCTTCTTCAGTTATTCACACAGTCATTTATTGGCATGATCCAGGCTTTTTTTTTTTTTTCTTTAACTTAACTTTTTATTTATAAAATCAGATTGCAAAAATTGTAATATTTTACATGCAGCTCTCCTGCTAAGAGCAGATGTTATTCAAAAATGTATGCTGTAGCTCCAGGGATACAACTGCAGCTACCATTGAAAAGGACTGCTACTTGCATTTGCATAAGCATGATGGTACCAACAGTTACTTGTTTTGTCAGCAGCCTGAGGAACAGCACTAGACAGAATATGGTTATAAGGAGTGGTTAAGTGGCCACACTATCCCTTTTCAGATACAATTTACATGCATTTCAATAACTCAAAAACTAAACTATTTACCTTGTCCAACAGCAGAGTGTATTTTTTCCACATCAAATTTAATCTTTGACCTTCCAGGTGTACTCAACATTTTTTCCCAAATCAAAGTTACATCTTTTAAGCATGGTGTGATTTCTTCATAGTCAAGTTTCAGGCGTCTGTTCTGCAAATTGTTTTCAGATGCTGAAAAGTGATATAATGAATGTAGCAGTTAATATTGTTTACTATTTGTAAAATGGATTAATTTAACTTACAACTCTCTAGTGCTACCCACCTAAAACATTTCATATCTAAAATTTCATGATTCTGGGGTTGGATCAGTTTGTTTGGTTTTTTAAAGAAATTACATGCAATATTAATTGTGTTTGGCCAGTTAAACTGAATTCCCTATTCCCAATCAAAAGATGATTGCCTCCCAAATATGAAGAAACATGAGAGATGATGACTAATGAAATAAACATAAGATTTTCATAATAGGAATTTTCATTTTCCCAGCTCTTCAGTGCAGAGGACTTTCAGCAAATAAAAACACAACCCAAATTTAGTCATCTATTCATTATGCAAACAGCCCCCTAATAGTAATGACAAAGTAAAAATGATAGCTGGGAAAGCATCAAAAAAACATGGCAGAAATGAAAATGATTTTGTTGCTGAGCGTAATTCCAATGTTTAGAAGTTGAGCAAGAATTTCAAAAGGAGTCTTGGTAAATATTTTTTCTGTGGGGCATTTTAGTACTATAATGTGCCTGGAAAACAGGATTTATTAATGTTAATCATGTAAACTAAATAATAAAGCATGTTTTGTGACAGTGGATGGATTTCTGAAGCTAATAAGACTGAAAAAATAGAAGAGGAGACAGAAATATGATGAGACAGAAATATGTCAGTCATTCTAAAAGGATGAAATGATGAAAGCAAATGCTATAAGGAAACCAAGATGAAACTACAAAGATAGCACTAAGGAGAGACAAACAGTGGGAAATTTAAGGAAAATTAACAAAAAGGGTTTCAGTTTTTTAAACTAGGCTGTAATGTGGTTGAGTATTCAATGCACCCAATTGCAGGACAAGAGCAGCTCTCTACTAGCAAAAAATGAGCAGAGCAAAAGTTCAAAGTACATAAAAGTCTGGAAAGGTTCTACAGTATTACGCAAAAAATTAAAAGGTAATTCTCCTACAAATAACACAATTTGAAACTATGTTTATGAAATAGTGTATCATGAAGTGACTATGTTTTTTAATTAATTTTCCCTGATGTATTTACAGTACTCCTTTGTTGTGATGATGCATTACTGTAATGGTAACAAGATATTCTTATTTTGAGGACATTCTGCCATATATCATAAGCCTGCTGCTACTTCTGAGGAATTCACAGTATGAATGAATAGAATCACTCCTACCCATTTCAGTCTTGAGACAATCTATGTTAAAATGTTAATATATTATCTCTTGAAAATCTAACTCTCCATTATTTGTATTTTCAACTCCTTTATATAAACTTAATAAACAAACATTGCCTGACATTTACATTGCATAATGACACTATCAACACTCTAAACTAAACTTGTTCTGAGATCTGTATCTGCAATTAAGATTTCTTAGATTATTGAATTCTGACAGTCAAAAAGGGTTATCTTGTCCTGTACTCCCACTCACTACACAAGCATCTAGATTTTAAAAACTGAAAAGAAAAGAACTATTTATATTTGGGAAGTGTGCCTCCTCTTCCTCTAGCTACTTTCACATGTGAATGACTTTATTCAGTGAGGTTATTCATCTGAGTTGTGAGGTTACCTAAGTGTTTGCAAAATTTGGACCTCAGAATGTTTAATTCAGTGATTAAATACAGATACATGAAATACATGCACTCAGTTTTATTATAGCTGTGTGTTCACACTGAAAGTAATTCAGTCTAAGCAATTTGTCAACTTCTTCACATTTTTGTCAGGTCAAAACCAACACATTATTAAATCAGAATATTAAAAACCTTAAAATACAGATGGTATTGTATGAATATAACCAAAAAAAAGGGCATTTGAATTTCAGCTTTACTTTCAAAGAAAGTCGGAGAAATCTTTTAATGTTTCATCTTCTGCGAACAAATATTTTCTGGTGCTTGGCAACTTTTCAGACTTCAATGTTGTATTCAGTCTTCCTGTGCTATGTGCAAAAATGTGACATGTGAAGACTGAGGTGAGACTGCACTTTTATCAACAAGCTTACTTAGATACTGACATGCCCAATTCCCAATATCACACATAAGCACCACTAGTGAAGATGCTGCGCTCGCTGCAGCACAGTCATCTCTTGTTTTCAAGTATTGTCTTACCATCTGAGCCCATCATGCAGCAGCTACCTAGGACAACTTCCTCAGACCCCAGGGCATACAGCACAGCTGGGCCTTCAGTTCTGCCAACAGCCACCTCATTCATTCACTAACTAGCTTTCTACACATGCTCATCTTAACGTATGTGTGATGGTTTTGCAATTTTTTCTTTTGGGCAGACAAAATTGGAGCATCTAGTTAAACTTGCTAAAATCTGTATAGATATTAATGACCTGCACTTGCCAAAAATTTCACTTCAGGCTGTAGATTCAGATAATTTGAATACAAGAGAAATTAAAAAAATATCAGGAGTATAAATACACAAATCAGAGACAATTTTTTTCTAAATGCCATAAAAAAGTTACAGAAGCTCATTTGCAACAGCACTGTTCCAAGCTTGAAGAGACTGTATAAATCATTTCTCTAAGTACCTCTTCTCCAGATGGTCTCAGCCTCTGGCCAAGGACACTATATCTGGTATCCATAGCCATATTTAATTTTCCTGGATTAGCTAGTACATTGCTGAGAACATGCTTGCCACCTGTGGGGTTCTTAGGAAACTCAGATGTCAGGTGTTCCTCAGACAGGGTTGAAATAGGAGAGCTACAGTGCTGGGAATAAACAGCCTACAGGTGGGTCAAGGGCTTTGGCAGGCCATGTCCAATGTCCAAGAGGTGTTTTGTCTTTCCAGCCATGTGCTTTAGCCTGAGTTTAAAGAAGGATTTCATGTGTGGTGTACTGAACTTCTCATACAGCTGGTCCTCTCTCTACACACAGTCAATCCTTCCTCAAGTTTACACAAGAAAAATAAATATTGCTATTTTCATGCCAGGTGCCTCCCCTTTTGAGGGTTCAGATGTCTACTCCCTTCCTGCACATCTAAAATCACCCAGACAAAAATTTCTGCCGTCATCATATCTTCAAAGGAGCAGCTCTGAAAAGCAACCACTTGTGATTCTGCATAAAGCTGTTCTTTATCTGTAAAAATTGCCACCAAAATGGATTTGTTACAGCTAAGTCATTCACAGAAAAATTGTGGTTAAGAAAAACTGCAAATGACAGTTTCTCAAGTTCCTTCTCATCACCCTTTGGACTGATCTAAGTCATTACCACTCTACAGAAACCTTGCCTGCACAAGGGTGGGTACCACTATAGGAACCCATAACTCCAAGTCCTCAACAACCTCTTTATGAACTTCCTTTGAGCCTGAAGACCAGCTAAACACAATGCTGAAATAACCCATACTTAGACAAGGACCTGTGGATGTGAATGTAGAAAAGAATTCAGTTCATGATACCGATCAGGCTGAATTTCTTGTGAGAGCTTCTAGACACCAGTCTAAAAAACCCCAGCCACGGTAAAGAGAGTGTCCCTTCAGATCAAGTAAACAAATAATAATGTGAAGTAATAAAAAATTATCATCCATTGTCACCTACACTAAATAAGGCTGAGGGAGATGTTACTAATCGAATTTACTTGTGTGTTCCTAGAATGTTTCATTAAGGCTTGGTGCAGTCCACTACCAAGGCCACAGAGAAAACCAAATGGTGAATTTGTATTGCAGTAGTACTCAAGGACTTCACCAACCTTGTAACTTCTGGTTTTCTTTCTCCATTCTGAGGAGCAGTATCTGCTGAATAATGGCTTTCTTCCACAGTTCACGAAGCTCATGGGGTGTCCGTTTCCTTTCCTCTTTCACTGGCCCAAAGGGGCCATCTTCACACACCGGTTCCAACGGGGATCTGGGTGGAAGATCTCCCAGTTCACAGTAATCTTTAGAAAAGAGAAGCTGTTGTTAACTACTGGGATGTCATGAACAGGTGAATGAAGGTACACAGTTTGAAAGACTGCACATATATAGATACACACACCTACATATATAGACACTAACTGATGTATCCATGTATAGATAGATAGATAGATAGATAAGAGATAGCAATACCAAGCAAGGTTTCCCAAATGACAGTTTCAAGCAGACTTAAAAGCTGCTTCAGAATAAGAATCAAACAGGCTAAAGCCTAGAATAATTTTTTCCATAACCTGATAAAAACATTTTACCACACAATAAGAACACATCTCGCTAACTACAACTTTGCTCACAGAGAACTGGAAGGAAAAGGCAAATTTGAGAAATTACAAAGACATTACTTACAGCTGAAATGTGGCATGACTCAAACAACAGATAAAATCAAATACAGCACCCACATAATTTGAAGAATAATCTCTAAATCATGTTTAACAAAGAAAGCACACGCCCTTAGCTGCACAAATACACCACCACCTAAGGCCATGCAATGGTATGATTACCGATTCTCAAGGTAAATAGGCAGAAAGAGAGACAGGCCCTTAAGACATTTCACTTCTCATTTTTAACCATATCATAACCTTCTGCACTTTTTCTTTTGGCTTCAGCTGGCCTACCACAAAATATATCATTTTGTCAAGCATGCAAGACAATTCTAAGACTGAAAACATTACAAAAGAAAGTGAACATTAAATAAGTCTCAGGCAAACTGAAAAATAATTTATTTCTAGGGAAAAGGTATATAACATTGTTTTAAATTAAGTAATGTAAGAAGGACAAGAAGTTATACTTTGTTTTCTTAATAGCTGCTGTAGTATCACTTAATTTGATTGTTTTATACAGCTTCTCTGAAGGCTCAGTAGTATTTGACACAACCTGTGTCTAGAAGAAAAATTACTCAGTTTACCAGCTTTAAAATGAATAGTCAAAACAATCAATCTCTTCCTACCAAATCTCAAATGGAAGGCCATCACAACAGCACTTCTTCACCCACCCAGAATGGCTATGAAATGGCTCTCTGAGCTATACATGCAGGACAGTGCTTTAAAGTTAGTGAAACAAAATCCATTCACAGACTTGCCAGCCAAGGACAAGTACATTTGTGTGTGCTATTTCAAACAGCTCCTGCAGGAGGAACATTCCTGAAGCAATTATTCTGATTGCAGCTCTGTGGTCCACTTCTTTATCATTGCCTAGCATGGAGGTAAAGATGAAAGATCAAACACACACATCGTCTCATCTCTTCAAAACTAACAAAATAGGAAGGTTTTCCCTCCCTTAAGTTCTGCCCAGACTGTCACTCTACTTTGACTCATGCAGCTCATATGCAGCTATTCTTTCCTTGTTTGTTCGAAGGCACTCGCACCACTGAGCTCAGATGACTAAAAATGGAAATGTTCACAGCTGTTCACTTCTCCTTTTTTAAGGTCTTGCCACTGTCAATCTTCTTCTTTCAGAGAGTCAGAGAGAAGTAGAGTGGCTCCAAATACCACCCGTTTTGTTATATAACATTTATTTGCTTGACACCACAAAGTCTAGGGCTAAAATACACATATAAAAAAAGAGTCTAACATTTTCAGCTAGCAGAACAATTTAAACATTTACATCCTTGCACTCTGGATATAGATGTGGATACCCACACTTCTGGTATCTACATCATTTCAAAGAACAATGAACATCATGGGAATGAGAATTACTCAAAGGTCAAATATTTGACGCTTAAATGGCAATCACCATTTTTGTAAAGAAAATAGGAAAACTGACACTGACATGAAAACTGACAGATGGACTCAGAAATACAGCAAGTATCAATACAATGAAGATACTGTATTATATTCATTAACAGAAAGTGGGAAACATTAATCTTTTTTCTTTACAGGTAAATGGAAAGACTTCAATGGGCCAGGATCTGCAATTATGAAAGAGATACAGGCAAACAACAGCACACAGAGAGGGTAAACACATTCAGTAATTCAACATTTCATCTTGTATTGACCATGAAAGGAAAATTATTTTTATTTGATTGCTGGTTTTGATGCAGTGGTTGGTTTTGATGCACATGCTATACTGTCAACAGTGTCCTGTACATTTTTATGTAGAATTTCTAAATATGGTAGCTTTGATCCCCATTTTCCTTAGTGCATATTAAGAAATATTTAAAGGGAAATGCTCTTAAGGATAATGCTGGTAAAATTCACTTAATTTGCTTGAATAAAATAAAAAAGAAATAAAAATACAATCTTCAAGGGAAGCTGTTGATTACCTCTAAGGCTGTATAAAATAATGAAACCCCAAGAAAGAGGAATCAACAGAAGCCGTCACCATATACCAATGCAAAAAAGTAAAAGTGATCCAGATAGGAAACCCCTCATCTATTGTACACTGTCTGTGCTCTATTCTATCTTACATTCACCTTCCATTCTCACAGCATCCAATATGGAATGCAGGCACATCTTGGAGGAAACAAGTCTCTTCTACACATCTTCCCAGTGGTTTATGTATCTCTTTTAGAGTCAGATGTGAGTTCTGATTTTATGTATGCATATATGCACCAATATGTTATAAAATAACACTTTATGGCTACCTACTTGCTAAAAAGCCCTAAACCCAAAAACACCCAGGCTGGCAAAACACATGCAAGGAAATGGATTAAACATGTAGCATTCCTAAAGCAAGAATGAATGCATTCCATATCTAGATCTTCCTGTCTTTAATGTACACAGCCTGCTTCCTCAGGACAAATTTTAGGGATTGGTCTTCAAGTACCAAATTTACAAGTTTATCAAAGACATTACTCACTTGTCGTTCTCCAGTGCTCAAAATGTGGCAACCCCTGAACTGCTGCAAAGCATTAATTATTGAAGACCATGGTGCTGCTTCCATTTAGGCTGAAGATTTCCCATCTGCTGCTGACTAATCTGATAAAATCAGTACTCATTAAAAGCAATAATGTTTAAGACTATAAAAAAACCCAAAATGTTACAAGATTCTGTAAGCTGAACAATTGTGATGATCAACCCTACCTCTAATGCTTCTGTGAAGAATCCTAGGATTGATTTTGCCTTCCGAACAGCAACTCCTTTTCTATTTTTTCTATTGCTTCTTATCACTTGTGGACATTTAACAGAAAGTCTAAAGTCTACTCTGATAAAGTGCAACACATTGAAAAGCTGCCTTTCTTCCTGTCTGCACACTGGCATGAGGCAAGATTTACAGAATGAACCTGTTTAGCTGCTCAGGTGGCCTGTCAGAAGTCTGCAGGGTTGCATCAGCTGTTTGGGTGCCAAAGGAGGGAGGAAGGTGGAACGTGAAGATAATCCCTCAAAGCAAAATCAAAAACTCAGACATTTGGTAAGTCAGCACTAACCCGTGTCCATGAACATACAAGGTGATCGATTGACATGCCACCCAGCTTCCAGATCCAGAAGAGACAAGAGCAGAAATACTGTGACAAGGAACTGAGTATTGCATTGTTACGCACCAGGGATCTGGAGGATAGCAGAGAAAGGAAAGATAAACAGCAGAGCGATTCAACGCGTGTAACTGAGAACTCACGTTCCACTGAACCAAACTGCCATGTGTTAAAACTCAAGCAATGTGCACCCTTCAGAACTATTATGAGATTAGTAGGTGCACTCAAACAGGATCTGAATGCTTCAGCACACACTGAAATACTGCTTCCCTGTTCATCTGCCAACATAGTCAGCTTTTGTTGACTCCTAGTCCACGTTTGACCTGACCCTAACTCCTTTCAAATATATTGCTTCCGTCTGAAATTCTATCTCTACACATGCTACTCCTACAAGCCTATTCAATTTCTGTTCTCTAAGGTTCAGGATTTGGCAAGTTGACTCGGTAGCTATTAGTGTATTTGATCAATGGTAATTTTATGGTAATTTTCCATTTGAGGTTCATACTTGGACTACACTTCATAACTATTCTTCTGCACAATGGAATTTCACAAGTTTGTGGGCCAAATCCAAAGATTCCCAGAGAAAGTGCACTTCACTGGGAAATCCACCGTCTTTCCTGTTCTTGTGAGAACTTCTTCAAGGTACTGAACTGCAGATGACATGGCTCATGAACCAGATGGGAATGTTGCTCAGATATTCTAGTGCATCCATATGCATCTCAAAAGCACTCCTTTTCTGCTTCCACCACTTGTAATACCCAACAAAGGACAAGGGCAGTAGGAACAATGGACTGAAATGGAATTTGTACAGCTCATCTATTCATTTATACTCAGCTGTTGGCTTCACATAGCAGTGCTTCAACCCTAAGGTGCTAGAGTATCCCTACACACCAAAAGGATCAACAAATGCATTACACACATAGTCTTATGTGGAAAGACGACACAAAAAACAAAGTACAAAAGATTAGGGAGGAAATATCATGATATATTACTACCAGAGATCACACTAAAGAAAGTCTGTACATGGAAAGATGGTGAATGACAGTATCTGACAGAATGACAATATCTGATCAGAAGTGATATGAACAGGGATATTTCATTTGTAAATTAATAACAAAAATTAGTTTATCAAGTATTTTCTAATCAATCCACCTTAGTATTTAACAAGGTTTAAGTGATAAACCAACTTAAAAGCCTACGTTTAAAAAAACATTCTTTCAGAAGTTCTTAGTCTAACCAACCTCAACTATCAAAACCAAGACAACAAGATTCATCTTTGACTAGAAACTCCAATGCTTCAAGTAGAAAGGAAGAGCTGATAGGGAGAAGGCTCAATAATAATGCCACCATCCTCACTATGGAATTGTTTACACATGGCTCTCTACATGTAGTGTTTACCACTCACATCCACACTCTGGGGTTAAAATGTCAGATAAGATACAGTAAGAATGTGGATGGAAGAATCCATTTAAGCCTTTTATTTACTGCATGATGCTATTTTTCTTTGTTGCATTTGAAACTTTATAAAATTCATCTTTGCAAACAAACAAGAAAATTTCACAGTCATTTAAAATTCAACTGCCAAAAGACATCAACAACATCCTTAGTTCTCTTCAGGTTTTCCATTCAGGTAGTACAATGCCTTCTTTCACACATGGTCCAGAAATAAAGAGGAATAAAATCTATAACCAAGGATGTAACAGTCTTGTTATTTTACACAGCTGCCTGGGATAATTAACTTCATAACCAGATGTGGTAAAATGACCAGGAACCTCCTCTAATCAGAAAGTTTCAGATGCAGAATCACAAGAAGCAACAAGTTCTTTTAATGTGATATACAACTTAAAGCAATGGCTGAATGAGGAATTCTTGAAAAACTGTGTGTTTCAACACTGTTGATTAAAATAAGCCCTGAAGGATGCTTTGGACTTAGCATTTCTTTTAAAGCCAAGACTTCTTAAGAAGTACTCACTACCTCCAAATTAGTCTCATTTGCTAATATTATCAGTTCCTGAGAAAGGAATGCCCTGGTATTTCAGTGGCCACAGAAGCCACCAAATGTTAATCGGGTACATATTGGTTGTAGCCAAACTTCTGTGCTGCAAATCAAGACTGAGCACATATTTACTTTGAAAGGAGCAGAACTGAGTAATCAATTATAACCAACTGGCTTTAATTAATAATAACTGTGTTGCCAAAACAGTATCGGCAAACACATCAAAAGTAATTTACATCCCATAAACACTCTAAGCAGAGAATGCTAAAGCAACAGTTTATAGTATTTGCAATACTACTACAAAATGATTTTTAAATAATCAAGAGATATAGCCCACAACACAAAGCACATAAACAGCTAGGCAGGTGTTAACTACAGCTGGTTTCAAGAATAAGAGTTCTTCAAATTCAAACTTTTCTTCATTTTGGATGTGCTTAGGATTTAACAGGTTGCCACCTCTATCTGACAGAGGCTGAAACCAAATTAATTTTAATTAATGAATCAAGTTAATTTTCCTGTACAGAGATACTTGTGCTTTCTAAGCCATTTTTGTCTGCAACCCAAGCTCTAAAATAAAATGTAGTTGATTTTTTAATCTGAATTTATTTGCTGACTACTGCTAAGTAATACAAGGATCTCATTGCTCTGAATTTCAACTTCGTCCACAGTTCAACAGGTAACGTCATCACACATTGCCTACATTAAAACAAATCACCCATTCTCCAACCTAAAACTGACATAGCTGGAACAAAAATCTTGTTGTCTACTTCCAACACACCTCCCTCAGCAAGAAAGCTCCGACAAGCACCACTACTTTCCCACCACTTCCCTTAAAAACTATTCACATCCCCTTTAAATCCAGCACTTGACTGTGCTGGGAGTTCCTGACAGTCTGCAAAACAGTTTTGCTACTATGACAAATTGTGAACAGTCAATATGTGAATACTGTAGTGAAAATTGTCCACTGCACAGAGATTTGTAGATGGTGAATAAATGTAAGTGAATATCTTGCTGCACTGCAGTGCAAGATGAAGTTTCATTATCAGTCTACACTGACTTAAGGATGTCCTGCTCCTGAGTAGAGTAAGGGCACCCACCCTCACCTTCCAGACACCTGTCCCTGCCTGCTCTATTGCTTGTGTAATACTGTGAGTGGGGCTAGAAAACTGACCCAGCTGAAAATTAGGGCCTTTGAGTGTGTCCATACTTCATCTGGTTTAAAATGACTTCTGAGTTGTTGTTCTCTTCAACCTTTTACCAGTGAACAGAGAACTGAAGAGTCCTAGACCACTAACATAGCCCAAAAAAACGTGGCTCTTGAGTGATGCTACAGAAGTAGGAACATCTGCCTGCAACTAGGGTGGGGAGGTATAAAGTTAAAAATCAAATAACCGAGGAAACACATATATTACATAGAATGTTTAAGACAGTGACTAGGAGAGACAGAGCTTTAGAAAAAGAATAGTAAAAACCTTCTTCCAAAATAAATGTAGTATTGTAAAAGATCAAGCGTGATCCATTTTGTAAGGAGACTCTGCTTCCCTTTTTCCATCTCTCCACTTTGCAGGTTACCACGCTCCTTTCACTTCCACAAATAAACAAGAAAAACAAAATTCCTAGGATGAGACACTGTGTCCGAAGGTGCCAGTGAGAGAAACGTTGCCCCCTGGTGCTCCACACCACTCGAAGCATCTCAGCCATTCAGGGGAAGCAGCGAGAGTTTGAACTGCAGTGTGCTACAATGGAACTAACATAATTCAACACTCCATAATTCAACACTCCATCCTCCAGCTACCAGGTGTAAAGTATTAGAAGTCTCTACAGATCATTTCACCCATGTAGAAAATTCTTTCTAGGTCTTCAAACTGGAGATCAGCCTCATCTTCAGGCTCACCAGGGATCTCCAGGTGAGAGATATTATTAAATATTATGCAAATTGCATAATAGTTCTCTGATGTGCTTGATTGTAAAGTTGTGTACAGAAGGAGGGAAAAATACTAGGGGACGGGGAAAGTGGCAGCACCAACAAGCAGGAAGTAGCTGGAAAAGGGTGCGTACGTGGGGCTTCACTCCCACAACAAACAAAAGTAATGGTTTCTCTACAAGGCTTTGTGTTTTCTCAGAGTGCTTGCCTTGCTGAGCATGGCTTCATTAGTCCAATCATCAGGCAAGGCAGAAGTCTCAACTGGCTTTCCAGCATATCTATTTGCAGTATTTTTCTTCTGATTGAGGACTGAATACCCTCCTTAATGTACAGTAAATCCTTCCTTTTAAATAATGGTGTCTGCAAAGCAAGCTGTGCTCTCTGCCTGGTAATTCATGACGCAACCCCCAAAGCACAACCAGTAACCATTTTGCTCCACCTGAACAACAGAAAATGAAGTTTTAGCTCAAACTATTTATAAGCACTTCCTAAAGAATTAAAGGATTCAGAAGTGCAAGACAGTGGTATTCAGTGCTGTTTAAGCTGTTCAAGCTTCATGTGGAAACTCAGGACATCAGACTTTTATCAAGTTCAGTACCTCAAAAGAGTAAGATCAGAATTTCAGCAAAGGCTTTTTTTGTTTGTTTCTTTAAACTTTTAGTAAATACACCTTCATATCCTCCTGTGTTAACCACACAGAGAGCAGCAATGAACATGATGCATCTTGAGATTCAGCTCACCCACCACAAATGTCAGAGCCTAGGTTTTTCTGTGAGAATAAAGCTTAAAGCTGTCTCTAGTTCTTGTGACAACTTACACATTCTCATGTGCAATTTATTCACTAAAACCCAGAGAAATTACAGCCACAGAGCAGTTTCATTTTGTTGACAATGCCTGCCCACATGTGGTCAAAGCAATGCACAGTTCAGGCACCCTGGTGGATTTTACCTTTAACACAAAGTTTAGTAAACTAACCTAGACTAAACTTGAAAAACTGTATCATCTCTGAGTCTGGGTCTCTTGGCTGACTGACTTACTAGCTTTTAAACCCATCCCTTTCCCATTTTTTTTTCTTACTCCTCTCCTGCAGATTACCCTGGGTGTTGACCATAGCACCTAAAGGGAGAAACTTGTCAGTGAAGTCTGTGTCTATAAAAGGAAACCCATAAATCACAGATGCTCCCTTACTTCCCTCCTTTCATGCTTATTTTGCAGAACATGACAAAACATGTTATCTTTAAAATCTTCTTTGTCCTGTGTCCAATTTGGTATAAATTGATCTTTTGGTGATACATCAGCTGTTTTTACAAACTAAAGGAAATCAGTCTCAAAAGAGTGAGAAAGACTTAAAAAAAGACAGAATATGAAAGAAAAACAAGATGATGAATGACAAATAGTTACATTTACTTTTGAACTAGAGGGGTTTCTTAGTTAACTACGGTGGTGGGTCCAGTGTAAGACCAGCTGTACAACAGCTCTCTTCAAGGCTACAGAGACTGGATAAGAAGTGTGCATTCTTCACTGCCAGAAATGTTCCAGGAGATGCACAAAAAGTCCAAAAAGAAAAAAAACAATATTTGCTCTACACAAGTAAAAAAAACCCCACTGACTCTGAGTTTTCTTCTGTTCACAAATTGAGTATGTACAAAGAAACAAAAAAGAAAATGAATGAAGAAAAAAGGCCAAATATTTTAAATTGCTGCTCCTATTAATAGCACATCCTGTTTTCCATTTTGGCTGCATTTGTTTCCCAAACTATTCTGCTTACCCAGCTGTAGGTTGTTAAGATTCTATCTTGCAGCTATTATGTCTCAGAGGAAATGCTTGGGTAGGCAATTTAGGTGGATTTTATTTTCCTATTTAATATGGGAAGGTTTTGTGGCTTTCAAAAACAAGTAGGACTATTTCCAGACACAAAGAGATGCATCAAACCTGTAAAAATAGAAGTTTCATATAACAGCCCTTCACATGCCTTAAAGTACAACACAGCATTTCACATGTATGTTCACACAACATGATCCTGAGATCACTTCACTTTGCCATACAGTAAATTTTAGAGGCATCTGTACCCATATGCAGCTTACCTCACTGTCAGTCCGATTACATTGCAAGCACTGCATTAATGATAGAAACACTTGTGTTCTGTGCCTACTCCAGTTAATCACAGTCTCACTTTAAGTTGCAAGAAAAACATCTCAGTGACATTAGGATGGTTATTTTACTACATTTACAATAAGGTACTGTTCCTTGTTTTCTTACACTTTTTCTTATTTCTTATATAATGGCCTTAGAAGTATGCTAGAAGTTATAGCTTACAAAGCTCATGCTGTGAAGTTCAAACTTTACTGAGCCAGAGGATTTCCTCAGGCATTCTTGGCCCCAGCATGTCCTATACTATCTGGCTTACATAAAGTGAATGCACAAAATGATGCACCTGGCATGCTTATGCATAGTGGTTTTCTTCTAGTCTGTGGTTCTTCAACTCTAAAGAGTTTCACAAAATAATTATGGGAACAGTGGATAATTATGACTCAATGGCAAATGTCACAGACTGGAGCAGCATACATGAGGACAAAGTATGCACTACAGAACTCAACTGAGATCATAAAAGAAGTGTAATTCCTGCTGGTACATCTGGATTTTTCTAGTCTGTAGTTCTATACTCCAACGCAGAAAGATGAAATAGAAGCATCCTCTTTTCTTCAGAGCAATACTTGGGCATGCACTTGTTCCCCAGAACTCTTTAAATAGTACACATAAAAATAATTTCTTCTCTGGCTAGTTAACAGGAGACAATAGGAACAGTTTACATGTGAAGCTGAGAAGTAAAAACTCAACAGCTCATGAGCTGAGTGTTACCAAAAAGTAGGTGGTAAACGACAATGACAGTACAAACAGAACACCAGGCAAATATATCCCCTTGGCAGACACAATGATTCACACTTCACACACTACGTACATGAATAAGCTCCCAGAAGCAAATAAACCCAGATTTTACCATCATATCTGCTGGGAGAATCACAGGCTTTCTGAGGGGTGGCCACCCGCAGGAAGATCTGCTGCCTCCAAGAATGCCTTCGTGTCCTCACGGGGCTGTCCGCATCGAGGGCCTGCGGGCCGTGCTTGGATTCGTAGTCGCTAAAACAGCAGAAAACAGGACAGTTTGTGAGGAGGTCACCTGGACCTGCCAGAAACAGTGACACAGCCCTCAGTGAGCACATGGGCCACACTTGGGAGTGCAGTGGGCTGTGCACATCCAGGGCAAGCTCTCAGTGTTAGGAAGGTGAAACTTGCTTTGTGGCAGAAGCTTACACATGGCTGCAAACAGCACTGGGGTTCACAAACAGGGGCTGGCAGCTCTGTACAGTCTACTCTTCCCAGTTTTTAATTATTTTCAATTTTATTTGCAGCAGTATATTAATCAGAACATATTAAAAATACATATATATAATAATGTATAACTATTTACATGCCATCCACAAAACTTAATAGTTATTCACAGGAGACACAAAGACTTGCTCATACAAGTACTCATCAAGGAGCTTTATAAACACCAACTAAACTTCCAACCATCTGTGCACTGGGTATGCAATATATTCCCTCCCAACACAGACTGGGAGAAAAGCTTTAACCTTTCTGTTAGCAAGTCTACCTCTGAAATATGCAACAAACTTGAGAACAGAATTCAAGAACCTTCGGTATTACTCCTTTGATGTCATTCACACATGCCATACAGAGGTTTTTATTCAGAATACAAAATGAAATAGTGAGGAACAATGATGTTTTCCTATTAAAAATATACTAATAACTTTCATCTGTTAGAACTCTAAACTATTCATTGCTTTATTCCAGCCATTGGCTAAATGGCTACACGAGTCTTTGTAGAAACTGAAATGGATAAATGAAATTCAGATAACTCTCTCTGGCAGCACAGGCAGGAGCATTTTACAGGTCATCCTCTCCTTCCAATTTGAGGACACTGACATTGCTTAGGATGAATCATAAAAACTCTCCTATGTCAGGAATAATCACAGAAGTACATAGATGGAGTTGCAACATCATAAATGACTGAGATCTGCAGTCCTGGGACTGGGACGGGAGAGTAGTCTGGAATAGCTTCATCCTTTTGACAGCAATTACATGCAGCATACACACAGGTGAACTGTTGCACAAACAGGTTTTGCAAGTGCAAGAAGCATTTGAAATATTTCAGACAAAGAAATCTTTGAAAATACAGTTTTACCCCCACGCTTTAAGACAGAACCCTACCTTGTTGTGCTCCTAAAGTCAGAGGTGTTATTTTCATCTACAGGAGCCAGAAATTTTAAGAAATTTGGCACAGAAGAGGAAGAATGAAGCTTTTTCCTTAAGGCAGTACGGTAGGAGATGCTGAGAGTGCAGTTGGGAAAAGTATGGTTTAGAACAAAGAAGTATAAATCCACAGAATAAAAATAATACACATTCCTAGAGTTTCAAACAAAGGGCAGCTAAATCCTGAAGGTCTGCATATCAAAGAAACCAAAGTCAAAACTAAAACTGCTAAAAATGTCCTACTTTGAGATACATATTTGTTTGGGCAAACTAAAATGTTCCAATGTATATAAATGTACTTCCAGTAAAGTTATTATTCTTTGCTATATCCCAAGATTTTTAGTCCATGTTTTAAATAAATCAGCTGTTTTTAATAAGAACCAACTTTATTTATGTGCTAACTTTATCACATTTTCTTAAATATCATTTTCAATGACCGACTAAGTTTAGGGGAAAAGGTTAGGAAAAGTTGACACTAACAATCATTGTGCTGGCAAATGAAAAATAAGACTTTGGCAAAAACTATTTTGTAAAGTGTTAACAGGGGTTTATTCAGACAAACTTGGAACTTTTAAGTTAAAGGCTAAGCCTTCTGACTGATCATTCAGGATTGTGCCTCTATTTATGCAACAGACAGGAGCACTTATCACATCAACAGTCTTCTGGCCAACATAATTTGTAAGAGTTTGTCCAAATAATTCTTTGAAAAGAAATTCTTTTAATTTAAAAGAATTATTTGTCTTTTAATATAATAAGTCTGAAACATACTCAGAAGAAGGTTAATAAAATGAAGTAAAAACAACTCAGATAATGAAAAGTTTTCTGTATTTTCACAGAGTGAAAATATAGAAAACTACTTGGCTGGTGATACTAGAAGACCTTTTCTCAGACGAGTACACAAAATCACATGAGTAGGAGAATTTACTCCTGAAAAAGTAAGTTTAACGAAGAATTGTTTCTGATAAACCATAATGTTCTATCTGGATGGCATTTAGCACTGTTTCCTGAAGCTGTGAATGGAAGCAGGGGGAGGGAGGCAGACTACTCTGTGACAATCACTATCATGAAGTGAAGAAGGTTCTTTAGTAGCTGGTATTGAGATAAAGAAGATAAGGCTGTAGCATGGTGTGCCCTGCAAACAGGGTTCACTTACAATCACATTGTAAATCCATTACAATTACAGGGTAATTCCGTTTACAGAATTGGGAAGCTTAATGGTATTGATTTAAACTTATTAACCTATTTGACACCCCTATCAACTTCCATTTTCAGTCTTGTTGCTTAGATGTTCAATAGGGAATATCCTTAAGAGACAGGGAAAGGAAAGAAGCTGCAGCTGCATATAAAGAATCATTATCAAATCACTTGGAAACGTTTGCCTTGGGAATTTAACCATCAGATTTCAAGCAAGTCTTATTAAATTGAAGAGTGAACAGGATTCTGAAGATTGACATTTCCTGCCCTGAGCTATGTCATACTTCTCAGGTAAAGCTGAATTAACAGCTGCAAGCCAGTACTCAGCAAGTACAACTAAAGAAACTGGTGAAACAGCGTTCTCAGTCAAGCATTTTCTCAGGTTTAGAAAAATCAGTACCTTTGAGAAACAGGAAACTTTCACACAAGAGGACAAAAATGAAAAATAAATAGCAACAGCAATAAAATTGCTTGCCAATGGCCAGTGACTGTTGACAGTGCTTCTGAGGAAATTTGGTCTCATTAGCCTTTTGAGCTAAGATAAGCAGTTTTAGCTCAAGGAGTTAAGAAAGAGTTTCACAGTTTATGATTTTTATGGAGCCACTTAGTTTCAGGTTCTCAGGGAAACAAAGTGTTCATGTCATTTTCTTCAATGCTCTCTCTCTATATTTTAATTCTAAGAAAAAAGGCATGGAAAAGTATAATTTGATACTGCTGCAAGTAACCAGGACAAATGATGGGTTGATGGGTTGGGGTTTTTGTTTGTTCTTGGGTTTTTGTTTTGTGAGGAGTGGGGATGGTGCTGGGGTTGTACGTGGTGGGATTTCTTTCCTATCAGCCCTCCATATTCCTGCTGCCTCTTGCTCCATGTAGTTAACTTGGTCAACTTGCCTTTAATATTAGGCACAACAAACATTAGTATGTTTTTGTGTTATCATGAACAAAGGACTGAACCAAATGCTTCAGGAAGGACAGAGTGAGCTCTCAGGCTCTTGGCAGCTTATCAATCATAAAATTTAAGGAGTGCTGCTGTCTGCTGCATAACAACAAATGGCTTTCAAACAATGGGCTCTAAAGAAAGAGCCAGTGTCTGAAAGAATCTGATTGATTAAAACAATAAACTATCTAAGTACCAGCTCTACATTCAGTAGTGGAGCAGTTGAAGAGCTCCCTCTCCCATAAAAATCTACTACTTTTGGTCTATATTAAATTATTTTAATTATTTATGCTATAGGGCTTAATATTTATGACAAAGGAAAACAAACGCTACCACAAACTATTCGCAGGTACTAGCTCACCTTTTTTGTGCAAAATGCCCACTTGGTTCTCCACTTGAATTATGCCTTAGATATTTTAAGAAGTTGGGTGAAGAGGCCGAGGGATTAAGACGAGCTAGAGTAGGAGAACGTGCAAGTGGACCAGAAGAACTTTTAGATTTGTCGACAGATTTGTTCACACCACATAGTGCAGGTTCCAACCAGAGCCATGGAGTTGAGGCAGCACAGAGAACAAAACAGAAAGAAAGGAAAGGAGGAAAAAAAAAAAATGAAATCCCTTCTCTAATCTTTGAAAGGGAGCTGCCATATGTAAATGAGGCATTTCCTATGTTTTTCATGGTTAATGCAGGAACTGTAAGAACACAAACTTTTTTTAACCCAATCAGCAAAGTCCCAAATTCATGTTTACAGGCTTCAGCAAGGCATTTCAGAATAGGACTAATTATAACTCATCAAAAAATGGAACTAACACCCCCATTTCTTTTTCTTTATATGTACTTCCCCTTGTTTTCTGTGATAAAATCAGGTGTATGATCAAGAGTTCCAGTAAATGAGAAGTGAAATGCTGTACAGGATGAACTTAGTTCATCCTATGGAAATGCTATAGGATGAATTTAGTTCTACTTTGAAAACCATTTTTTAGTTGAAGTGAGCTGCTCAAGACTACTCACAAAACAGGATTTGTTAAAAGTCTATAATGCACATGATTTTTGAGAACTTTTAAGTATACTTGTCTCATAAGTTTTCCATTTCTTCTGTTTCTTTACATTTGCTATGAAATAGAAGCAACAGGGATTTCTTTTGTGTTTGAGTTCCGTGAGGGAGCAAGCACCTCAGGCCTTACTAAAATTTACGTGACCAAACCCAAACAGAAATAACCAAGGAAATAAAATACATACTTAATTTCTAGCTGCATTCCTATGGTAAGATAATAACTGAACAAGCACAGCTACAAGTTCCAGGGCATCTCTTGTGAAGATAACAGACCATCAACAAGTCTTAAATTATACTACAAAAATATTCTAGTAATTTAGAATTAAAATGGTTCAAAAAATGGACAAAAAGGCAACCCAGGTTGTTTCCTTTCAAATATTGTAATTCTGGTTTTTTTCACTGTCATCATCCGTTTCAGGTGTGTTCATTTACTGCCCTGCTTAATGGGCAGGAATACATAGAGATTTCCTACTAATTTGTGTAAATGAGCAGTGAAACAAAAGCCTATGGACAGAAGTGTTTTAACAGTAACTGGAAAAAGCCAGGTAAGAAGGATGGGAGAAAACTGCCATAAAGTTAAGAAGGGACTAGAGATGCAGAGGCAGGCCTTTGAAGGAGGACAGCTTGAAGAATATTTGTATTAAAAGAAGTAGTAGTTTGTTTTTATGAGTAAAATCTAGATAGGCTTATGGAAAAGCTAGCCCCACCTCTACCAGTAACTAGGCGCTTCAGGTCACTTTTGTGTGCTATTTCAAAGCTACATATGAAATCACTAACTAGTAAGGTTTTCAGGATCACAGAAGTTACTGGATTTTTCTCTGTAAATAGAAAACAAGAACTAGCATTTATTTATACTGCTCATAGATCAAAACACCAAAACAATTGCCTGGACAAATATAACCGAATCAAGTAGTTTTGTGACATATACTGGAACTACACATCTTATGTCTTCTGTCCCCTGTGAAGCACACCTCCAAGGAGTGACACACCGCATCTCTTACCCATTAAGAGGACATACCTGGTATGCAATTATCATCCCCAAATATGCCCTCAACAAAAAAAATCACAGCCTGCTTTTAATAAGGCTTACTTTCTTTTGTGAGGAGTCTCTGTGCTCACTGAGTGATACCTCATAAGTTTCCTCTGAGGAACAGAAGGTGATGTTTCAACAGGTCCCAGAGACTCCTGGCTCTCCGTTGGTAAATGACTGAGCGTGTTTGCTCGCCTCCGAAAGCTCTGCTGGGGCAATGTCACAGAGCGCTCCAGAGAGGAATCCTCTGTGTCACTGCAGAGATCATCCACTGATCCACTGGTCTTGACAGCACTTTCTGCAGGAAGCGTAGGAGGTCTGTCTTTCTCCTTTTCACACAATGGTGGCTCCTAGCAGTGCAAGAAATAAGGTTATCAATATGTGGGCTTAGACTCCTTCTTTGAGATTACCATGGCATTATTCACATCCCACAGACCTCTGCTTCAAACACACACATTTTTATCACATTTTTATCAAGCTAGGTCAAAGAAAGGTGTGTGATATTTTATGTCCTTGTTATTCATCACTTGGGCCAATAAGGCAGTCTTTATTTTGAATCGAAAATTTTGAGTGATTTTGAGAGTAATTATATTTTATAGTACGTTGAATACAACTCAAAAGAAATAGGGTCAGAACAAAAGGGTGAGGTCTGGCAAACAGTGAAAAGGATGGCACTGCAGAATGCTGTATCTTTAGCAACCCATCCAACCATGTAATATTCCTCTTGTCTACCTGCAGATTCACACGAAGAACTTAAGCCTTTTACTAGATGCCTGTTTCAATCCCAAACCATGCATTTTCTTTATTCCTGACCTTGTGTGTTTCCTGCAGAATCAGCCATTCTTTCAAAAACACAACCAGAAAGAGCAGACCTTTATTTACATGAAGTCAGGAGTCTGCTGGTGAGCAGGTATTACAGCAGAATCAATAGCTGTATATCTAACCCTGCAGAGTGCTATGCTGCCTCCAGGGAAGAAGACTGGCTTCTTCCATGCTGTTTGTTTGTATTGTTTTATACAGACTAAAAGCTTTCTAACCAACAAACAGGGAAATTGCTCTACTTCTTGTTTTAGTTTTATGTTTCTTATGAATACAGTTCTGCATTCGTGATATGAACTTTCAGGGCTAAAACCAGTCAGATGAGGATAGGCAGCATGGTCATTACAGCATCTGTTACACCGCACACTGTTGTAAAATTCAGATGATGTTATATAGTATTTCATTTCACATATATTCACATAATCATACAAAATAAGTGTTAGATACAGCACAAGGCATTTCTAATTCAATAGCACTTCTCTGATTTATAACACAAAGGAACAGAATGAAAAGTTTGAAAGCAACCCGAAACATTTCACATCTGACCATATTTCATACTTGCTTTGTTGTTTCAGGGAATATTTTTTGAAGTGTCTAAATATGTACAATTACCCCAGGCTTTACTTACTTTATTTGTGCTGCTTAAGGTACTGGACATAGAGCTGTCCAAATCCACAGAACCAGAACTGTCCAGTGGACCTCTGGCTTTACTGCCCTGCAGAAATAAAGCACATCAGCAGTTATACTGATGTATAACCAAAGAGTTATATGATATATAACCAAAGAAATTTGGGTAGAACAGCTGGGATCTGTAATTTTCACAGAGAGTATCAAATTTAATTTCCTGAAATGCCTAAAATTATCCTCTTTCCTTATGGGAAACAGAAGTTTTATTCACAATAGTCTCTATCAACTTGAAGGATCCCGTAGAATTAAGAAATTCTCATAGGCAATGATGTGTTTTCCATAATATGTACATAATCACCTGTTTCACATGTACTAGAACTACTGTTGAAGTACTTTCTGTATTAGGTACTTACAAGGATACAGAGAAATGAAAAGGACGTCTTTTACAAAGGACTAAATCCATATAAATGTAATACACAGGAAAACATAATTTCTGGTATTACCATTTCAGTGCCTACAAATCAGAAAGCATAAATACTTCTGTAGAATGTGTGAACAATATTTTTGTACAATTTGTTTGACTAATGTTTCTGCGTAACCAAGAAAAATATCTGACGAATCCTGATATGCTAATGTAATTATGGAACTTGTATCTTCCTAACCTTAAATCACATAATTTTTTAATATTCTGAAGTTAAAGCTCATGTTCTCTTTGAAGTTTTATGCCAGGTAAAATATAAAATAGTGTCATTATTCACAATAGTAACTATCTCTATTTGAAGTTCAGCCAAAACTTCTGGCTTCAGATCTGATCAAAATCAAGAGTTTCCATCAAAGCAACAATGCCAGTGAAAATGCAACTAATATACAGCTATGCTTATGTGAAGGCAGCTTATACCAGTCAGGACAAACTGAAAAAAATTAGAACAGTACTACAGCTAATGCAACAACATTAACTGTGTTTCAATATCCTGAGCACAGCTGCAGTAGGATTTTATAGGGGTGAATTCTAGAAATGCCATCTGGGAAGTAATGAGAGGAGATACGAAACTAAAAATTGTCTCTGTATGTACAATTTTAACAGGAAAACCATATATTTGATGGTTTTCCATCAAATATATGGTTTGATATATCTAAAGGGTTAGATATGATGTCTGAAACCAGCTTGGAAAACCCAGTTTTGTCACTACCACAACTAATAAATTGTACTACATATTGCTCCAATGTAACATTTGCTGACCACAAATG
This sequence comes from Cisticola juncidis, assembly GCA_013400215.1. NCBI lineage: Eukaryota > Metazoa > Chordata > Aves > Passeriformes > Cisticolidae > Cisticola > Cisticola juncidis. The sequence continues at coordinate 888,136 of VXBR01003442.1, read as the reverse complement.
AGAATGTCCAATTTCTGTTTCTGAATATTTTTCGTTTAGCATTCTGCCACAACTCTTTTGTTTTAAGGGAGATCTGATTTTTTAAAATCATATCAAGAAGAAGTCCTTCCAAGCTTCTTACTATTTTCCTCAAACTTTTCTCATGAGGTGCAAAATGAAGTATATTTGAATCAGAAGACACACCATAGATTTAAATTGTGATTAAACTTGACATCTGATTTAATTTGAGATTGCTGCTGGTTACTTTTGGCAGCTAATTTCAGTGATCTGTCCATGATAAACATTTTCACAGAAGGCAGAATTAACTAGGTTGGAAAAGAATCACTATCACATAGAAGCTCAAGTTTTTTTCCATTAATCAGTATTTCCAGACACTGTCTACAGAGAATTTTACAAGATGTAGTATTGCATAGATGCCTTCACATTCTTAGTGCCAGTCTTTATATTCCTCACCTTCAAGTAATCTACAGGATTTAAAAGTTCAGATATTCCACTATTCATCATTTCTCTGTTACTAATAAACACATCTCATTAGAAATGCTTAGTCAGCTCCTTAGTAGTTTCCTTCTACATAAAGAGCAGTGAACCATTATAATTAATGTTTTAATTTTCTAAATCCAAATGAGAAATAAAACAATTGTTGCTTTTCAAAAGTCCTCATGTTAAAGTTCATATTAATTTTTTGAAATGCTTATATATGCACTTTCTTATCTACGAATTAGTTCACTTCATCCAGGACTTCGTATTCTCTCTATCAAAGCCCTGCTTTTTTTGTCTTCTAAAATGTACACTCAAATATTTTTGTCATTGTGATTTTAATAACCTTTGGGCTACAGCTGAATGATAACAAATACGACATTTCTATCAAATAAACAAAGCAATGACATTATGTTCAAAGATAATAAGCATGAAGATACTTACACGTGACAAAATGCTTTCAAAAGATTCTGTAAGAGATCTTTTTGCTTTGTTCTTTAACATGTCTAATCTGAATCTTGGAGCACTACTGGACACTTCATTTACAGCATTCTCAGCAGGAGGTTGTGAAGCCTGCAAGTGTTTAAAAACAGAAATGGGAAATACTCAACGCCACGGAGAAAATCTCAGTGAACAGTCTGAAGACTTCTGTAATCTGAATCAATAGTTTTTCCTCGTGTACTCAGCTTGTCATGCCTTTTTCTCTAGTGATACTTGTACAGAAGCTTAAGAAACTCTCCTAAAATAAGGACAGGAAATCTCTTACAGAAAACACGTTGAGTGAACTAGCATGCTCCAGAAGAATTGCTGTTTTAATACGAATTTACGGCTCTGTCGACAAATTTTCATTTATGGCAAATGTAGAACTGTACAAATTCTAAATGTTTAAGTGTAACAGATTAGAGATTCCTCAAGGATTTCCTTTTCTTCAACCAAGAAATGAATCAAAATCTCTTAATTAACAGAAACTCTCAACTTTTTCCATTATAGTTAAATGGGTCTTTCTAAGGGCTACGAAGGTGTGTAACAATCTAACAGTTCTATATATTTCAATAGTAGAAACATTTTCACCTTAAAACTAACAATCAATTGAGAGTTTTGTATCTTGAATTTCAGTCCATTTTTAGTGCTGGTGAATACTAATGAATGTAGCAAACATAAAAACAATACTATGATGCAAATATATCCAAACCCAGTATCTGCAGTAGAAACCACAGCTCAGTTTTCAATACTGTCTTGGGAGGTTCATCCTGAAGCTGACAGGCACTGAAGCCCCTTCTACTTTTCTCTAAATTCAGAGATCTCAGTGCTTGATTGTAATTACTACTACTGGGCAGCAGAATGACATGTTATAACCATCACCAAATTGTCCTGCCTAGATGTAATTTTAAAGCATCTATTTGACAACTTTACAGGCTCCTGTATTTTCCTTTTACCTTCTGTCCTGGTTATGTCAGGACAAGGTTAATTTTTGCAGTAGCCAGGAGGGGGCATGGCCAGGACCTGAAGGGTATTTTATACCATCTGTCCTTGCTGGAGGTAGGGAGAAGAGGTCTCTCTTCAGAGAGAAGAGGCTCCCTTCAGTCAAAAAATGTGTCAGGAGGGAGCCTTCCAGTACTGTCTGTCATTGGGGGGTGCATCCAAAATCACTAATCCCTTTGGAAAAACCTTAATGTACTGTATAAATAGCCAGTTCAACAGCATTGACAGAAACTCATAGAGAACAAAAGGTAGCTCATCTCCTTGGACATGGATCAGAGCCTCAGCTGCCATTTCTGCAGCAATCCTCCTCATTTTAAGGCCACTTCAACTGATTACTTGCACACAAGAAATAACTTTCAGTCTTGAGTAAATGTAATATGCTTTATCAGTGATCAAATCCAATGTGTTGTCATTACTGACAGCGAGATGGTAAATGCCACAGATCAGCTGAGAGCAATCACAAATTCATTATACATTCTCTCACATACGTTGAATTTTCATTGCAGTGAGAACAAATAATTTAGTAGTCTGCCTTGTTTGCACCTCCATCTCCTAAGCCTGAAATCACACTGTACCTCAAAATCTGTTTTGGTGCATGACAATAGTTTATGAACCATAAGCAAACCTACTATTCACCACTGCTTATACGTTGATGTTTCAAATTGCAAACAATGGACAATTGCCTTTGGAAAAATATAAAACCCAAATGTGAAATTTTTGCCTGGCTTCTCCTTACATGAACTAAATTTGAATGATTACTTACCTGTTTTGCTTCTCCAACATGAACATGGTCCTTCTGCTTTTCTTCATACATGTTTCTCAAAAGAGAGATAACCAGCTCATTCTCTTTTTGTTCATTTTGTGGTCTTAATTTCTTTAATTGAAAACATCACAAGCACAGTAATTATACATTTGTGTAACAGTTAACAAATAGTTACTCTTTTCATTTGTCACTGTAATAAAGCAGCAATGTAGGAACAAGTTTAGTCTGCTAATGCTACTATTCCAGTCCACCAGAGGACACCAGTGTCCCAGGCAAAGCATCAAACAGCCACAAAATCACCTGACCTCACTTCATACAGGACAGAATTTACACCTAAGACAGAGGACAACTGTACAGACATCAAACTGCCACAAGCAAATAAAGGCTTTGAAAATATTTTTGCCCATTTTCTTTTGATATAAAGAAAACTGAACCACTGTAGTTCTGAATTTGTAGCACACATGGAGTACTGTCCAAGAGGTAGGATTCACAACACTTCTCCTAGAAATCCTTCATGCTGGACATTTAATTTTTGGGAAATGACCTAGGTTTTGTATAAATTGCTCCACAAGGTGAACATATTTACCTGTGCTGCATTTTATTTAGATCTGAATTATTGTAAGAGAAGATTTTAAAACAAATTTTTAAAGAATTTATTCCCAGAAATTTAAGTTTTGAAAAACATATGCTGCCTTAAGCCTATTGATAGCATGCAGAGAATATAGTATGAATTAATGCCAAGGTAGCATGTTACATTAATAAAAGTACTACAGGAAGAAAATTACCTAAAAATCAAATCATGGTAACAATACATGGATCTGCAAGAATGCAACATTCCAGGCTGTCCAACTGAAAAAGTTAGCTGAGAAAGATGGGCAGGAGATTTGTACTTTACCCTTAGTTTTACCAAGTTAATCATTTGCACAGCCTCACCAGAAGCAATTAGCAGTTTCCTGTGACTACTGGAAGCTTCAGACTGAGTGCAGAACACTAAAAGGCACCAGTGCTGCTGTCTATGTCTGCTAAGAAATTACTTAGCTCATGGAATTGATCCCACAGAGTAACTTCCAAATTTGGCATTGAGTGATAAACTGCCACGTGGAAACATGCAAAGAGACTGAAATGACTCAAGAGAGGAAGGAAACATTAATTTTTAAAAAGTCTGAAATTTCCTAATCTTCAACAGTGTGTTAATCCCAGTGACATTTCCTACAATGCACATCATCTGTTTTAAATCCAGCTATGCTTTCCTCTGTCCTAAAATAGATTTAATTAAGAAGATATAAAGTTTAACTTCTTTAGTTACTTTGACCAGAATTAAGATCTAGGATGAATTTTAGGCAAGAAGTTTTCTGATCTGGGAATATTCCAGTATTTTGTTTTGGTCAAAGTAACAGTTTGAATGCCCTCATGGTACAAGTTACTGCCTTCACCCATGAAATATGTGTTCAGTTTTACTCAGTGAGAAGGCAACATCTTCATGGAAAGCAAGGAGTCTTAGGGGAAGAAAAATGAGTAAAACAGTCATTTTCACCAAAAGAAAAGTTTTTAACAGCTCTAGAAAAACAATTGAAATTAAAGCACAAGCTGGCTAACAGTCTATTAAGTGAAAATAATGAATGATTCACAAAAAATGAAAACAACTTCTGTGTTTTACACAGATGCTAGAAAAAACCATCAATTGCTTTAAAATCTTCTAGGATACAAATCTTACCTGAACCTCTTCAAAAACAGAGGCCTGTTCCTGGTTATTTAGTGTGGTTAGATGCTTTTGTAGTTCTAGTTTAGTCTTAGAAGGATGCAACCCTACCAAGAGGAACAAAAAAGAACAAATTACAGGGTCAAATTTTTCAGAATTAATTGATCACATAAATATGCTTACTATTTAAGCTAAAGGTTGTCAATTATTTGAGCTGGCCCATTCCACGATTTCATAAGAGGTCATTAGAAAGAACTCTAGGTTAATTTAAAGCTAATACTGAACTCATGTCTTTAAAATGAGGGACATGAACTCTGCAATGAGGAGATTTACTGAGCACAGACCAGGATTATACTCTTAGCTGAAGATTCCATTATCACACAAGATAAAATAAACCCACAATCTACTGCATTTTAGCAGACTTTTGCTGGTGTTTTGTGCAGTGCTGCTTGGATTTTGTTTACAGGATGAATAGAATTCCCTTTCATTTTCTCCAATTTCTATGTTGTGGGCTCTTCTGAAAACAAGTAAATGCATTGCATGTTAGTGAAGGTCTTACTTTGCCTCTTGATGAAAACATTTATTGACAGTCTAAAGCAGACTACCCTTTCATTCAGATTATTTTTCTGTTCTCATCCTGGATTAAACTCCTTTCCTCTATTTTCTGTGGAAAAACAACAACCCATCAACAGTATTGTGCACCTCAGTTTCTGAACATGGAATATCTTCTTCAGAAGCAGATGATACTGTTAACAAGATGGCATGATTGAAGGCATTAAAGAACATCTGCTTTTAAGAAACTTCCAAAAAATCACAGCTAGCTGAAAACCAGAACAGAGTGAAAGCAGTTTTGGAAGTTCTCCAATTTCATCAAATTAACACTAGGCAGGTTTTAGTCCAACAAGCCGGTGTCACGTGATCTGAAAAGATCTGCCGCTGCCCTTTATTCACCCCAGACATCACTTGAATGAACAAAATCCAACTGAAATGTGCTGAAACGTAAACAGGTTTTTTACATCTTGAACTTCTGTTCTGGGTGACAACTACAATTCTGATTTCTGCATTTCCATGAAGGAGCATAGATCAGCACCACAAACACACATATTAAAAGCAAACTGTTCAGTTCCTGCTTAGTGATAGCATAATGCCAGTTTGAAGTGGATTCAATAGGACAGCAGGTCATAGCTATGGCAGCATCTATCCTTCAGAGGTTCCTTATCTACAAATTTCTGCATTTATAATATGCATTTCTGCATTCTGCATTTGGCTAATAGAGCCAAACAAGCTGCAACTCACTAATGGTTACACTTGCAAATAGTTTTCAAAAGTTCAAAACACAATAAAAGAGTTATTAGAGCAAAGTCCTAAGTTAATTTTAAGCATTAATTTCCGTAGGATTTTACCTACTGTCTCCCAATGAAACTGCCAGAAAAAATATTCAACCAGAAAATTCTTTCAACCTCACCTTCTATCTTTTCACAGAGTTTATGCAAACTTTGCATAGGACACCCTTCACAGAGCTGGGGCTGTGCCTTGGAAGTCTGTTGCACAGCAGCCACAGTGAAAGCCTGTTTCAATGTCATCATGATTTCATCAACCTGAAAAGAACAGCATGCAAAAGAACAGAATTTCACTCTTCCACTGTCTTCCCTAACACAAACACAACAGTTTTTTAGAATGATACTGCCCTTGCTTGGGAATGTGCTTATGATTAAGAAGACAAGCTGTTCCTATGTTGGTTCTGTGCACAAACACAAGCATGGTAAAACTGATCATGAAGTCATCTCTTTTCCAGGCCACCCAGTTTTATTACTGTGGTCTAATGAAAGATCCTACTCTCTACCTCAAATCCCTTTCTTGTCTATGATAAAAAAGCTTACTGCAGTTGTGCTGCACTGGTCTTACTTAGAGCACAGGAGTGTAGTCCTGATTTTCACAACAGGTGCCCTAAGAGAAAAGGTGCCCAAAAAGAGGCATAATGTCTAACTTAATTTGTGAAATGAAAGGAAGATTCAGTGGATTTTAAAGAGGCTTTTAACTTCTGCCCTCAAAACAAATGAAAAGGTCTCTTGCAGATTGCTATATTAGTTACATTTTTGATATATTTGTATTTCTGAGTGGAACAGGATTTGAAGACATTCAGCAAAATACAGAGCATAGAGCAATAAAAGACTTTTAGGGCCTAGTATTCTATTTGGCTTTTCTTTTCTTTCACTTACCAGTGCTTCATCTGTACACTGAAACACGTAGCAAACAAAGTGGAAGCCTCCATTTTCTGAAGACTCTCTACAGATGAACCCAAAGTGATCCACATGTCTAATTCCCTAGCAAAGAAACAACAGCAATGAAACAGTCATATCTGCTTTCAATGTTTTGTACCTGTATTTCTTGGAAGAAAAGAACAAATTAGCATTACATATAGGTCACTTATCTCTGTCAAAACCAACCAAAAATAACTCAGGCAGAAGGATAGAGAAGCAAACTCTGTGGCACAAGGAATAGGGATTGATAGTGAATGAGGAGGCTCTGACACAGGCCTGCCCTCAGTGCATCACATACACTACCTCTGGCAGAGGTAGTGTCCTTGTTTAAACACATGCAACTTATATTCTTGAAAAGAACATATTTTTAAAGTATTTTTCAGATAACTTTTACATATAATTTTTCTCCTTTCATTCTCACTTCTTGAAAAATACAGCTCAGAGATCCCAAGATCTGCACAACCACAATCATGCTCACTGCAATCTCAAACAAGAGCATGTTCTTGACTAGCATATTCCTTCTAGATAATATTATTCATCCACTGAACCTAGAAGCGAGTCTTTATCTCAGTAATCACAATGCAAAGCATCAAAGAAGAATGATGATCTCATAAAATTACTGATTAATTAGCAGCTTTTCTATAGCAATCACTAAATCTGCTGTTGAAAAAATCCATGTGGAGTGCAGGGAGAGAGGATTACCTGAGCATTCACAAGTAGAGAATATTTAAACAATAAAAATGGAAAAAAAGAATACATTGCAATCTTACCTGAGAACAAAAGGATATTTCTTTAAAGCTTTTCTCAATTGCGACTTTTTTTGTGTCAGGACTGATAAGGTAAACTTCAGACTGGCCAATCTAAAAAGAGCAGAATAAATTGCAAGGTGCTAATGAGTAACATTACACTTCCCTTTCTCCCATTATAAAAATGTTTCTTGAATACAGATCTCAATTTTTTTTTTTCTACCTACATATTTATACCAATGAGCATATTACTACCAGAAAGAATACTACCAGAAACAACACTGATTTGAGAGCATTGAGAGCTCTGCATGTGATGGCACTGAGGTTTAAAAAGACAAGAGACTGAAAATAATGTTTAAACAGATGAGAGCAATGTTATATCACAAGTAAGCTATGTTGCACTGAGAGAAATATAATCATGCTCCCTTTTCTTATTTTTTGCAGTCTTGGAAAGTACCAGTCACAGAAGCCTGAGATTAATGAGATTGTTTTAAAATTAAAATCTAAGTGTGTGCCTCTTCCTGCATGCAACCCAATAATTTTCTAGAGATTTATTTATTTATGGTACACATAATATTTAATTTAAAGCACTTAACTCAAAAACTATACACATAAATTTACTGGAGTATATTTTCTAATGTCATTTAATCTGCAGACCATTTGTACTGTCAAAAGATGATGCTAAGTATTGACGGGCAAAGGGCATTTTTAAGGTGAAACTATTGTTTCATTTCTTCAGCTTCTGGCAACATCTTTGTAAGACAGTAACAGAAAATTTGAATTCCTTATATTTTCTAGCATGTCAGAGGCGGCTAAAAACAAGTCTCATATCAGATTTTAGGCAGGTGGAATTTGGATCCACTCATGAGCATGACTTTGAGAAACCTCCTTCAATCACGACCAATTCCCAAAAGATGCACATAAAAATAGCAGCAGCACCAATAAAACTGTACTTTCTTAAGAAAGAGGGAAATCTTGTGTGAATAGATCAAGTCAGATCTGCCACCTCTGTACGTCTAAAAATGGTCCTGTGCATTCACCTTCCACCTCTTCTTTCACTTCAACCAGTCACAGTGGTTTTCCCCAGATGCCTGCTGGTTTCCTTCTATTGTCCCTGGGGCTGACCTTGCATGTGTTCACGGAGCTATTCCTTCCAATACCTCCTCAGCAGCCTCCTGATTGCTGCTGTCTTCCCCTCCCTGCAGCAAGAGGCTTCTTCTTACTGCTCAGTCCCACATAATTCTTGCACATTGGGCCCCTGGGCAGCAGTGATCATTTGAAGTCAACTGAACAAGGGGAAAAAACCCAAACCAACGAACCTCTTCTCCCTCACCTCCAATACATAGCCAGGAGAAAAACCTAAAAATACCCCCTCCTCTCCCCTAAATCCTAAGAAACTGGCTAGGAAAGCAGTTCTTCAGGAAGATATATGAAAATCAGGACTGTCTGAATCAGGTGAGGAGACCTGGCAGATAATTAAACTGAATATTTTTCACACCTCATGCATCAACCAACCTTTGCTTCAGTCTTGGGGAAAATCTAAGTAACTAACTGAGAATATACTAACCATTTTTTTCCCTCTGGATATGAAGTTACTTGTAAGTGTTTCATATGTAGCCACACACAAACTGATGAGACCTGAGCATGCTGCCTGCATTCCCTGACTCAGAACCTGCTAAACACAATGGACAGGTAGCCAACAAACTCAGCTCTGCCATGAGCTGCTGCCTGTGGATACTGAAGGCACAAACTACAGTTACCTCAATTCCTTATATTCAGCTGAATTTAGACTGGCTGACCAGGAAAAAAATACAGTTGTGCATACTAAACAATATTTTCCCAGGCAAAAAGCAACCCTATGCACAAAGCCAGATCAGCAAAGCCTCACAATTTGGGAATGTGCCTACTAGCAGGTGACTGACATTATTGTCAGGCTGAAGCTGCAGGTGTCTTTGACAGCTGTTGCATCTATTTAACATAAATTAAAATGCACTCACTGGAGTAAGAGTATCTGGACCTACCCAGCCCAATTATAATCTCTCTATTTCTAAAATATGTGCCATGAACCAACAATGGAGTCATGATTTATTTAAAACTAGGCATTATTATTACCAAGGGTACCTATATTTTCTATGTGAAATATGTTTAGGGTAGGAAGGTGAATATGGCTTTCTTTTTACTAGGGGAGAAACATCTCTCCATCTTCTTGCACTGTCTGTTTGGTGTCAGCCACAACCAAACTGAAGCTTTAATTCAGGTACAGCTGACTACAATGTTTTCTGCATGCTACTTTAAACAGATATAACACAGTGGCAATCCTTCTTAAGTATTCTTTTGTCTACTTAGAAAACTTGTTACAATTGCACACACTCCATTACTGGTGTTAAGAATGCCCAAATCCAACAGCAGCTGATGGATCCAAGATGACCCTAGCAGAGTCAGTCCCTGCACTATCAGCTCCAAGTTTGTATTCTCTCAGAAGACACAAGCTAAGTAAAATATGTCACATATCTATCATGAAGATTGTAAGAGGAGCACACACCACATTCCTGACTTGCTTCTCAGTTCTTGGAAAATAGTTTTGCTGCTCACCTATCAAGGCAAAGGCATTGCTAGCCACACCAAAGCAGGGCAGGAGTGGAGATGTGTGTGGAGTAGTGTAGGAAGATATTACACCACTGCTCCATCCTTACACAGACATGTTGGCAGCAGAAGCACCTTCATCAATTACACTGCTTATCATGGGACAAAGTCTACTAGCTCTCAGTCATAGTTTGGTCTTTCTGCTCCAGTTACAGGTAATTCATTCCCCTGGAAATTTATTTCTGCTGTTACTAGCTAGTGTAAGTGTACATACCATTCTGCAACTCCACAACTACCTACTAACTTGCAGAAGCTATCTAAAAGCTTTCTTTAGAAGCCCAAGGTTTCAGGCAGTACTGTTTTAAACTATTTAATATAAACTTATTTAGAATATGTAAACCAATTTGCACTAAAAAGTAATGTTCTCCGGAGAAATAGGCAAGTTTAAGTTAAGCTTTGGTAATTGTGATTAAGTCATCAGAGAAGTAACTGCCATCTGTCAGAACATGTGCTTTGGTGTCTGCCACTCCAAACTCTGGGATGTGACAATGCCAGCAGAGCTGCAAATCTTGCTTTACCGTAAACAACATAGTCCGGTTTTCTGCCATGTCAGTTGGCTGCACAACACTGTGTCCATAGATGAGCTGACTTTTGAGGTTCAGTGAAATTGCATCTTCTTCAAAAGACCTGATAAAGCTGTTACTCCTAAGGCTTCCCTCCTGGAAATCCTTCTTGAAAGCAAAGGAACGAAGTCCAGGTTGAGAAAAGGATTTCCTAATTGGCCTTTTTTCCTCCTCTTCATTGACCAAGGGCTGGAATACAGACCGCAATTTGCTGCCGAAAGAGAAGCCTCCAAAGTTATTGGCGGTTTCCCGTTGTTGGGATGAGTTGAAGTCTGAATTTTCTGCACAACTTGCACGATTAAATTTCTCAATGCATTCATCTATGAGTGCTGGAGGTGCATTTTTATGGGCTACTGTTACCCGTCCACAGAACAGCACCTCAAACTTTTTGGCAAAAGGGTCTTCAACATCTGAGAGATTATTCTGAAACTCTTCTTGACGGGCAATTTTTCCAGCTTGTCGAATAGAGCTTATAATCTCAGGCACCTACAGGAAGGTAAAAAAACACACGTTAGCATCTGATGCTTTATGACAAACAAACTCCAAAACTAGGAGGCTCCCTGTTGTGATTTTCCTGGAAGAGTACTTTGGTTTAGTTTCAAAAATAAAAGACCAGTTGAAATGATCTTGTCTTCATTCAAGACACATTATAGCAGTTAAACACTGAGAAGAGGAATTTCTCATTTGTCTCCTTGCCAGGAGTTCACCATCATCAACACTTTGTCAAAAGAGTTTTGTCCCTTGCAATGCTCTTTGTCTCCAGTAAATCTTTTGCTGCTGAAGCAAACAGTATAACACGACAAATTACAAATTCCAATGCAAAATGAAAGATAGAAGTACTTCAGAAAGCATACAAGAAGCCATGGACTAATTAATTGGTAAAGTTATTTAATCTCTGTTATTTTTCACTCCCTTCACTTACTCAAACACTCATGTCACGTAAACTAATGAGTCTCTTGCAAATTTGCTTTCCCCTTCATAATAGCATATTACATTGTTATGGCAATGGGTGGGGAGCTTTTTTAAATGTAAATAGCTGTATTTTTAAATAACTACATTCATTATTTTAGATGTTCATTTTTATTCTACCATCCTAGAGCACGGTCTTAAATAATACTACCTCGCATACAGTATGACTTGCAGGGCATCTGTATGAGCCTGCAGTGTGCTACAGATCACAGATGTTGTAATTAGAACCCAAACTGCCATGTGATGCATTTTGAGTGACAGTAAACAGTCGCAGTTGCTGATATGCTTAGACAATAGTGATACACATATGCTCTCTGCTAAGCTGCTGAGAGGCCACTGCTTGGTTACATCACACTTTGACTGACCCAGGAGACTAAAGTTCTTCTGCAGTCTGTGTTGCTTCTGCTATAACGAAAAACGCGAGGCCACCATCTATGATTATAACTGCTAATTCTGCCAGCTGTTTTATTTACCAAAGTTAGTTTGAGAAAAATCCATGGAAAGTGTGCTAATTACTGGCAAAACAAATTTCCCCTGTCAAGCATCAAATAGAACTCACTTTACTTACAAGTATTTGGTTGCAGATAGTACAGAAAGAAGTCCGGGAGCAGCAGACTAAAATAGCAGCCTAGAAGAACCATGAGAAAAGGCATCCCTAAACCTATTTTGGAGACCTGGCCTCTGTTTTTGTTCAGACATTTTTATGGTTATCTATTGCTTAATCATAAATCAACTGAGAAGCTTTGAGGGGAAAAAATCGAATAGTGAAAATTGAATTAATATTCTGGGTGCTCACAAAGACCTCAATAGGATGCCTTTTATAGATAAGGAAACAAAGATAAAGATATGGATAGATAGATAGGTAGACAGACAGGCAGATAGACAGATATTCACATATAGCTAGTGGTTTAAAACAGTGCATAACACATTACAAAATAGGAACTCAAGGAAGCATTACTTCACCCTTCAGTGCAAGGCATGAGTCATCAGCTAATCATTCAGCAAAGAATGGGCAAGAAAAGCAGGATCAGGAATTCATAAGTCCATTCTCTGATGTGTCACAAACCAGTCAGCAAGCCTTGACCTCAGGCAGCTTTGTGCCTAACTTCTTAATCATACACAAGAAGAACAGTAAGGGTCGAACAAATCTTTAGTACCTTAAACAATATGCATTTGCTCTACAGGGAGCTTAAGGTCTGCCTCAGTTTTATTTATTCAACACTCCTCCAAAGAAACAATTTTGAGTGGTGTAGCAAATCAGAATTGCAGTAAAACACAAAGCTTCATTCTATCCACATTTGAAGCTGCAACTGCTTTAGCAAGTTTTCATAAACATGTTTCACTCTTGTGGGAGTGTCTGGACTCACCAGCCATAACCAATTTTATTAGTAAACTACCCAAGATACATGCAGAGACCAGCAATCCCACCTCCACTTTTGCTGAGGCTGCAGAGGCAGCAGCAAAGGACTGAGGCATTTTCTGAACTTTACTTACTTTGGTAAAGCCAGAAACATCAGCTCTCACCCAGGAAAAGTGTGCCACTATCTCAACCACAGTTAAACTCCCCCAGCAACACACACATCAATGACTATAAGGATAGTTCCCAACAGTGCAGGTGCTGCAAGGGTTACAGCTGAGCTAAAGCCCTGACAAAGCATTAGGCATCCAGCACATGTATGCAGCTACTGAATTTAACTTCTTACATATTTTTTGTTAGCAAACACCTTGGACATCAACAAAATAGCTATTCAACAGTGGCTATACTTGATATACAGACAATGGTCAGGGAAAGACACTACATCACACAGAAGGACTCTGCAGCAGTTAATAAACTTTGTGTCTGAGGAGAGTCAGCAGGCCTGTTGATGAAAAACCAAAGGAAGCATTTATTTATTTATTTTCACACATGCTAGGGCTTGAATCATGTCATTGATAAGTAACAGCTGGCTTCCGTGCTACACTAACTAAAAAACACAGTCTCTTCTGTTCTCACTTACAGACCTAAAAAAATCTTCAGCCTACTAATAAAATTTTATTACTTATGATTAGGCAATTGATGCAGCAGCAGAAGCAGCAAATCACCACTTTACCTTAATCTATTTAAACATTTATCTATTTTCATTAGTAAAGACAAGATCCATTATGAATGAAAAAAAATCCAAAATATTTATTTCCCTGGAACTGCTCTTTGCCTGATCAAGATTTGTGCTCTTTTGATCTACCTGTACCACTCCAGACTTTTTATGCAAGTATGGAAAATGAACAATCCACTTGCCCTCTTATCCTCTGACACTGCCTCTCTGAATAAACAGACCTGGATACTGAGTAAACAAATATGAAGTAAACAGCAGTTAAAAATTATTATTTCATGTTATTAGAATAAAGATGTAGGCTCTATCTTGGCAAATGTTTATTAACCACAGCTGGAACATTCCCAGATTAAGCAGCATGCCACTGGGTGATCAGTAACCACATCTCTTGCAAACCTCCAAAAATTAATTAGGATGTAAACAGAATCAGGTTTTATGGCTCTTTAATTTGTATCAAAAAGCAGCAACGATGAAGTCGCTCCTGAATTAAGTTAATGCTGCTTGGAGTCTTTTAAAGGTTGTGGGCTCTTGCTGAACATGAGACAAACATATCTTTTCTTTCACTGCAAAGGTGGCCAGAAGCTGGCAAAGGTTACCCAGAGAGATTGCAGAGTCTCCGTTGCTGTGGATATGCAAACTCTGACTGGCCATGGGTGAGCAGCTTGCTCTAGGTGATCCTGATTTGAGCAGGGGGCTGAACTAGATGACCTCCTGAGGGGCCACCCTGTGTCACCTTGGTGATATAGATACCAACTGCTTTTATATGTAGCTATTGGTAGTTGTGCCTACTAATCTGAACTTGCTAAGACAGCGGGGGAAGACTATTGCACACACGTAGGATTTCTTCCTGCTACGCAAATCCACTTTGCTAGCATACTTCCATGCTTAAGGGTTTTCTGACTTGTTTCTTAATATAAATATATAATTAGTGGATAAATATTATTTCTGTAATTAGAAAGACCACCACAGCTGACCTAAAATTATTTACCTAAACCCACAAAACTATGTACAGAACATCAGTGTAAGCAACAATGAACCTTTACCAAACACAGAGCATTACCCTCTTATCACTTCAGGCCAAACAAGCCTGCTGAACTGAAGACACAACTGAAATGTGCTGGGGAAAAGGTTTTGTGTTTAGAGTGTCTGAATTAGATGCAGAAAAAGATCACGAATCTATAACCATTAAAAATAACACTGGAGCTGTGGATTTTTTAAATGAACACCACATTATTTCTGCTATAATGAGAATGTTTACTTTGCAGAGACAAAGCAGGGAACTGAAATGCTGAGTATAATTGTGACTTGGCTTGTAGGTAGTCAAGCAAAATACAAACCACCACCTAGGACTTCCTAGTGCATGTTAGTTACAAGACAAATAGCTACAGCCTCTGTGCCATGCACCAAATCATGACAAAAGGCAGTACATTTTAAGCACACACAGGTTTGCTGCATCTGAAGAGCAAAGAACAGTTCTTTCCTCTCACATAAACTGCAGTTGCATTTTTACCCCTTGAACTAGCAGTCACCCTATAAGTTTACATAAAAGCAATTAAGAGGTCAAGGTCTTTATCCTGCCAGTAGATGTAAGAAAGAGTTAGAAACCATTTTAATGAAAAGAGCCCAGGAACAGCTGAATGCAACAGCTGACTTTTGGTAAGTATGACCAGACTAAAAAAAAAAGATTTGTTTCTTTTATACACAGTAGCTAAGAAAGCAAAATGTGTCAAAGAACTGCTAACACATCAGCTGGGAGGACTAGGTGAAAAAAATAAAAAAGTAGGATAATTTTTTATTCTAGACGTTATGCAATGTTTATACCTGCAGTATAAATCCACCTGTTTATACCTCCCAGTCTCTGCATAAGGCTCCAGGTCAGTGAAGGGCTCAAGCACTGGCTTAATGATTTCAAGGACATAGGGGGTTTTGTTTAGTCTAAGACAGACCTGTGCTGACAGGAACTGGTCTCATGCAACAGACTCCAGGAATTGCTGGAAATCGAAAAACATTAGGGTCAGTGTCTCAGACTGAACCTCAGAAGGTCTCCCAGCCAGAATAAAGCCTTGAAAATCTTTCACAAAGCTCTTGAAACAAATAGATGTTTTGATTGAATTTTGCAAGCTTACTCAAGTGAGAGAGGACATCTGAATTATTTTAAGTGCTTTTACTTGCTTCTTTTTCCTGATCAATAGAGCAAGCTCAATAAAATATGCCAAGAAATCTAATGCTGTTTGCTGCTAGTATCTTTCCTTCTTTATTTTACTAGAGAATATTGCTACAGAAAAGACAGAGTACACAGCTATTTAACTGTGGGAGAAGCTATCTAATTGTATCAGGACAGAGAACAATATATTTGCCACCCATAAGTTATTTATGAGAATGGAATATTTTATAAATGTAGTAGAATGAAGAAATTAAAATAATTTTAAACATATAAACACATATAAAAGGTAATACAGCATAGTATTTACTTGCATTTTTAAAAGACTGCAAGGAAGTTTTTATTTCAGTAGTGTGATATGAAATAAAAAGCAGCTGGTCTGTCTTCAGCACACTGGTGGCAAAATAGAATGTCCAGAATCAAAGCAGATCAGGATTTCCTATCCTTATCACTCCTTAACCTGCAGTGGTGGTCAACTGACTTCTCAAACACTTTTCTCCACTCATAGGATTTAAAGTTTGGCATTTTTAAACAAAAAGTATTTTCATTAATATATTTTACAGATACTCTTCTTCTTTTAAATTGAGATACTGCACATTTTCTCCTTCCAAAATCACAGAATAATTTAATTTGGAAGTGACCTCTGATGTCTCCCACATAAATCAAGGCAAAGTTTCCAAGTTAGATACAACTTCAAACTTTGATGAGATGCTGGGGGTCACATCCACCTAAGTTCCAAGTCAGAATGTCAAGACAGAATTTCCTTACACTCTGGCATTAGCAGAAATTCAAGATAGAAAGGAGTTATAAACTTTTGCAGTTAATTTCTATTTCAGTGAAATGCCTTTTATATTCAGGTCTTATCTCAAGTGTCTTCACAGGGCATTTCTTTATTGTTTTCTTGCTTTAGAGACTGGTCTACAGTCTCCTACACCTCCCTGACTTTTTCCAGTCATTAACTTCAATTCTTGTTTTGAAACCTTTTTATTCATTGACCCTTAATAAACAGATTTGATTCAATTTTTATTCCTCCCACAAAGCCACTTTAAAACCCAGATTTAATTGAGGGAACAATGAGGTTTACAGCTCTTTCAGTCCCTGGCTGACCACTGTCCTTGCAAACTCCTGTCAGTTTTTCCATGCATAGCCAATGCACCAGGGGTAGAACTGAAGTGACATTCTTACCAACAGCTCCCCAGCTACTGAAGATTAGCAGGTGCACAGAGAGACAAGTCACCTTTACTCCATGACTTCAGTTCTCAACACATAGGATCCAAAATTTTGCTGCTGTATCCTCACTGCTCATAGAACAGTTATAATCTGTGCCCCTCTTAGCAGCTTCCCCAGCAACACATATTGGTCAAGCACATTTCTCCCCATAGTACACAAGATGCAGTGTGCACTGGGTGTCTCACTCAACCAGGGAACTCATGAATGTCTTGAAATGGAGAACAATTTGGAGCACAACCAGAGGGCTGGGAGGAGTACCCAGGGTAGCAGCCAGCAGGACTAACCAGAGTGCAGGTGTGCTGCTCAGAAAGGGCTGTGAAACCTACGAAAGCAAGACAGAGGTGTTGTTTTACCCTTAATAAGGGAGAGCTCAACAGCTGAATATCACCATGGGCCCATGAGAGGAAGAAAAGTCATACACATGCCTATTTGTGGGCATGGTTTTTTAGGTTTGAATGAGCATTATACAGAGAAAGGGATAAGTGAAGGTGATAAGGCCAAAACTCAAATTTTGCAGGAATGCATGTAAGAAGCTGATGAATCTGCACTAAAATTCAAAGGATATTCTGTGTGGGGCAGAAGAGAGTCCTCTGTTTAAATCTAGTTCTTTTTGACCTACATGAGTGGATAAATGCCACTAGCATTGTCTGAGAGGACTGACACAGTAAGCACCAAGAGTAGAGCTCCGGGTAGCCAACATATACTCCTAACAGTTTACACATTATCATAAAAACCTGTAAAGGGGACTAGACTTCCCACACACATCAAGTGCTACCTCCAGAAGATTGTTAAGAGTACTGCAGACTGATGTCATGAGTACTGTATGCCGCTTCCACAGTATCACATTCCTTTTAATATTACAGGCAAATCTCAGCTCAAGAACATTCCTCACGATTCCTTAGCCAGACAGAAAAGAGTACACTTTCTGCAAAATCACATGAGTTTGAGAGCACTCCATGTAATTTGAAGAGGCACAAAAAGGTTTTAATTCCTTTGGAAAAAAAATCCCAAAGCAATATTTGCAAAATCTGTTCATACAGTATTGTAGACAAGCTCAGAAATAGGACTTAAGGATACTCAGTATTCTGATGAAGTTGGACTGTTCTGTTTTGTGATGGTGCTTTCTCCCCAAGAGAGATGCATCATGTTGCTGGTACACTTAAAGGGTTTCTTACAC
The DNA here is from genome assembly GCA_013400215.1 of Cisticola juncidis. Lineage (NCBI taxonomy): Eukaryota > Metazoa > Chordata > Aves > Passeriformes > Cisticolidae > Cisticola > Cisticola juncidis. The sequence goes on along the minus strand of VXBR01003442.1, from coordinate 869,875 downwards.
TGCTTTTAAGACGTAACTTATCTGAAGCCTGAAATACAACAAAAGCCTTCTCAACTCTCCATAAATAAACCATCATGTCCCAGATTGCTTCTTACTTTTGGACCCTTCCCCACGAAAATGATTACCCAAAAGCAAACTGCAGCTGGCAAAGTCTCCATATGCTTTTAGGATACCTCCAAATGCAACAGCACCTGACTGGTTCTGAAGGGGGTATTCCTACAAATCGTGCCTTTGGTAAGAACACAGGCATACTCTGCCATATACCTGATGGGCTTATTACACAGTGTTCACTAATTCATATCTGCCTAGTCCTCTCTGTCCTTACAATAAAAACCATTTCTTTTCATTCTGTACAGCTTTACCAGCTCCTCCATTCAGTACCATAAACTTATACAGAACAATTGTGGAATAAATCAAAAGATATTTCAAATAAGGCATTAACATCTTCATATGTATTTTCTCTGTATTTCATTTCAAAGGTTTCTTTTCACACAATTTCACAAATGAAAGCAGCATTTCAAGACATAGAAATAGTTGCTGGTCATACCTCCAGGGCTTCTGGCTCACATTTTACAAGGTGAGTACTGAACAACCTGTTGTAAAGCAATAATTAGAAATATCTGTGCTCATCCACTATCAACAGATATTAAATCCTTTTTTTTGGGAGAGGTACAAGACAGAACTGCAAGCAGCTCCCTTCACAGGGTTGAGACAGGCTTAGGACTTTGCTGGAGGCTATGGGGTGGGAAACAGAAGGAAGCCTATGCTTAAATAGCTATAAATGGAAAAAGACAGCAATGGTATTTTAAAGCTTTCAGGACAAGAGTTCTTTTCTGTTTTGATTTTTTTTGAGGCAGAGCGGAGAATTTGTCTTTTATAACTTAAAGGCAGTAACAGGACTTAAAACAGGAAATTAGGTAGTAATTTCTTTTTAAATTTTTAATCAGACTAATTTTCATTTGTACAATAGGATACAGGCTCTCTCCTGGTCTCCTTTGCTCATGGGCTTCTGGCAGTTATCAAAATTGGTACAACTGGCAAAACAGGGGTTAGCAAAATAGACAGAAGTGAATATAATTTCTTTACAAATTAGAAAAAAAAAAAAAAGCCTGAAATTCTTCTGTCCTTTCTATCGATTACAAGCTCCAAACAAGAAAGGAGGAAAAGTCCATGTGTATGCTCATTACAGCTAAGGTTATTTCTGATATAATCTTCTTGACAGCTGACCTAAATGTGTGTTGAAATCTCCCTCCCCTCAAAATTTATTTTGATGTTTTCACAAAGGAAGGTAGTGGGGGTAAGTCAACCTATGAATGCTTTTGATTGACATGATGTGTAAGTTTTATCTCAGCAGAGTAAAACACCCTCTCTAACTCTTGACAGCAGAGTTGACAGACTTCCAAAGGAAACAGACAGCAACACAGCCCTTCCTAGGGCTGCTGGTGGGAGGCACAGGGACAGATGATGGTTTTAATTGGAATCTTACTTGAACATTAAACTTATAAAGGCCCCAGGGGAACCAGAGCAAAGAAGCTGATCAGCTTTTTCCAGCATTCTGCCTGACTGATCAAAATCCTGGTGAACTGATTTGGTTGTGAACGAGCACATTTGCTACAGCTGCCTCAGGTCAACTCACAGGAGAACAGGACGGAAAGTAATGACTAAATATCCCACGAACACTACTCTAACTTTCACTTAAAAGAGCAGTTAGTTCACCAGTTTTCATCCTTCTCTGCTGTAAAACAGAAGAAAAAAATGCTGACAGAATTATAACAAGCTACAATAAATAATTTTTATATGATTCCACATTTCCTAAACAAAACCACATCAGCTGCATGACCTGTATTTGCATATTAAAAATATACTTTAGTCTAAAAAGGTCAGCCTTCAATGACTGTATGTCAAGCAGAAATGTTACTTTCACAGAATGATAAACTCTGTAGGTTATATTCCAATGGGACATATCCAAATCTGAAATTCCAAAACATATTACAGGTAAGTATTCCGGGTAAGTAACACCAGTTTTAAAGACAGGCCCCTTGTACATAATTGTCTAAAACTCCAAAGCACTTCTACTAATTTACTTTTCCATGACTTGCATTTGAGGAGATTAGAAGCTATAAAAAGCTCCACAGAAACAAAACCCACGTGAAACATTTAGTGCCAACCATCCAAATTTCCATGACAACGGCTTCAGTGAGCTCACCTCATTGGTACTACAGCAGCAGACCAATAGTTCAGTAAATATAGAGAGGCAACTGTTAAGATCTGGTAAAAGTATGATATTTGGCTACACAGGTCCTTGAGAAAAACACATAAATCCCCCAAAATGGTTCACTGAAAAAAAAAAAAAGGAGCTGTTTAGTTTAGCTCAGCTTTGCCATTTTCAGTAGCAGGGAGTGTGCCGGTGAAACTATGCATAAGCAGCCTCTTTTTCCCAAACCTGCAATCTCACAGAATATCTGTACCTGAAAATCCTGTTTGGTAGCTCCATATCAAAGGTTTCCCCTGGAAAAAAAACATGCTTTTGATTTTAGTGATGGTGCTGCAAATGTATAAAGAGAAGCATTCGCATGTCTAAAGCCAGCAAATTTTGAGTTGGAAAGAAGCTTCCAGATATTCCAGAATGATGTTTGGTTTGGTTTTAAAACATTGCCATCAACATGTGTGCTTACATACACAGCCCTGAGAATGGAAGATAACAAACATTTTTACACTCCTTTCACAGTTCTTCACTTAGTAACAGACAGAAGTTTAGGGCACAGAAATTCCAGATAACCTCTTCAGGCCTGACATTTTCACTAAGCACTAGCCAAAGGGTCAACCTCCCAATAAAACAAGAATTCCCTGATGGGCCTCTAGCCCCTCCATCAGGGCCATCCACTGTGCCACAGTGTGTCCACATAGCTAAAATCACGTGTACACTGTTTGTCCAGCTTTCAAACTAGACTCTTAAGTATAATCTGGTGTGACTACTTCGCTATTTTATTTTGAACAAGGAATGTGTTTGAGAGTGGATTCTCCCATTCCACTTCTTGTGTGATAGACTACATAATGGGGGTGTCTCAAAACACAGAACTGTGACTCTTTCAAACAGAACTAAACTTTCATTTTGCATTTTGTGATACATTTCACTGCAAACAGGCATTTGGTTCACAGCACCAAATTAGGCCAATTCAAAATAAAAGTAATTTCCCAGAGTGAGGTAGAGAACCTATCCTGAGCACCAGTGGCCGCCCTTGAACATGTTGCTGTGTGGCACTTACTAATGTAGATGCAACCTCCAGGGTATTTCATCCAGGCTAAGAACTGCAGCTTTCATGCACCTGGCCAACTGATCCAGGAATACTGGCCTGGCCTTTTGGGAACTTGAAAGCACAAAAAGATGCAGCAGAAACCCTGCTGTTATGCTCTAATCCACTGAAACAGGGTAAAGGTGCCTGGACCTCCCTCTTGCTTCTCTCAGTAAGAAAACTATGCTTTTCAGAAAGATTGTACATTAAAAAAGGGATACTAAGCAAGCCTGAAGATGATAGAAAATTAGGAGGAGCTGTGACTCTCTCAAAGGCAGGGAGGCCCTGCAGAAAAACCTTGATAAACTAGCAGACTGAGCAATCACCAAACATAGAAGCTCAACGAGGGAAAGTGCCAGATTCTACACCTGAGATGGGGCAACCCTGCATGTACGGACAGACTGGGGAATGAGATGCTGGAAAGCAGTGACATGGAAAGGGACCTGGGGGTCCTGGTCTATGACAACTTGAACATGAGCCAGCAGTGCCCTGGCAGCCAGGAGGGACAACCCTGTCCGGGGGAACATCAGGCACAGCATCACAGCCAGGCAAGGGAGGGGACTGTCCTGCTCTGCTCTGAGCTGGGACAGCCTCCCCTTGAGTCTTGTGTGCGGTTTTTGGTGCCACAGTATAATAAGGACCTAAAGCTGTTAGAAAGTGTCCAAAGGAGGGCAACAAAGATGGTGAAGGGCCTTGAGGGGAAGATGTACGAGGAGCGGCTGAGGGCACTCAGTCAATTCAGCCTCAAGAAAAGGAGACTGAGGGGAGACCTCACTGCAGTTACAAATTTCTCATGAGGGGAAGAGGAGGGGCAAATACTGATCTCTTCTCTGTGGTGGCCAGTGACAGGGCATGAAGGAATGGCCTGAAGCTGTGTCAGGGCAGTTTAGGCTGGATATTAAAGAAAGGAGCTTTGCCCAGAGGTTGGCTAGGCACTGAACAGCTCCCCAGAGAAGTGGTCACAGCACCAAGCTTGACAGATGATGCACATGGTGTGACTCTTGGGGGTGTTTTGTGCTGGGCCAAAAAGCTGGGCTTCATCCTAGTGGGTCCCTTCCAACTCAGCTTATTCTATGACTCCTATGAAAATTCTATATTTATGCATTAATGCATCTCATGATTTGTTATTGTAACTTGGTTAAAAAGCAAGAATAACTGAAAACAATTCAAATACAATTCAGTACACTTAACTCAGTGATGAAATCAATACACAGTAGCTAAAGTAATTCCCCTGCTTCAGCTTCTGCTCTGAGTTCTGGCTGCTTTTCCCAGCTCTGCTGCCTCACCTCCCCATAAAAATTAGTAAGAATCTCTTGACATATTTTGTGTATCTGAACTGATATGTAAAATACGACCAAAGCAGACACTGAGAATATTTTTCCTCTGAGTCACTGCCATCCATAAGTATTTCAGCTTGAACAGTTGAGCTGCAAAGGCTTCTAATAATAATAATAATAAAAGCCATGCTGTAATTCCATTAATTGAATAATAATTGAATAATTCCATTAAGGATTTACTTGTTAAGTCATTAGTCAACCTCTGTACACCATACACAACCTTAGCTCCTTCAAATTTAAAATAAAATGGCCAGAAGACTTCTTAAAGTATTTACAGCTTTTACTAAATAGCACAGTAAAACAGTTCCAACAACCCCTTAAAGCAAAAGTTTCTCAGACACGCTGCAACTTCTACATTCAGGATGATGGGAAGTTACAAACTGTAAGGAGGTTCTTAACTTGACTTTTTCCTAAGGATATTTCTATTTATGGGACCCAGGGTGGAACTGCTGCTTTGATGTTCTCATGAACACCTCTAGTAAACATAAAAGACTGCTTCACTACAGTAGCCTTTCAAAAAGGCTATGATGTGAAAGAGTACTTTAAATCATCAAATGTAAGGCAACTAAAGTTAAACTGCAGAGCTGCAGACATATGTAGACATGGCAAAAAAAGCCAAACAAACCTTTAGTTGTATTATCCCTCTTTGATATGACCTGGGGTTTCCCCTGATCCGGCAGGATTTACCAGTAGTTTTGCTACTGGTTGGCTCAGAACATGTTAACCACATGAAGACAGCTAGCACAAACTTCCAGAGTACCCCTCAGCAAAGAAAAGCAAACAGTGTTTGACTAGAGGCTAAAAGTTCTGTTTTGAATTGCAGAGGACAGAACCTGTACAAAAGAGCAAGCTCAGCTACCTTGTCAGGCTTGGCTTGTTAAATCTGAAGGTCAATATGAACCTGAAAGAAGATACTCATGAGAAATTAATTCAGAAAGGCATAAATGATTCAAGAGAAAAACCTTGCTAAACTGCAATCTACATGGCCAGGAATTTCTCTGTGGAAAGCTCTATTCCTTACTAAGCATCCCTAATGTACCTAATGTACAAATGCAGAGGACACTGCCCTGCTACACCTGCGCACCACACAAATGCCATGTGAACTACGACATTCCAGCCCTCTCCCATCAAACGGGGAGCATCTAAGCAGAGCAGGTGCAATTCCAGCCTGGCATGCAGAAAAAGAAGTGGAAGGATGAATAAAAGCAAATTGTTCCTAAGGGAACTTAACTGCTGAGTAACTGAGGGGTTTCACCACAGGACTGACTTCATTTCAAATGCTGAGCGCATATTCCCCAGTCATCACCCAGGCCCCCGCAGGGGAAGGCAGGGAGTGACTGGCATACAGAAAACAGTGCATTTGAACTGCTTGGTATTTTGTGATAATCTGCATTTATCTGAAAGCTGTCAATTGGCAACAACATTTTATATCAACATAAACTGACCTGGAGAATCACACTGAGCAGAAATGTAGTGTTCTCTGACAAGGGCATTGTGCAAGCTAGGGCACCAAAACAGAGCTCTGGCAGAAATCTGCACTTTCTCTTTGCTACATTACTGGCATCCAGCCTGGGAGACAAGTGAGGGTCTGTCCTTTCAGCCCTACCCACAGCGTCAGTGGCTTCAAGGAGATTCTTCCACAAGTAAAAATACGGCTTTTGAGCCTTCCTCCCTCAGCGATTCCCAATTCTTCCCCAGCACTAGTTCTTTATTAACTACTTGATTCTTGATACAGTATGCCAGTATTCAAATTCCTTTACAGTAAGGGTTATCAGGGGTAAATGCACTAGCACAAACAAGACTTGTACAGGATAGAATATCACCACTACTTACTCACCTACCCAAATAATTTATCTTAAGTTAGATGGGCTTAGAAATAAGACAGGTTTAACAAACATGTAAGTATTTTGGCTTTAGATAGTTTTAAAATGCTTGGCTATGAGGGCTCCTGAAGAGATCAAAATTTGATTTGTTTGGCTAAAATGTAAGTCATTCACTGAGGGATTAAAGATGTCCAAAGGTGCTCAACTTTGCTGGAAGCTGGGGAATAAAAGAAAGAAGCATGTCAGTTAAACTGAAGCAAAACATCCTCATTTATGAGTGTGATATACCCTAGAATAGACCAGCAAAAAAGCCAAAATCATCTTTTCAGAAGACTCTTAAAAAGAAAACAAAAAAATGCAGGAGGGGATTGCTTGGCCATCATGATTTTCAGTCTCTCAATCCTCTTCATTTCTTTGCAAAAGGCAAATTAATATCATTTGTAGCTTCTGACCTAAACTAAGAAGTATATTGTTACTCCCATGCATGCCCCTCCAGAGGTCTACTAGGCACTCTGTTATATAGGAAATAACAGGAATGATGGCAAAGCAGCAGCAAGATCAATTCTAACACAGCATATAAAGCTATATTAGGATTACAAGAAATATAAGTGGCATTTCCAGTATTATTATGATTATTTCTTCAGTTATGTTTCATGGCACAAGCCAAGTAACCACATCTTGCTGCACTGAATAGGATAGAAACTTCCTTTGTTGATGTCTTGAGAGCTTCCCAAAGTGAGGAAAACTCATAGGCCCTTCTGACTCAAAGCCTTGAAAAAAACCCAAACCACACTAAAACTTACTTCTTGTTCTGCTGTTGAGAAATTCAGAGCATCTATTATGAATACACCCTAAAATCTGATTTTCATAGCAGGAGGAATCCAAAAAATCAGCTTTCTCAACTCAAGGTTCAACATTAGCCAACCCAGCTGAGGACAGCTACACTGTAAACCCACCCTTTTCTTCCACTGCTGGTGGCACCTAAGTGGGGGTTCCTCAGGCTTCAGCAGCACACTCTACCACTCTCAGCTCCCCTCAGGAGGGAGGATCTCTTTCTCACCTGCTGTCCTGCAGGTTGGAGGCAGCTGATCAAGGTGGATTGATCCCTACCAACAAAATCATTATAGAAGAAACCTTGAATTAAACTGTGTAACTTTTATCTTAATTCTTTTATTTACTGGTTCCTTGATGGTTTATAATACTTCAGACAAAATAAGTTGAAGTTAACACAGCTTTTAAATTATATACAGCACCTTTTTTTTTGTAACTAGAAAGACAAACTACATAAATTTCATAGCTTGCTGAGAATTTGAGGACCTATTTACTGAAAATTCTCTGTTTATACAATTTCTTGCACTAAGAACTGTTTCTATTTCTTCAGCAATCCGTTCTCTAATTCTGGTTGCTGTAAAGCTGCTTCTGAATAGAAATTTGCATTATAAAATTAAGCAATTTGTAAAGATTTAGTTAAAAGACAAATCTCTTTTAACTAAATCTGTATTAAGTATTATAGGAACTGAAATAAAATTACTTTTTACTTAATTATTTGTCACTGCATTATTATCTTCTACTAATGAATTATAATGTGCCAGTTTACCACTAAAACTCTGCATGTCTTTTTTTTGAGACTGATAGCTTTGACATTTTTCAACCCCACAATGATTACTTTTAGAAACAGTGACTTCAGTGATCTAAACTGAATATGAATAGTCTGTTTATATACAAAAGCACCTGCATTTTCTACTCAGAACAGTGCAAACATCATTTACACTTTCAAGAGACTGTGCTTTTAGGTGCTTAGTCAAAGATTTCTCTTAAGTCAGTTGTCTAACTTTGTATCAAACCAGGCAGGAAAAACAGGTATAACTATTCTTTTTTATTTAAATAATTTTAGGGGACTAAACAAGTCAGTACTTTAGAATTCATTATCCACAGAGCCATCATTCAGGGGTTTAGCGAGCATCCCCATGGCTGAGCCTGGCACCACTGCAAAACTCATCCCTGAGGAGCCTGTGTGTAGGTGAGATACCAGCTGGGTAAAACTGCATGTAAAAATGTGTAAACAACATATATTAAAAGGTGATGTTTATAGAAACACCAGGGAAATCAATTTTATAGCACATAGGAGTAACTTGCTTCACATGTAACTATCTGCAGGCCTTCTGACTTGCCTGGTGGGACTAAATAGTTATGTTACTTAAATGGAGTGGTCACTTATTTTTAAGTAATAGATGTAAGGGGACAACTTTCCTTTGATGGGGGCAGTTTCCCCCTCCCCACATCCCATAGTCCTTCCCTGTTTTGGCATGGGCCACCATCTTATAAAAACTGGAAAGGCTTGCATTTGTGTTGAAAGCCCACAGCAAGAGCTCCTACATTTTTACTGATCAGATTTTGGCAGGCGGGAAAGTTTTCTCTATTAACAAGCCTCATTTTATATTTCTAAGTACACCGCCTTCCTTTCCCTCCCAAATTATTGCTGACAGTTAATGGCCATCAAAAGAATAAAACTAAGTAGTTGTGAGGAACTAGCATTGAAGTAATGAGTTTTGAAAGCACTCCTAGAAGCAGTCAGAGGTGTGTTTGTGCGAGAGTTGTTTGTATAAAAACACAGTGAACTCCGCCTGCGACAAGTTCTGACCTCCTCCGACACCAAGTCCTCTGCGACCAGCTGCCTTGCCCAGCTGCCAAGTGAACAGTGAGAGAAGGAAATGAGCCATCCCTCGGGGGCATCCCTGAAGTACCTACTCAATGGCATCACTCATCTTCGACACCAGACACACACACAGGAGACCGGCACATGTGTAAGAGTCGGGAATCATTCCTTCAGATAGCACGGCAACCCCGGTCCTTATGTTATGCATGAGACAGAGCCTGGGGAGTGACAGGAGCGGTAACTACACGTGCTCCACCCAACAGGTCTTCACCCAGAGGAAAAAAAAGGCAAGGGAAAAGAGAGAATCCATTTCGGCTTTTCAGGATGTGTCTAAAAGTCAGCAGTCTCCTTTCAAAAGAGAATAGAGCAAATCCTTCTATCTGAGAACCTGAACAAAGGCAACAGTCACGTATCAAGCACCTCCCTTTTAGTATCACCCGAGGGTAGGTATTTCTCCTGTTAAATATTCAAGCACAAGGATGCAGAGGTAATTAAGCAACTGACCATCTACACTTGATAACAGAGAAGGAAGAATCAGGTTTTATGTGGTCTACCTAGCAGCCCACGCTGCTTGTTGAATTTCAAGATACAGGGTGGTTTTTTCCCAGTTAATTTATTCAAGGAACCTACAATTCTTGACTGCCATACAGATGTTTCACACACTTGTCCTCTTCTACATGTTAAACTGTGCCCTGAGACAGAGTATCACTTGCAGAGTATCATTTTAAATTCAGAATGACTGTTACTTTAGAATTTTTTTAAACATCAGCTCAAAACTATAGAGATCTTTAACCATCTTAACTACTTTGCATCTATATGTAATTTCAGTTACAGTGGAAAATCGTACTGAAGCCCTAGACACACAGATGAAGCAGCCAGCACGACACAGGCATTGTCATAGCTAAATATGTAAGAGTCCAACTAAAATCCAATTTACATTTTCATAAATTCAGAGCACGACAAAAGCCATGGGGAAAAAAAAGACTCCAAAACAAACAGTAGGAGCGCTGTTACACATTCCCCAGAGTGCAAAAGTAGCGTTAGACTTCAACAGGCACTAAGATCAGGCCTTCTGTGCAGTTTCAATTACAGCTCTCCCCTTCTGCAGACCTGCAGCTTCGCTTTTAGCCCCTAAACCCAAGCCATGTCTTGACAGCAGGCTGACTTTACTGAGCACTTTGAGCACTCCTCCTTTTCCCTGACTGAACAGTACAGCAGGGCTCTGCTCCCTTCCCAGAGACGACTGACTTGCCTTGAAATCACACGCGAACATCTGCAAGCCTAAGGCTGGACTTTACTTCCCGAGCGCGGAGAGCGGCGGGCGCCGCGCCGCCTACCTTGGCCACCCAGCTGAACAATGGTGACATCCTAGGGGCTCCGGCGCGGCGATCCCCGGCTCCGGCCGCTCCTCTCCGCCTCTCATGCGCCGGG
>VXBR01003442.1:825548-859199 GCA_013400215.1 Cisticola juncidis | reverse complement strand
GCACCGCAGACAACCGCCGGCCGCCGCCTCGCGCTGCCCGGCCACGTAAGTCAGCGCTGGCGACGGGATTCGGAACTTAAAATTTCTGGGAACATCCCGCCATCGAAGCCATTCCCAACATTAAAGGATCGAGCGAAAAATCATCTGTTTGAAACCACTGTGAAATGTTACACTTCCAGTCTGTCTTGCCATTCGTGTTACCTAATGGCATTTGACATCACACGCTAGCAGCTCAACTTCCAGAAATCAGACTCGTGGAAGGCCGGACAGTCGTGTTCATGTTTCCGGCAGGTCCAGGGATGTTACTGGCCACTCAGCCAGGAATGCTCATTCCTGTCATTGCTCCGGCTGAGCTGGCTGTGAGCTCCCTCCTCCCCACTCAGTGGCCCTAGGGCTGCCTGAAACAACTAATTTTCCTGAGTTTGGAGGAAGGGCACAGAACCAGGAAAGGAAAAAAAGGCTTGGAGTTCACAGGAAATAATCCACCGGGCTCAAAACAAAAAGCTCTTTATTTTCCACCACGTCACAGACACAACACCAAGAACTAGATCTGCACAATTGTAATGGGAAAGCATTGCTGCTTTCTGTGCACTTCTCGATAAAATTCAACTGGTCAAAGTTAGATGATGAAGTGCCAAATTCAGTTTTTAATTTTGCCCAAAGACACTCTCACTGAGACAGCTACTCTACTGTGAGAGAACCCTGCACATGCTTCCACTGCACACTTATGGCCAATGGAATGATCTCTGGGTTAGAGCTGACGCTGCTCCAGTTGTCTGAGTTATTAATGAAAACAGAAGGGAAAGAGTGACATCCATGCACATGGGCCGGGGAGAACCAGAGCCAATCTCGCAGCTCACTGAGGCAGAAAAGGGGTAATTTTGGTGCCTGCAGCCCTGGGTTTGGTTCATACAAAGCAAACAAGGCAGCGAGCTGCTAGAAAGCTCTATCACCTCCTAAGGTGGTGCTGGTGAGTGCCCTAGCACTGGTGTATGTCTGTGATGGGCCACAGAGGGATGAGGGGGCAACACAAAAGCAGTTCTTCTCAGGCTGTACCTAAGATACAGTTTCTGGAATGAAAACCTTAACAAACACATCTCAGATCTTCATAAAAGGAGAACAGAGTTCCATTTTCTAATAGTTCTACAGATTAGAGATAACTCACAAAGATGGCAAATGGTTCTCTCTGTCAATTGTACAGATGTTTTTAGCCACAAGCCCAATAAATGACTAAATATGACCAGTAACCATTCTGGTAGCAGTCTCTAAAGGCTTACTGGCATGATAGCGGGAGACACTTTTACTGCTGCTACTGTTCATGATGTACAGAGCACATACACGAAAAAACAACATATGTTCTCAGGTCCTTAAACTCAGAGTCTGACAAGAACTCTAGAAATTACACCATCTGAGGAATAGAACCAGGTCTGCTTTTATTTCATAAAGTAACTGAGTGCATAAGCAAGGCAGAATGCTCCTCATTATGTGCTGCTCACATTAGTACAGTACAACCACTATATTTGATGGTAGCATGAGCGTCTCAAGAGTCTCATTTCTGTTAATGCTGAGTATGAACAATATTACTTGTAAATAATTATTTCTTCTCTTTTCTCCAAGGAGATCCTGCCAGCTTGGAAGCTTTTCCCGTTTCCCCTTCCTGACAGACATCTTTACACAATTTTAAACTAACAATACACACATCTGCCCCTCAGTCCACACTGAACACTGATGTCAGTCAGGACATCTGGTTTCTCGCCCTGTCTGCTTCTGGCTCAAACAGCCATCTCCAGTGTGTCACTTGACACTACTTGACTTCGAACTTATTGCACGTAGTTGTTACAGTGACATTTGTATGATTTTAAATGCACTCTGAAAACTTCTACATGCTTCTACAGGATTAGGAAGAAGAGTGGTCTTGTGGTGAAGATATTGAATTAGGAGATAGAGTAAAGATTAATGAATTCCAGCTTCTGCTGTTAACATGACTTTCAGGCATGCTACATAACTGCTCTCTCTGCTTTAGTTCATATGTTAAACAAAGATGATAGATGCTGGCCTTGAAGGAAGGGTAAGTGGACATACTTTGGCATTTGGGAAACAGCTGGATGTGAGGCTTAAGTGTTCAGCTATAAAAACATTTAGTAATGCATGAAACTCTTCAGAGTAAAGGAAAAGGTCACTGTGTTGCTTACATGCATTTAGTAATGTAATGGGAACAACAACTGCTTTCATTTTTCAGGATGTTCACATTTCTAAAAAGAGAACCTCTGTATTTAAGTATTTTAAGTTTGTATTGTGTAGATAACTGTCTCTCCAAAAACACTATGTACCCATTTTGGGGAAATGGAAAAAATCAGGGCCCGGGAATAACATCTGTACTGCATAAATAGTAAGTAGCACTTGATACCATCTTATCCAAGTGTATGATTTCTTAAAAATCAAAACAAACCCCTCAGTCCTATAAGCTGTTCCATGTTATCATGGAAAGTATTAGCAAGATACTTGTGGCTGTTTTTAAAATAGCAACAATTAAAATACTTCAAAGCAACAACTTAAAGCTTACATCATCACAAAGGTGATCTTTCTGTTTTACAGATGGTCCTGTATAAATTTACACATACACAAATACCCTCATTATTTTTTCTCCAACAAACTTTTCTCCATTAAAAGAAGCCATGTGGAGAATGAAAGAGCTATAAAAAGAGAAGGGAGACATTAAGAAGGAAGGAGGGTGCAGTTGACCTTTCAGCTCAAAAAAATGAGTATTTCATCTTCCTCTGATTTCAGCTGCTCTAGATTTAATAGCCATAAATATTTTCATGTATTCAGTGTGTCATCACTGAATGTCGTCTCACAACAACTTGCATTAAGGGTACAGCCACAGCTGTGGTACCTGAGAACTGGCCTCTCCTGGTGCTCTTTGGTTACAACTAGTGGTGATTTTAAAGCAGATCCTATTCCCATTTAAAGCTTTTCTTCTGAATTGTACTTAAACTTAATATTTTGGCAGTTATTCTTCTCAAGAATTATCCCCTCTGTCCACACTCACTTGCAACTTTCACTTATCTCCTTCCTTCCTGTACACAAGAAGGTCTTGATAAATTCAGGTGAAAAAAATACAAGACAAAAATATGCCTGCCATTAATTATCACTTTTCAATATCTGGTGTTTGTTTAAAAACACCTACAATTTTTATCCTTTATCACTTGTTTCTCACTGTTCTTTAGGATTTCCCTGAGTATTGTCTCATGCTTTCCCCTTCCAGGTGTGATGGTTTGAACTTTATCAGAGAAAAAAGAGAGAAAGAAAGTAACTGCTGTAAGAGAACTGTTTGTGATGTGAATTCAAAACATAACAAAAATTTTGCTTCTTAGATGCAGCAGTAATAAATCATACCAAAATAAAGTTGTCTCAGGAAACACCAGACTTTCATGGCACCTTCACACAATGCAAGATGCAAAAAATTATTTATCTGAATCCATCAATGGAAAAGAGTAATGAATCTTCTGGATTTCATTCTGTCTAAAGGCTCAATCAAGTCTAACTCAGCAGCTTCTGAATACTGAATACTGTGGTGAAGAAAAGAGTAAGCTTTGCTAATTCTTTTGGCTAAGCTGTAAGCAAACTTTTTTCTCAATATAAAATTAAATATTAATCATAAAACCAAATTACTTCACCAAACCAGATCTGCACCAGCCCCCTGATGAAAGACAACAGCAAGACCCAACACCTAACCACAGACTGGTAGGGGCTGTCCCTTTGAATTAAATCCATAGGAGTCCACTGCCTATGCTACAGATGAAATCCAGCTTTCACCAAAGCACCTGGGATGACTTTCTTGGTGCTTTCTAGACACTCAGTGGAAACAGAAATTACACAGATTTGCATAATATTCTTGGTACTGTGAGTGAAATTTTCTGGTTATTTGCTATCCAGTAGCAAATATGAAAAATGCTGACCTTGGGCCGGTGCCCAGAGATAACTTGCCATTCACTCCCCATGTGGCAGACGGGATAGAACAGTTCCTCACCAGACTGCTGGGCACTGATTCGGCAGCAGAGTCCTTTCCAGCCTCTCCTGTAGGCTTAGCTTACATATAATTGCCTTTTTCACCACAAATTTTGTAATTTCTAAATGCTTTGATTCAAGTGATAATAGGATTTCTCACTCAGGAATGAAAAGTCGTGTTGGTGATGGGCTATCTGTCCTCTTCCCTCCCACCACTAGCCCTTCTCTCTCAGAGCAGTGTCAGAGCATAAGAGGGTTACCATGTGCTGAGGCTCAACTGCACCTCAGCAAAAGGACTGAGGAAACGCAACACCTATGAAGGGAAAGGTGACCCACACCTGTAGGAGAGAAGTGTAAGAGCACATGGTCCCTGTTGCTCACTCAGCAGACAGTGGAATTGAAGTCTTCCTTGGACAACTAATATCCTAGAGGGTTACATCAACTGGAGTGAGGTCATGAGAATATTACAGGATAAAACACCTCGCTAAGGTTGAAGCAGCTTTCCTGATTGGCTACCATTATCTTCAGATTCTTCCCCATGGGTCTGTTTTGGACAAAAATGTATTCAGGCATTCTTTTTTCATTTGAAAAGTTGTATCTAGAGAAAATGGTTTGTGCTTTTCTTATGCCCTGTCAGAAGGCAGCTGTGGGTGATAGCAGAAACTGGGAAGATCAGTCAGTTGCCTCAAACGGAATGGATAATTTCTTAGTATTTGCTCCAGAAAATTCAGAAGTAGAAGGATTTGGTGAAAATCTTAGTCAAACAAGGGACTGGAGAAAATACTACTCACAGTATGTGGAACCCATTATCCTGTAAAGGTAACCAAGGCTATATATAATCAGCATAACAGTAACACCATCTAGCTTTAGGGTTTACTGGTGCCCTTTCACAAACATTAGGGTCATCTGATGCAAAGAGCACATCTGGACTGAAATCATTGTGCCACTTCAAACACTTCCAAAAACATTGATGAACAAACTTTGGATTGGCAAGCCTTATGCTGGATTGTGTATTTTTTGTCTTCCCACAGACAGCAAAATAAAGGTTAAAGCTGTCAGGAATTTTGCCATGGATTCTGACTAATTCCACTCAAGCATAATCACATGTCTGCATTTGACCAAGATGAAATGTACACTGCTGAGTTAATTGTAATCGAATGATCAGATCTCTATAAATGAGTGAAAAAACCCACAGCCTGAATCTACAGATAAGTCCAAGCAAGACTTAAGAAGACCTCTTATGAGGAGGTCACTTTGATCTAAATAGTTGGATGCAAAAACCCCACAAAGGATGATGGGGTAAATGAGCAACAGGGGAAACTCAGAGCACAGCAGGGAATTGCCACAGAGAGACATCAGAGGTTCCATGCCTTTGTTGTGTTTAGTAATGAGGGTTTTCTGGAAGCTGTGGAATGAGCAGAAAGAGCAGAAAATAAGTAGAGAAAACTAGGAAACTGCAGAAGCTCAAAAATCACAGAGCTCAAAATAAATGGGGATGCTCCCAGTGTACAATGACAGACACACTGGTCAAGCCATTTAGATCAGCTAAGTCTTGACTGTAGCTCGAACAGCTGGAAACCTGTTTTTCCTCCTTGTAAGGCAGCAGCTTTTGGTATTCTCAGTGTCACCAAGCTGAGGGATAACTTAGCTGAGCTCTCCAGAATGCTGAGGTGGCTCTGGGGAAGAAAGCTGCAGATGCCACACCTGCACACACACCCTGAGACACAACTGCTATAAAATACTAATTATGCAAGACTGCTTATTTTAAAAATCTCCTGGCATTGGGATGTAAAACAGGTGAAAATCAAATTGCCATTAATGTCCCCTTGCACTAGATACATGGCCCTGAAAGGACTTTACACTCTTTTCCATCAGCTTACTGCTGCTTCCTTGTGACAAGCACTCATAAGTCTCTGGAGGAAAAAACCCTCAACCTCTTAAAGTTTAAAAAACATTTTCAAAATGCAATTAGTTAAAAGTTATATTTAAAGTGCTTGTTGATCTTGAAGCTTATATGATTAACTTAGTCAGATGGGAAAAAAGACAATTCATTTGAAGACAGGTCTCATTTCCTTTGTAAAGAAGCATTACCTCACAGTGGAAAAAATCCCCCAAACTACTAAGCACTTCTACTTCCACTAATAAATATGTTATAGAGCAAAAAATGTCTAGAAAGTATTGAGGAAAACCTATGAACAGAACATGACACCTCTCATTTGACTGGTTAAAATCAAACTATAATTATAGTTTTATCAATTTTCCATATGCTATGGGTGACATATATACTATGAATGCCTATTTCTATTACCTGGGACTTCATGTTAGATTAGTTTTTTACTGTAGCCTACTGGATTACTATATTTACTAGATTAGTTATTTACTGTAGCCTACTAGAACACTCTAGTAATGAGTAATATAAAATAAGCAATCATGTATGCATTATTTTGTAGAATTATAGCCTAGCTCTTTGTTCACATAATTAATTATTGATACAAAAATAGTCCCACTGTCCTAGGCATATTATTTTGTATACTTCAGTTGCAACAGTAGGAGACTAGGGAAGTATATTGAGTTCCATAGTATGGAGAGCCATGAAAAGTAGCCAGCCTTCTCAGTTCTCCACAATTTACATAATAACTAAATAAATCTATTTCTAGCAGCATTGATTTCTTTTTATTTAATCCAGCCACATAGACAGTAAACAGATTCTAATGGGCTTATATTGTAGTTCACATACTCTAAAGCAATTCCTGTTTCAGTTAATTGAAAAAACACCAATAATTAAAACTTTAGGTGTTAACTGTTCTTTCCCCAAACCAAAATATTCTTGGTTTTCCTGAGAATTGCTTAACAATAAGAACTATCAGTTCAGGTTTATCTCTCAGTAGGTGTAGGGTCCAGAACTTATGTACAGTCCATGGAGCTACACTGCACTTCACATATGATGAGCAGTTGAGTATAAAATCTATTTATTTGAGAATTGTACCCACTAAAGTCATAGGCAAAGTTGTTACTATACCCTTATGCATCTTAAGCATAGATAACAAGAAGAGGAAACAAATACCATATTATCCTGTCTTTCAAGAATCAAGCTGAAGAAATGTTAATGCCTGTAAGGTTGCCCTCATATCATAAGCCTCCCTGCTCGGGTGCTCTTGGAAAAAACCCTGGTGGGAGAACTGCAGCAGCCAGCTGAGAACTATTGTAGCCCCTTGCAGCTCATTAAGAAGTGCACTCAACAGCCTGCCCAACCCCTGCTCTACATCACTTCTCATCACCAGCCTTCCATTTGATTACGAGATGCAGCACAGTCCTTCCCTAGTTATTTCCAATGTAATGTGAAATTGAGAATACCTCTGGAACCTACTAACATAATAATTTGAATGTGCAATAATTCTGTATGGAGCATATAAATCTGCCTTTTTATTAAATTATCTGTGATTTTTATTTTGCTATGTTGTGCTGTTGATTATATTCCTTCTCAGCAGTCTCGAAAGTGGAAAACTTTATCAGCAATGTTCCCTTGCACATATTTTTAACTTACTGCATCTAATCTCTCCCCTTCCTACCCTATTCTGCAGGCTTATTAACCCATCAAGTGTATCTTTGCCAGTGATGTGGACTCCATTGCATTTGTATTTTTGGCTAAGTCACACTGTCTTTTAATTATTGTGAAAGCCACAAAATGGCAATAAATCATCTTTCAAACCAAGATTCAAACACTGTCTTTACCAATCTGAAAAATCACTTTCCCTATGGTTCTGTTTGCTTTCCATTCAGAAATTTATAGATCCAGGTTTCATTACAAACAACATTCCACATTTAGTTACTTTAAGACAATTCTGCTTTAACTCTTAAAAACCACACTGGAAAATATAACACACAATAGAGAGGCTTTAAAAAAAAGCAGCAGGATTTGTCCTTATGGCTCTTTTGTGGTTTTGATAAAGCTGCAAAGGCTTCAAAGGGCTCAGGATATACTACTGCAAGTCACCACTGCACATTTCACCCACATGTGCTGACTGTGCTTCCGCTCCTCTGCCAGAACAATGGAAGCCTTTGCGTGCTGAGTCAGCCATCCAAAAACACATGGATCCACGCAGCCCCTCCCCACAGGTTCTGTTAACCATCTTATCACCAAGAAGGGGAGACAGCTGCCTCATTTCATGTAAGACTCAACATGGAGTTGGTAAAATATGGAAATGTGTACATATTTTCAGGAATAAAGTCTAAATTATTAGTTGACATGCAGTACACTACTGAAATACATAAATAAAAACATAGTTAATCATGGGTCAGTTCTGCCATTTCTTTCTTTCTGGGTATTTTTAGTATCAATAGGGAACTCTGGCATTCCAGGAGAAACCTGTACAAAGATGGATGGATGGGCTAGACAGCTGAATTCTTCTCTGAAGTATATTCATATATACCATTGCGACTTGCAAGTCTGAGCTCACGTATTTGAATAATTTGCAAGTCTTAACTCACGTATTTGAATGTATTCACAAGTGCAAAGACTCAAATATATAAGTGAACCTCAGAAGTCATCTGAGCAGGTCTTTTAGAATCATAGACTCAGTTTAGGTTGGAAAAGACCTGTAAGATCATCAAGTCCAGCCATTAACTCAGCACTGCCATATTCACCATTAACCATGTCCTCAAGTGTCACATGCACCACCCTTCTGAATGCTTCCAGGGATGGTGATTTTACCACTTCCCTGTGCAGCCTGATCCACTTACCTGAGAACCCTGTTACTGAGGAATTTTTTCCGAATATCCAATTAAAACCCTCCCTGGTGCAATTGAAGCCACTTCCTTGCATCATGTCACTTGTTACCTGGGAAAAGTGGCCAATCCCCACCTCACTACAACCTCCTTTCAGATCACTGCAAAGAGTGATCTGGTCTCCCCTGAGCCTTCTCCAGGCTCAACACCCCCAGCTCCCTCAGCTGCTCCTCACAAGCCTTTTGCTTCAGACCTTTCAGCAGCCCCATTGCCTTTCTCTGGCTCAGCCCCTTAATCACTTTCCTGTTCTGAAGGGCCCAGAACTGGACACAGGACTCAAGGTGTGGCCTCACCAGTGCTGAGCCCTGCTCCTGCTGGCCACACTGTTGCTGACACAGGCCAGGATGCCACTGGCCTTCTTGGCCACCTGGGCACAGCTGGCTCATGTTCAGCTGGCTGTGGCCACATTCCAGCCACTCTGCCCCAGCCTGTAGCACTGCCTGGGGGTGTTGTGACACAAGTGTAGGATCCAGCACTTTGCCATATTGAACCTCTTGAAGCTGGCCCTAGCCAATTTATCCAGCTCGACAGATCCCTCTGGATGGCATTTGTGCCCTTCAGCAGACGAACATTCCTGCTCAGTTTGGTGTGATCTGTGAATTTACTGAGGGTGCCCTCGATTCCCTTGTCTAGATCATTGATAAAGATACAAAACAGGACACTTCATCCAGGGTATATCAAATCCTCAAGTGTCCCATTACTTTCAATTATGATTGATGAGTAGAATGTAGGCGAGTTTTAATCAATCTTTCCAATCATGCCTCTTAGCATGTAATATACAGTCAAACAACAAGAACTTAATAACAATCAAGTATTACTTTCATTGTAGATCCACCATGTCACCCCCATACAAGTCCTTTGATTTTACTCACAACTTCAGTTAAGACAAAAACCTGGAAGTCTAATTCAGCTGATGTTTCAAGCTCGCATCAAGACTTCTGTAACAGGTTGACAAGCCTGCGCAAACGTGTGTACTTAAAGTCAGGTCACTGAGGGTTATCAGGCTAAGGAAAATTTGTCATGTATCTAGGTTTTATATGGCTTGCTGGAAGTACATCTCAACATGTGCAAAGGGGTTTATCCTGAGACCTTGACAGTTTCTGTTCTGTAACTTTAATAAGAAATGTAATCAAAAATCTGTGTTTTGTTTGTTTGAGGTTCCTGGGAACTTTTCTGACCCTTTCAAATGTAGCATGCATAGGGATAGTCTATTAAACACAAAAACAGAAAGAGAAGGAAAAAAAAGACAACTCCATTCTAAGGAAAAACTTGAAGCAAGCCCTCTGCAGTAAACGAAGTCCCTGCAGAAAGCCCACTGAAAACCTCCTCCCAGTGAAGAGGAAGCCTGCATACAGGCAATGCAGGCACTCTGAGATGTAAAAGCTATTCATTTGAAAATTGCCCCCACTTAAATCACAGATCAAGTTGTTACTATATGCTTATGTGTCTTGAGGATGTATCTGTTTCTGTACACAGCTAATAACATAAATGAAAAGACTATACAGAAGTCCTGCAAGTTTCTAGAAGATAAACTTTTGTCCTAACACATAAAAACTTATTATAGTAAGCGCCTAACATGACTGAGAGCTAATGTCTTTACATCCATCAGATATTCTGCTGAGGGGAGCTGAAACACCCCAGAACAGTGGCTGATTTGAAACACTAACCAGTGTTAAAGCACATCTTGTTTTGGGAAATTTAACACACAAGAATAAACTCGAGAAACAGCAGTATTTCTGTTCTACAGACTTTACATAGTAAAATACAAACTCATTCCAATATTTTTAGAGGCATTGCAAAAATACTGAAAAAACACCCCAAGGGAAAACAAAAAACCCAAAAAACCCACTAGGAGAACCCAAACAGAAATTCAGTAGGACAATTTGGGGAAAAAACAAAACAAAACAAAAGTAAAATGGAAATTACAGTACTGAAACTTTCTTTCTGAAAACCCACCAGCATCTTTCAACTGATTTCAACCAGTTTTAAATTAAGCCTCCGCGGCAAAGTAAGCGATCCTCCTGCTGGTGGAAAGCAGAAGAGGTGAAAACTGTCCGAGCAATGGCAGTATCTTACATTTGCTCCAGACAGCCACTAAGTGGCACTTAAACACCTCACCTTAAACCCAGCTGAATCTGCGAGTTTGTGAAGGGATTGGAGGGACAAAAGGAGTTCGCGCTCCGGGGAGTAATCCCTCTTAAGAACAATGAAGTTCCCTTCCTGAAATTAGAAAAGCTTCCTACGGGCCTGGCTACGAATGCTCCAGTCAGGAATGCTGTACGGTGCTTCTCAGCAGCAGAAATACTGCAGGGTACTCCGCAGAAGCACCTGCTTTCTTTCCTGAATGCCAGTCCTGGTTCGGAATCTGAGTGCCTCGTTCCAGTGTGTCATTACCCACTATTGTGTCGCTTTGAAATACGCACTTAAATCGGGGAAACTGAAGTGCCTCATTGCTGCGGGACAGCTGGTCCAACAAAGGCAATCCCAACATGATACCACGACTTCTAGAAATGCCTCTGAATTCCGCTTCAGTGAGAGACCTTTGAAGGCACCAACACTGTTTGTACTTGAAGATGCACATTAGAACATGGTTTTCGTAGTCCACAGAGAATTAAAAATGATGCACAGGGCTTTGGTCTTCTAAGACATATAGCATACTTCTATTTGAAGTTTTAAATAAGGAAAGAAACCTAATTTGTAATAGTGATGCTGAATCAACCATGTTACTCATCCTGAATATATTCTTCTATTTGAATTATAATTTTTATTGTCTGGTTTTAAAAGTACTTCTGTTTCATTAAAAGTCTTTCTAAATCAATGAATTGCAGGTGTCGGAAACCTTTTTTTCCTACATGAACAACACTGACTGTCATTGAAAAAGATCTAAGGATAAAACCAAGCAGAACAATATATTATGTATTATAGGTGCTAACCAAACAGATATCTACAAGCATGTTTAAATTCACTGTTGCAAGTATGTCTGTTGTCTTCAAAAGAACTAGCCTGAAGTTAAAGTACATACAGATTTTCAGCCTCGAAGACTCAGAGATAAGATTTATGTATAATTTGCTTTCTGACTCTCAAAAAAACCACCTCCTTCAGTTAGGTTTAGATGCAAATACACCACCAGACATTCACTGCAAGCTCCAAATGTGCTGAACACGGCCTCCAAAAATCTCAAATGAGGAGTTATAAAATTTAGCTTTTATTGCCTCTTCCTTTGCAAGTTCTTTACATTATAAGTAGAAGTATAGCACATAAGCAACAAAGCAGCACAACAAACGACATCACAATCACTAAAAATACAATTCTGAAGCACATTCTGCCTGTGTGAAGCTAGTTTTGTGGGGTTCTTTTAAAGGCTGAAACAGGAAGCTTGCAAATGAAAAACATTCAATCAGTTATGCACAAGGACCAAACTTAACCCAGTGCAAGAGGAACCATCATCAGTGAAGCTGCTTTTATGACTAGCAATAGATCTCAATTACTGTCACTCTGGGAAAAGTGGGGGGAGGGTGGGAAAGAAAGGGAAGTCCACATCAACCAGCAGTTTCATACAAAGGACAAACCAAGTATAAACTAGCATTATCCACTCAATCCTTGTATCAGATCCTCGATGATCAACCTTTAGGGCAAACACACATATCCATTTAAGCCTGTATTTGTCCAGTCACACAAATCATTCTTTAGGAAAATATTTCCCACAGCCCTTCCCATAACTTGACGTCCACAGAGAGGGTAAAAAAAACAGAAATACAGAACAACTGTGTCTACACCAGGCAAGGGAAAGCACTGATTTTACGACAATGATTTTCTACCATTATTCACTTTGACATATAACAGGATGGGAGACTGTACTGCTAAAGTAAATACAGCAGTTATATATGCCTCCTCTGCTTTGGTTTTCTGCTCCACTACAGCCAAAGAGCCCCCATCTGATGACCTTGAGGGCACAACATAAATGTCTGCCCAGGAAAGGCAAAACTCTAAATGAAAAGCCAACTGCATGGAAACATAAGGAGCTATTTCAGGAAGGTGATTTGCTCAGTATCATGGTTTATGAATTGGCATCTTCATATTTTAACATGGATGGCTTGCATTTGTCTTTTAGGGACATTTTAAAATCTGAAAAGAAGAAAATACAAGTGAACACAAATGTCCATGCTTAAGTAGCTCCAAGTGAGCTAAACCCAAACCTTCCTAATGAAACTTGCAAATCACAGAAAATAGGAGGTTTTGGGTTCACTACTCTTGAGGAAAAATAACTGGTATCAATCAGATATGAGCAAGACCTACTCCTGAGTCTGTCTGTAGAGACTGGACTAACCTACATGTCTATTCATGTATTTGACAAAAACTATCTCCTCACTTTTGCTAAATAAATTACACTGTCCTCAATATGCTATTGTACTGTGTACCACAAAAACTAACATTCTTTTAGGTAAGACTAAATTTTAAAATAAATACTGTTATTATCAAAGCAGTTTTTTCTCCCCTCTCTAATATACACTTTCTGGCTTTAAATTGCATACAACCATCATTGCACCAAGTATCCATAAAATTAATTTAAGAACGTCATAACTGTGCATATTTTGTATTACTTAAGAGAGTTAAGTAATTAAACAAAAAATAAAACCCATCTGTTGAGTCTAGATTAGACTTTCTGACTTGAGTTCGGAGATCAGTAAGGCAGCATTCACATTTCCAAATTTCTAGTCTTAAATCAACTTCAGCAAGCCTCAGCATTAGGTAACTCTGAAAATCCATTGGAGTTCCTTCATCATTAAGTATTTCTTTGTGCAGTAGTGTGCATGCAGTTTATATTCAATATTGCTATAATTGTATTTTCTGAAATACTACTATAACAGTATTTTCTGAACTCTTAATTCTATATACACAGCAGTTAAAGACTGAATGAATTGGAGATTTGAGGCTGGGCCTCCTCTCTGCTCTAGGTGGCAGTGCTCTGACTCTCACAAAGGTGCAGTTGAAGCTGTTCTGCCATCATGTTAGGATGCTGATTTCATTGAAACTTTAATACTTTTCCTCCAGAGTATTCAAATTGCTCTGAAACACCTCATTGCAGTGTTTCGTACCACAGAGGGGGAAAGGTGGGAATATGCGAGTCAGTAAACAAGGGAATACAAGGCCACAGAAAGCTGACTCAGACTTGGTTAAGATATTAAGAGTGGACTTCTCTTTGGAGATATGTAAGGAAGCTCTTCTCTGTGTGAACAGGAACTTTTAAAGAAAACTCTACTACAGCTCTGGAGGATGCTTAGATATTCATGGCTCTAGTTACCTGTGCTGGACATCACAGGCTACAAGTAAAGACAAAAAGAATGGCTAGTAATCAGATAAGAAGCCATCACAAAGCCACTATTTCTGGTTTTGCCTCAGTTCTACTGTTTTGCATTTCTGCTACAATCCTCAGCAGTGAAGGAACAGTTAATAGCCTTGAACAATAAACAGCCTTGGCATGAACTCTGACCCTAAAATGAAGTGCATGTAACAACAACACACTGCTACTTTCAGTAGTATTTAAGTTGAAAAATACATGAAAAATGTCAGTTTAGTATACAGTTAACAATTACACTAAGGTAAGAAATCACAACAATATATAATTTTTATGTTGCTGCTGGCATAAGAGCAGGAATAGGCAACTCTTTTCAAAAACCTTGTGATTAATTTCATCTTCCTTGATCAGACATTATCTCTGACCAAGTCAGCAGGACTGGTGTTACACAAATTACTTTTTCCATGTGGCAATCACACAAGGTTTAGGGAAATCCCACAATAGTTTTTAGAAAATACACAAGAGCGAATACACAAGCACTAGCTGATGCAGCATGTCACAAAGTCTGTAAGATTTGACAAGAGCCCCATAAAGGCTTGGAATAATGCTGCTAGGGATAGGGTCACTGGCCACTAAAGTTCCCAGACAGACGAGCTCACATACGTGAATTATTTGAACAGATCCCAGGATAGAACTGGTGTCATCACTCATGCTCAAGAAGCCTGTAAAGCTTGATTAATTGTGAGAGTACTGAGAGCACAGCTGGTTGTTTGCATCATACAGGATATTCTGTTAGAATTTACACAGCTAAACTTTGACCTACTTTATAGACTGGACTGTGTGTGTGCACAGCACAAATATGTATTTGATTTTTCATTTGTTCTGCTGCATTTTTTTCCTTCTATATTTTACACTTTCTTCAGTTAGTATTTGGGATACAGATGTCCTAAATCAAAAAGCAGTGCTAGCAGTTCACAATTACACAGATTCAATCAAAAACCCCAAAAGTGCATAAGGAGGCAGAAAACAGCCAAATTAAGTTCTCAGTTGCATTGACATTAGTCCAATTACTTAATTTTGTTTCAGTGTTTTATGTTTTTTGCAAAGGAAGAACCATGTTTTAATCTCCCTAGAGTCATCAGGCAGTAAAATACAGAAGAAAAATATCACCTCTATCTTTAAAATTATCTTCCCTGAATTCTTTTAAGAAAGGAAAATGGGGCTATTAAAAATGAGATAATTACTGAGGCTATACCTTAAGAGTCTAAAGTAAAAACAAGTTGTGTAAGAATCCACAGTCATAAAGCCAAGCCTCACAACAACTGCTTAGGAGTTCACTGGGCCCCTACCATTCCTTTTATAGATGAATAATGTGAAGTTCAGCTCTGTGCAGCCTCACAGAGAGCTAAGTGTTGATTATCTGAAACCAGCTTCTTCAGCACATAATCAGATCATAAACAACATGTAACAGAGTGCTGCATTCCAGGTAAGACAGCATGATCCACTTAAGTGTATAAGCTATTTTAACTCATGGAAGTAGGTGAAGGTTGTTAAATAGCATAGTAACTGTCAAAACAATGGGTGGACAAAAAACCTGAAGACTTCTGACAACAGAAGACATCACAGTTGTAACCAAAAAGCTCAACAACAGGCCTAGTGCTACACTTCATGAAGTGCCTCAGTGTAAGGAGATGGGTCCTATCTGTGACTCCCTTGGGGCAGACTTGGCACAGATGAAGTCAAGCAGCAGGCTCAGGTTTCCAGCGGGTGTCCCAGTCTGCTGCAACCACAGAGACACTGCAACTCTCATGGTAACACTGCTGCAGCTGCTGTCCCTGACTGCTGACACTAAAGAGAGAAGATTCAGCAGCATCACACAGACTTATGCGTGTCTTGTGCAGCTGTGATCCGGCTTAAATCATGGGCAATACTTTTCTATTAAGCAGAAAAGCTCAACCCAGTGTTTTGCCATCACAGCATTAACTGCTCTGGTAAACACAAACATATATTACAGGTTGTTATGACAACTTGTGTCTAGAGCCCTGGGGACAAAAAAAACCTTAACCTACACAAACAAAAACACCAGTACAAAATGTAACCCTTTAAAAATCTGAACTGAACTCTTTACCTTTCTTCATACTCCAGTTCTGCATTGGTAATGTTACAGAAATATTTTCCTGGCAAGACATCAGGCTCAAGTTCCTAGGCTTTCCTTCAAATTCTCTAAACCTCCAGTTCATATCACAGAATAAAAAAGGGGAAACTCCCAAGCATTCTGACCATCTGCTGCTTCACTAAAAAAAAAAAAAAAAAAGACAGTGCTGTCTGGTGACTTCTACTCTGCATACAGGAATTTATTTTACCCTGTGATCAGGAAGAACAGGTGATAATGCATTCTACAGACAGTTCAGAGTAGCCTCACATTATCATATCCTGGTCCTGATGAGGGACTTCAACCACTCAAATACCTGCTGTAGGAAAAACACAGCAGGGCATAGTCAACCCAGCCAGTTTCCAGAGAGCCTCGATAAGAACGTGCCAGCTCAAGACAGAGACATGATTAGCCGAAAGTCCACCTAGAATTGAATCTAGCAAGGGTTGTCAAAAGGCAAAAAAAAAAAAAGCCCTTATAGCTCTGTAGGTGACAGAAGACAGGTTTGGGAAAATGTGAGCCTGCTCTGAATGGAGCACAGGACATGGAAAAAGGCTGAGATACTGAATGTCTTCTTTGACTCAGACCTCTGTGAAACCATTAAATTTAGAACTGTTAGTCTTCATTTACAATAAATATACAAGTATGATAAAGGACAGAACAACCTTAACTTGCCTTAAAATCTAAACTAGCTCAGGGCATGAGTCAGATAAACTAGTGACCCATGTTCCATTTGCCAGCCCAAAAATCCATCAAGTAAGATTAAACATACCTAAGTAAAACAAATCGTTTGATACACCAAAGAAGGATCAACATAATGACATCTGGAATTGCTTCTCGAAGCTGAAAATAAGAACAGAAATTACTCATTCTCCATAATGTTTTAGCTACTTTGCATCTGCTGGAGGGGGATACCCTGTTACAGTATGCCATTGTTTATTTCGTTTTTTTTCTCTTTAATTTTTTGGAGTGAATGATGTGCTAAAGCAGACGTCATGCAGAAGGAAAGCTGGGGAGAATGAGCTCAGGAAGGAAACGGCACACCTCACCTGCAGTTCCAAACAGTTCAGAAGTAGCAGATCTCAAATGTAGGACTAAAATGCCAAAAATGTTTAAAGTATTTAGTTTTCAACAAGAGCAGTGATATCAGTAGCACCCCATTTCTGTAGTACATAAGCAAATGTCAGACCAGAGGCTACTGGGGAGATGCAGAAGGTGGAGCATGGTTTCATTGCCATCACACTCCTACAGTAGCCAAGTACTCTCACCAAGGTGTTCAGCAAGGCTCTGTTCTTATGCTGAAGGGATTATTCTGCAAACAGATTTAGGGCAGATTTAATTTTTCCCCAGCTTCCCCCAGCATTACTCACCTGACCTATAAGCAGCCTTCATAAGCCCTCTGCAGGCAATATAATTGAATCCAGCTCCATTCCTGAGCACCTACAAAGAATATGCATTAATGCTTCAGCCCCACCCTCAGGCAGAAATTAATCATGAGGCCACATCAGAACCTCTGCAGAATGTAAAAATACAAATTCCACCATCTGTAACTGGTGGAAACTTGCATGAAGGAAGGAAGACTCCAGATCCCATGTCTGACAAATCTACCTGGAAAGAAGACTAATCCATAAGAGAAGCTCTCTCTAGCAGAGCAAACCCATCCTTTAAGCACAAGGTATAGCGGAATGATCTCCATATTCATTTTCTTTTTTTTTTTTCCCCAAGTAATGTCACCTCATCCTTCTCTGCTTACTGCTATCCAGCAGGGAAAGTAGGCCACACATTGCCAGGGTGGTACAATGGAAACCATTATAGAAGATCCTACCCAGGGAAGACAAAGATCAGAATAGGGAACTACCTTTTCTTTCACTGCTAAAGAGCAGCATGACAAAGAATCCTGACATTACTTAGTGTTAATTACCTGCCTACTAATTTCTTCTCTAAAGTGGATATGTTGGAAATGTAGCAACAATGAACCCAAGAGACTTGTACTCTTATGCAGGAAAAACATGAATCTCAGGCACCTCCATCAGCTCTAGAGCTGAGCTAAATATTACCCAGCAACATTAACAAAACTCTCATATTAAACAGTAAAATAATCCCTCACTAATCAGTTGTATGTTCTTGCTCAATTTATATTTATAAAGGAGTAAAATTACAGTTAATGAACTGCAGTCTATCTGCAATGCTGATGCTAAAAGCCTGACCATTTCTGGATTTCTGTACTTTCTACTACCTCCACTGGTATGCCTCTGTCTGCAGGACTTTCAAGATTCTTGTCCTTCTCCTAAAGGCTTTAACTGTTTAGTCTTCTACTCAACTGCCTTCCTCTTAACATCCTAAGCCTACTGTACTTCTCCCACAGACATACTTCTGCCCCCTTTTACATCCACTTATCTTAAGGTGAGGATATACACAGAACTTATTTGCAAAGCCACAAAGTACCTGCTACTTCAAATCCTCAGTCAGACTCGACTTAATCCAAGAACGCCTTGTCAAATGTAACCCTACTAGATCTATATATGCAAACATAAAGAACTGTGGCTCTTGCAGTTTACAATATTACTGTAACTCGTAATTATCACAAAAGTCTGGATGTTCAAGATTGTTGGCTAAAGATTGTTTTGAACATGTACATTTTGTGACTAAACATATCTGGACTGCTGTGATTCTTTTACAGACCTGAAGCAAATAGGTAAAAAAAGAGTCCTCACAAACAAGAGTGCCAGCACAGGAGTCTGCTGAGTAGCCCAGGCTGCTAAAGTCCAGTTTCTATAACTTATTTCTTCTGAAATTGAACATAAACTGCAGTAACAATTCTAAATTCTTCATCCCAAGTCACTGGCTTTTAACAAACAGCTCTTTCAGTTTGTAACAAAGGCATACGTGTACTCCCTGTCCTTTGAAATCAGGCATCTGCAAAACAGGTAACATCAGTTCACTCCTCCTAATAAATACACAAACATCAATTAGTTAAAAGTCATTATATGGCCATATTCAGGGCAAAGTTACAACACCCTACAAAGCACAAATAACTTACTTAAAATGTGGAAATTGCACAGAATTCAAGTAAAAGAGGCAGGGATTCACTTTGGATGGTAAGGACACTGGCATTTCCATTACCCTTTTATTAAAACATAGGTCCACAAATGCTTAGATGTCTACCTAGACTGCAAAGAAGTCAAAAGAAACAACTCTTGCATGCAAGGCCAATTAAGAGACCAAGCAGAAGGCAGTTTTTGAAAGGATAGATATCTGTATGAATCTAGAGCTAAATAGTTAAAACAGGTATCCAAAAATTTTGGGTGTTGTCTCCAACAACATGTAGACACAGCCGCAAATTTTACTGGAGACTTAATTTGTTCCTGATCATTTCAAACATGTCTAGAAATTTGATCAAACATGAAGAAAAAATACTTGAATCTTTTGTTGCAAACGAAAATGCCTAAGAAAATGTACTGGAGGTGATCAGTGCTGTGTCCTCACCATAATCCTGGAAAACCACAAGCACTAGTACATGCATAAGCAAACTGAAAAATGCATTCACCCGCTGCTATCCAGTGCCAAGTTTTGCAGTATCTATTCCTTATTTCTGCTCTTATATACATGAACTTGGTATTCTACATTTAAATTGACATGATTTCTCACTTGAATGCTTATGATTTACAATGTATCTGCCTTTTAATTTACTGGAACTGCCATTTTATCTGGGAGGATTTAACTAAAGCTGTTTCCATATGTTTTGAGTTGTAAGCTTGAGACCACGGATTTGGAACTGTACAAAGTTTTGCTATTGGGCAGGTTGGCATAAATCCCATATGTGGTGTATATTCACATAATACCTCCAGGGCTCTTCAGCAGGACACCTCCTATGAGTCCAGTGATCATGCTGTTTTCCAACATTGTGGAGACTAGAGTCAACACTCAAGAGGTGAAGGATCTGTCATCATTTTGTCTCCAGTAGTTCACAATAACTTTGTTTTAAATCCTACTCATTTTACTCATTCATAAGAGTCAGTGTCTCATGTTACTCTCAAACAGAAGAGATAGACAATTTTAATGCTTCCTCTTTTTCAGCAAAGACACAGCAGCTTAAGAACTGCTTAGGAAATGAAGACTAAGCCAAATCTCACCCACTGCCAGACATGCATACCCAGTTCTTGTCTCACACCATGCAGCAGCAAGCCTGCATGTCACAGAAGTGCAGAAACTGTGCCTTTCTCTCACTCTCTAAACCTGCCTGCCAGGCTCTGTGAATTACAGAGCTAGGAAAAAGTTTCCACAGGGTCCTGTTGTTAGAGATATGATACATATGGATACATACATACATACATACACACTACCTTCTCCTCTTTCTGAGAAAGGAGGTATCTCTGTTTCCCAGTCACATAGGTCTCAACTCAGGAAAACAGAAATTCGAGAGGTCTGAGCGCAGGATTAGATAAAGTTCACAGTGACTTGAGAGTGAAATACTAGACCTAGTGACATCAACAGAAAAGCTCTCACTGACTTGAGGGCCAAGATTTCAGCCCATATCCCAAACTAAAGTTTTCTAAGCTGATGAAATTCAGGCCCTGGTCCTGTAGGAGATGCACACACCTATCATTTCACATACTTAGCAGTTCAAATTCCACTAAGCAATTAACATCAAACAAAGTAAGTCAGTAAGTTTTAATGAGATCTAGTCTCTAACTGTAACTACAACCTTAAGGTTTTACAGTGCACTGAAAGGATTCAAAAAGCACAAAAGCAACTCCAGGGATGCTTGCTTTGGTTCTTTTTTTTTTTNTTTTTTTTTTTTTTACTTACTTTTGTCTGATCATCAGCTTTAAATACATAGCAGATACTTTGCTGATTTGCTGCTTCATCCTTTATCAGACAAGCAAAGTAGCTTGGATCGTGGCTGTTGTGGATCAGTTTGTGGACCTGCTGTGGCTTGTACTCAAACAAACTTGAACAAATTAAAGGATCCCACTGCTGGATTTTCCCTGTGTCTGGCTCACATCGCAAACTGGCTGGTGAAACACAAAGTCGGATTTGGCTGACGCTGGGTTCTTCTTTGGAAGACTTTGCACTGAGCAACCGGATCTCGGCCACAATCCAAGGCAGCATTGACATAGTGGTTAGGGAATGAACTGGGAGAGAACCCACGAGCTGGAGACTGAAACTTGCTGAGAAATCACTAGGTGTTTGAGACTTTTTAACTTTGAAAGTTATTGGCTCCATTTTACAGTCCTTTAGAGAACCTGGACTAATTCACTGGTATTTCAGTTCCATGGAATGACATTATCTGGATGTTGGATGGCTCCTTCGATTAAGGAACAGAAGAGTTCTGAAAGGAAAAGAAAGAGTTATGTAGGTGCTGGAGCTCTAGGAAAAGCAACTCTCAGTAACACAAATAATTATTAGCTTAACATCAGAAGAGAGCTACCACGGCCCATCTAGCAAGTTCCCCCTCTTTACGTTTGGCCTTACTATTTCAGGTCCAACAAACAAAACCATAATAAATGCATTGCCTGGAAAGGAGTCAGTCCTGATTTAAAATTTACTGTATGACCTTAGCTCAGCTATCTAATGAGTAACTAAATTACAATGAACATTCTTTCTAGCCTGTGTCTGTTTCATGGACAGGCACATGTAGATCACACTGGCCTATTTCAATCCTGTTATCACAGGAAGAACTCAGCTGAGCTATTCTGACCTTCATGACAGCTGAAGCCACTGACTGCTAAGACACCTTCATATTTGGGAAAAAAAAAAAGTCAGCTTGACAACTTTCTTGTCCATAGACTTTGAATTTGGCTACTAACATGGAGTTGTTTCCTCAGGTATAGTTTGCCCAGTGACTACTGGTTGTAACCAAACAGATTTTTCCAATAAATAACACCCTAGAAATCACTGTCATCTAAAAATGCTAGCAGCAGTCAACTGAGTGATCGCTGAAAAACCTGTCAGATAGCAGTCACAAGTAATAATCCTTACAGCATTCTGGGAAGAACCAGATGATGATCCCAATTCATGGTTGCATTTTAACCCTGGTCAGCCAGGCAGGAATAGTTAAATGTTAGCCAGACTGACATTGTATCATTTTCATTTCTTAAAATATCAAATGGAATATACCAAGTAACACACAACTCTGTTACAACCCTGCTATACCCAGCATCTACTACCACTACCATAATGCTAATTATATAGTCATGATAGTAATGAAATCCAATAATATTTATAAATTTCATTTCACAACATGCAGTCCATGAAGACACATAGACTGGCATTTGTTACACTAGACTGTTTTAACTCCTCTTGAATTGACCCTAGTTTCAGCTGTTACATTATATTGTGTGAGACTGACACGAGGCTGACAGGCCTGTAACTGCCTGTGTTTAAATACCAGGACAGTAGTTCACCATCAGTCTTACAAGAGTTTCCCATGATAAGACCTATTAAAAACAACATAAATAATACCAAGATATCCTTTAAAAACCATTTTAATTACATTTGAACAAGTATTGAATAAGTGACATCTGTTTACTTGTAGCAATAGTATTTCTTGTCTTTCTTCATCTACAAATATGATCAAAACCAGCACTGTTTTCCTCAAGAGCTCCCATTAAACTTTGTCCTTAATTTGTTCTTGGAATAATATTTTCAGACTGAGTTTCTAACAGCCTTTCACCTTGCTGAAAATGAAAGGAAAGTTCAGGATTAAAAAACCCCAAAACTTTCTTAAAAATTTCAAGATGGAAATTAATTTTGAGCTGTTTAAAATGCAACCAATTTGTAAATGTCCCAGTGGGGAAAAATGTTTCTCCTGTAACTGGCAAACTGCAAAAACAAGAGAACTGCAGAAGTCATCTTCGGGTACATTTACTTTTTTGAAACTTTTTCATCTTTTGACAAATGAACACTGGCAACATTACCAGTTCCAAGAATAGCAAATTTAGCAAGAGTGCAAGTTTTCAAGGCGCTATTCAATGAATTCATAACAAATATCATTCTAGATGTGTAGATCAATTTTTAAAAGCCTTTTAATAAAGCTCTGTCTGTGTATCTGCACATGGGAGATGTAGGGAAAAGGGCCATGAAAATCCAGAATTTGTACACCTCATTTGAAGTATACTACAATTGGGAGATTTTTTTGTTGTCCATTTCACAAATGAGCAAGAAAATAATCATCTTTCAGATTAATGTAAATGCATTACATCCTAAATGAAATGGCATTAAGCTGTGGGAGGGGTGGCTCAGGTTGGACATCGGGAAGAATTTCTTCACTGAAAGAGTGGTAAGGATTGGAAGAGGCTGCCCAGGGATGTGGTGGAGTCACTGTTCCTGGAAGTGCTCAAGAAACAACTGGATGTGGTAATTGGGGCTATGATCTAATTGACATGGCGGTGTTGAGTTAATTGCTGGACAGGATGATCTTGAAGATCTTTTCCAACATCAATGATTCTGTAATTCTAAATGGGATAGCAGCTTCAGGAAGCATTTTTACACCTTATCAACACAGACTGCTAAACACAGTTACCACTATAGTTTTCCATCAGCCAAGAATTAAAATGGTCTCTTCTTTGACAAACCTATTACAATTTTTTCTCCTTAATTGCAACAATGAAAAATAGTTCAGCAATTGCAGGAAAGATCGGATTCATTCACAACTACCATGGGGTGTAGTCTAAACTACATAAAAATCAAAGTTTTAGCTTTTAGTGTTCTTGTCACTTAGTGGCATAGATAATAACTGCAGGATAAGAAAGCCTAAGAAAACTTCATTCTTAGTTGAAAACAGGAGAACTGAGCTACTAACAGACAATGATGTATTAGACACATACTTTTTGTAGCCAATGTCTTATTTGTGTATTCTGAGAACTCCTCTTAAAAATATAATTAAAGGCATGTAAAAATACAGCAAAGTCACCTTTGCTTCAATCAGCTTCTCAAGTTTCTTTTTGATTACCACCATCTACCATGCTCTTTTACCCCAGATCTATGAGGCAATGCAGCCTCAAAGAGAAATGAATATCACAATATAATACATTATTTTGCATGCTAACTCTAAGGACTGAGCAGTATATAAAAAACCCAAGGCTGATACTCTGTCATACTTAAACAAACATTGTATTACTGGAATGTATTTAATATAAATGTGAAGCTTCTTGGCATTCATCTCTTTTTTAAAAAAATAAACACCTTGCAAAGTCAACGGCATAAATACTCAAATGTCTGCATTTGGTATTTCCAAAGAAAAACACTTACTACTAAATCAAAGCAGTTAAAAAGAAGTCAAAATGCTAGGTTTTTTTCCTAATGTTAGGAGAGGCTGAAAGTGCAGTTTCTCAGAGCACAAATTTAGCAACATCAGAAACTCTCCTTATCTAACCTGTATCATTCTGTATGTGTTGTGCATGTTCCATTTCCCTTTCCTAGCCATTCTTTCTTTGTTTTCCCCTCCTGTCACTCATTGTAAACCAATCCCACCAGAAATTATGCCAATTTCAGGCTGCTGGCGTTAATATCTTTCAAGTTTACACAAAGGGCTAGGTTTTACTTCAAAACCATCAAGTATTTATATACATGCTTTAATTCAGACCTAAAAATAGTTTTGTACTTCTCAACAGACCTATTCCCATCCATAAAATTAAGCACACATTACGGCCAAAGAGTAGCCATGCTCTCAGCCCATCCATGACTGCCCTGACTCCAGCACTTGGAATTTTAGCACCTTTACCCATCTCTGGTTGCCATGTTTCAGTTCATCCCCTTGGAAATTTGGCTCTGCAGATAAGGAGTTTACCATATATATTTGCACAGTAGACTCAAACAAGTTTCCTCTTCCTCCCAAGTGTCTGATTAACTTATGCTTATTAAATGTTTATTTCACCTCAAATCCAAGAGGGAATAGAAAAGATGTAAAAATAAAGCTGTCCACTGGTTTCCTTCTACCTCAGCTTTGATGTTCCTTTGGCAGCTCTAAGCACCATTCAGCTTCATTATGCTGAGCTTTGCTTAGCACACGGGATGTCTCCAGTTGTTCTCCCAGTGCTCACAGACGTAACTGGGACAGTTCCTCTTTCTCCTCTCCACCAGCATCTGTTGAAGGTTGCCCTTGCACTCAAAACTGAGAACAGCTTGAGTGGCACTTCTCAGCTGACAGCTTTGCTGCTGAGAAAGACATAGTTTATAGAGATACAGAGAATATGAACCTTACTGTTCCTACTGTTTAGCATGCTTTGATTCAGCTCTATTTGCTCCATCAGCACAAAAACAGCCGGACAAACTGTAACACATATTTACACAAACCACATTAATATCTCTATCCCTGCCTTCTATACTAGGGGACACCAGACTGACTCATTAATGTAGAAGATACACATGGGAACACATATGTGTGCCCTTTGTCCTCAATTTCTCTTTTGCTCTGATCAACCCAGCGACTTCTCACAAGTGGGGAGCAATACTACACTGATGATCCTGTTCTAGCAAAATCTGATATTGTGTTTTTTAAAACCCTAACCTAGTTTTTAAAAATACGTATTAGACTCTTGGTCTCAAAATCAAGTCACATTCTCACTGTATTATGACATAATACAAGCTAAAAGGGACCCCTTCAGAGAGAAGTCAGGGTGATAGCATGACAGCATGAAAGGGAGAACTACACAAATTATTATTTCTGCCATTCTAGACCCTGTGTGAAGGTACATGTCTAAGCAGCATTGCATCATGCAGGACAGATCTCAAAATTCACCTTCTGTCAAGCGAGCAAAGACTATATCAAAAGGGCAAGGTATTGGCTCCAGGTGCCAGTTGGTTAGATGGGGTCAGATAAGCTTTGAGGTTAGGCAGGAAAATCTTGCGAGGTTATTGTGTTAGTAAGCCAGGAAAGTGAGGCACTGAAAATTGGGTTTGTGCACCTGGGGGAACACTAGGCAGATCTGGGATAGACTCAAACTAATACAGAAAAAGATAAAGAGAGGAGAGAGAATATTCTAAACCAAAATAAGGCGCCCTCCCCTCCACCAAAAAAAAAAAAAAAAAAAGGCAGAAACTTTGACAGTGGTGAAGTGTTATCCTTCTTTTGTCCTTTTTTCCTTCTCAATCGGACTAAATTCAAGACAGACATGCAGCCATAAGCTTTAAACTATTGTTCAGAACCTTGGTAACTGCAGACTTAAGCAACCCTTCACTATCCTCCAGCTCCTTCCCTGCTTTGGTAGCAGATGGAGTGCTGGGACTCACAGGAGAAGTGATGAGCTTAGTAGATGGGTCAAGCAAGGAAACAGTCAGAGCTTTCACTCAGCAGTGAATAAACAGGAGTTTGAGCTGTGAGTTGAACAGAAAGAGACCATCTTCCTTGACTTCTGTAGCTCTTCTGAGAGACAGCTGTGCAGTTACTCCACATCAGGCTCGGGACATGATAACAGCTTTAGTTTATGTAAGTTCCTGTAAGTCAGTTTTTCTCCCTTTCAAGAAGATAAACGAAAAATGCAACCATACAGCAAAGTCTTATGAAAAACAGCTGGTCTTAAATAGCACAAATTTGTTCAGCTCTTCTCTGCATGGCATTAGCACTGAACCCTGTTGACAAATGGAACCAGAGGCACTGGTACTGACTGCACTTCACCACTGATTATTTTAGCAGAAATATCATGCTACTTAAGGATTATGAGGAGCCCTGGCCTGCAGCCAGAATGCTGGAACACTAGCCAGTACTAAATACCACATGTCTCCCTCTCTTTCTGATCCCTAACTGAAATTTACATTGTCTTTGCTCAAGCTGACAGATTTCTCTATCCACCTGGCAGGATAAACAGAAAAATATAGATGAGAATATATATAAAATCCATCATGACATGGTCACTGCTGAGAACACTGTTCAGAAAGGTTTTTTATGCTTTTAAGGGCACTTGGAAGCATGACACACCCCTCTTGTTGCAAGGATATTCTTTTTCTTTCATAGCTACTTATTATCTGCTGTTTCCTTCTGAAGCTATGGTTTGCTGTGGGCAACAGCATGCGCCAGTCCAGAAACCAATATGCCTTAGAAATTAGTTTTAATTTCCATTATTTTTTCATTAAATGCTGACTTTTAAAAGATTTAATGCTTAAATGCTGTCAGCAGCTCCAAACTGGGTGCTGCATAACATTTGACCATATACTCTGCTACTGATGCCTGTAATAAACACACCTAAAATATTTACCAGTACAGCCAGCACTTATATCACTCCTCATATAAGTTATAAAAATATGCTATTAATAAAAAAATTCAACAAAATGGTAGTATGTTCTTGATTACAAACATACACATTTATAATCAACTATCAAATGCAGAAAATAGCTGACTGTTCTTGCCCTTAAGACCTGTTGCTATTTCCTTAATCAAGTCCATGAAAATCAATATGCTGATGATTGAAGGCTTCTGACTCAGCCTCGTACAGACCTGAACAAAATATTGAGATGTTCTATGATTGTAATGCACTAACAAAAAAAAAAAAAAAAAAAAAAAAAATCTTTGTAAAAGAAAGTTTGCTAGGTAAATTATGCTCTAAATACAATTCCTTTTTATTCAATTGCATATCCACAGCCAAAATGCCTGCACTCAACTTTGCAGTTAACCTAATGAAAGTGAAAAAAGTGTCAAGTCATTAATATATTACTGAATGTGTTTCACTTTCCTTTCATCTTTTTTTCTGACCTGCAAACATTTCTACTTCTGTATGATTTTCAGCATTCCTATATAACAATTCCTGACAAATTTCTATTTCAGCACTAACAAGTGTTAAAACTATAGTCATGTGCCTCAGCTCAGAGGTATTCGCTATTCAGAAAATGTATTATTTATTAATTTTGACCCACGATGTTCCATTCAATCTCTAGGCTTAACGCAGACACAAATCCCACCATCTGCACTACTAAAGGTTCCTACAGCAGATCTGCCATATTAGCCTCTTTCCCAAATAAAACACAGCACACAAAGGCCTCGATCTTTTCAAACTGCGCTATAAATAACCACATTCGTTTCATACCTCTCGTGAACGCCGTTTCAAGAGCTCATTCCCTTGTTGACTTAGTTCGCGAATTTAAAGGGCCACAAGAACACTGCGCCGCCGTGGGCGGATTGAAAGTTACATTCGCTGTGCCGTGGTAGGAAAGGCTTTGCCCAGGGCAGAGCCGCGCTGCTGCTCTGAGACGGAGCGGGGTCTGCGAGAGTTATACCCACCGATGTGGCATAGATGGGCGAGGAAACAGCAGACAAGAGAGGAACAGAACTAAAGGCGCGTCAGGTCACTGACAGATAAAATTCAAGCAGGTCTTTTGGTTATTTAGACGAGGAGGCAGCTCTCCCAAAACCCCGCCAGCCGAAAACAGCGGCACGGGCGCCCCGTCCCGTCCCTCAGCAACGCTGCTCCCACAGCCCAGAGCTGGGAGCCCCGTCAGGAGCCAGGCGCGACCCCGCCGCGGGCACGGAGCGGGGTCCCGGCCGGACCGGAGCCTTCTCTCCCCTCGCAGAGCGGGTGCAGGCACGGGCCGCCCCGCGGCCGGTGCTGCACTCCTCGCCACAACTCTTCACTTCCTCTGCGCCAAGAGCTGCTCTTCCTCCTTCCCCCACCCTCCCAAAACGCTGCTCGGCCCCGCCAGCGCCGCTCCCCCGGGCCGGCCCACAGCGGGGCACGGCCGGCCCCACCNACACCCGGCCGGGGCGGGCCGGGCCGCTCTCCAGCGCGGGCGAAAATAGCAACAGGCGGAGGGTCCGGCACGGGCGAGCGGACGGCACGGGCGCCCGGCAGGGACGGTGGGCAGCCGGCGACAGCGGGGCGCCCATGTCGCGACAGCGGGCAGCTGAAGCCTCCTCTCCTCGCCCTTTAAGTTCCTCTCAAAGAACATTTCGGTGACGCTGCCCCGTGTGTCTGGCACAGCCTCTGATCTCTCGCGGAAAACGTGTCGTTGTCGCCTTGCGGTAGTGAGCCTGGCGGATGGCGGCGTCAGCTGAAGCGGCGAGCGGAGTTTGCTCACAAAATTGGAGCTAGCCCGGCTCACGAGCTCTGGAGCTGTCGAGTCCCCACTCGGCTGTGGGCCCAGC
Source organism: Cisticola juncidis (assembly GCA_013400215.1). Lineage (NCBI taxonomy): Eukaryota > Metazoa > Chordata > Aves > Passeriformes > Cisticolidae > Cisticola > Cisticola juncidis. The sequence continues at coordinate 829,883 of VXBR01003442.1, read as the reverse complement.
CCTGGCCGAAGGGCAGCCTTTCGAGAGCTCACCTGAGTCACCTCGACGGCTTCCTCAAAGGAACCACACTTGCATATTCATAAAGTCATTCTAAGAGTACGTGTTATGGTCTTCCCGTTGCCAGAAAGGATAAGGCATTAATGGATCCGGGGACTTAATTATACTTCTCTGCAAGTGGAGAGAATTAAGGCACCCTACATCGCCGTTGTGCAAACCACTTTGCACTCAGTAATTTCAAGTCTTCTTGGCAGTAAGACCACTGATTCACTTACTTTTAAACCTGTACACATTTGTAGAATCAGAACTTTCTAAAGGAAATCTGCTCTGTTCCAATGAGGGAAACATTGAGCCAAATTGTTAAATGCAAGCAAAATGTGGTCCCAGATTACAAAAAACAAGTCCGATTTTGGTATCCAAGCACATCCTGTAAGTAAAAAGTGTAGATACACACATAGATACAAAGTGCATTGTGTCTCCATGACCTTTGGCATATAGGTGTACTTCCATAGCGTTGCTGGCAAAGTGCACTGAGGTATGTAAGCAGCAGTTCACCCACAGAGCTTGTTCCCAGTCTGTGCTCAGGTCATGGTTTGCTGCTTCCACTTCAGATGTGAGAATAAGTACAAGTACCTCTTGCTTTTCAGTGACATCTTTATGGTCCTTGGAAAGAGGAATGTCGTCTCCTTGCAATCAGTGCCTGTCTTAGCTTTTAAACTATCACAGCTAAGGACAATGCTCTTTCTTACTCCAGTTATCACCCAATATCAGTACCTTAGTCAAGTATACCCTTTTGCTCATTGTAAGCCTGGCTGAGCATTATATGCCTCTGGTGACCATGCTCTAGCAGAAGGTGAACTGCAATTCCCACCCAGAGAGCTCTGGCAGTTCAGCTGAGGCTCATACATTCCCAAATTACCAACTGATAATCTTACGGAGACTTTTTATACTGACTCACTCTGCCTTTCAAAAATGTAATGAAACAGATAAGGATCCAACAAGACTATTTCTTGATTCTTGGAAAATCCTTGAACAACAACAGAAGTCAATACTAGAGCATCACAATTAGAAATACTTTCTTCTTTCTCCACTGATACTGGGGAAGAAACCAGCTTCAGAATGTTCAGCCTGCCTGCAATGAATCATCACCTTTCAGACTACATTGGACAGCATTCCTTCTCTGCTTCTTGATGAAATAGTTACTTTCATAGGGAAAACAAACAAACAAACAGCCACAAACAAACACAAGGATGAGGGGTTTATGTTCCAGTCCCTAAAAATTAAACCCTTTAATGTATTCCAGGGACTGGAATCACAGTATTCATGTGCAAGCTATGAGCACCAGACTTTCTATTTTCTGAAAGAGTAGATCTCTGTTCCTTTTTTCCTTCACAGGTTAGATTTTCTTTACAGTAGCCTATTAACTAAAACATATACCACCACATTAACTTCCTCAGACTGACAAGGAAAATCAAGCTCTGCTTTCCACATACTGCAAACATGGTGTAATACCAGTTTAAACATTTTCTCTTTGTCCAGTCATGTTCTAAAAAAATGCAAGGAAAACCCCATCAGTGTCTTTGGTACAGTTTTACTATGAGGGTTTTTCCTAGCTGCCTGAGTGTTAATATTAGAGGAGAAGACTCTACCTTCTCACGCTCTGTTAATGTAAAATCAGCTATGTTTATGGAACATAGCCATTGCTTTGCATTCCATGCTGGGACAAACAAGATTGTGTGACAGCCTCCTTGACCTATGTGGTAGGAAGGTGGGAACTCCATCCTCCAATCCACAAGCTTTATAGGTACTCTATAAATGTGCCCTTTTTGTAAATAAAGGCAGCTTCCTGCCCTGATCTCAGTAGAACCCAGAACCTGTGTCCAAGTCTCATCTTTCCCTAGAAAGCCCGCGCAGTAATAGTACAGAATCTGAATATACAGGCTTATATGAGGCACTCTGTGAGACCATGTGGGTAATGAAGCTTCTTTTGTAGGTTAAGGACCAGAAGTATCTACTCACTTGGTCCCAGCTGGGGTAGGATTGTAGATCAATATAAATTTAGGGTGAATGTGCCAGCCCATGAGTGAGGGCAGAACTTGGTGCTGTACCCTTTGAAGTACCATGAGGCAAACAGGAAGTTTCCACCCAAGATGCTTTCAGAGTTCAAGTTGCTCCATAGTTGGGCAGCAGCTGAGCAATAATGTTTTTGGATTGTGAATTTGGATGCAGGCACCTATACTGTGTTTCAGTTGCCTTGTAAGCTTCTGGTCTTTTCCCTCTATGTCACTCATAATGATGATTTTCTATTGTTATTGTATAAAACAGTCTTTTTTTGTGACTTGTGTCATGTAAATTGTTTAGTGCATCATTAAGGGATGTTACTGTTTTGCAGTGCTTTGGCTTAGGGAGCTCTGGATGAAGTACTATATAATTATCCAGTGGCATTTTGTCTCCAGATGCTATTCATGTATAGTCTCAATTCATAAACAGAATTTGCATAACTGTTATTACAGCACATTTACCTACTGCATATGCTGTAGGAATACATGACAATGACATTAATTAGTGATTATCTTAATAGACAAGAGGCTTTCTATTATTACTGATGAGTAGTCAAGAGGAAGTTGAGCTACTGTTACAGATCCTGCCTGCTGCTGTCTCTATTTTTGAGCATTTCAGATGTCATGATTAATCCCCCTCTCTCTTTCATTCCCATACATACATTTGAAAATGACTTACGAATGTTTGTGTGAGTATTTTAAGCTTTTCCTTTTGTTTGGAAGCTGCTGTTTCAATGCAATCATCTATATTACAGTTCATTTAGGCGGGTGTCATCCCATTATTCACCATGTTCTGATGGTGCGTGACCTCATTTCAGTTACCTGGCAATTGCTATACAGCAGAGTGATGTTGGTTTCTCCTTGGAAGTTGATCAGAAATACTAACCTTGATGAATGTGTATCTTATATAGCGCAAAAATGTACTGGGAAGAAAAGCAATTCAGCATAATTACCTCTGATTAGTTTTGTACTTAGAGACAGAAAACTTTTATTTGTGATAATTTTTATTTACAGTTAATTAGATATACGGATGGAATCCATACATATGGCATCTTCAGCATCAGAATCCTAAAAATCCCCAAACTTGTTAACTACTTGTGTTGGTGGTTAACCACTGTTAATTTAATATAATTTTAATGTTGCTAGTGATAGTTAATCAAGGACATATGATTTGCTGGTTGGCGATGCATGAAAATCAAACCCATGGCCACTGGAATTTTTAAAAGGATTAGCCAGGAGAAAAAAAGTTACAGAAAATCTGTAGGTGAATCAGTTACATTTTTAAGCACACACTTGTACAATATGAAAAATTGCTTATATAATAAATCTGATTTTAGAATCAGTTCCAGTTGTCCTTCTATGATTTGTTGTATTCAGCAAAATTATCAAATAAATCCTTCTGCAACTCAAGTACAATACTTGAGTATCATAACAATACTTTTACATAATATGCTGTGGACTAAGTTCAGAGCCTGTAAGGAAGATGAAATGTATTTACTTCCTTGCAGTCAAACTGTTTCAATTAATCCCTGAATTTTAATTTATTCAGTAAATTTTATGAAACTGGGATTTGTAAAAAAACATATTAACCTTCAAGTGAAGTTCACTGGTCTACTCTTAAAGCATTTCTGTTGTGGGGCTTTATTTTGGCAGAGTTTTGAGTACTATGCTAATTCTTCTCAGTCTTTCCCTCGAGCCCCATAGGCCTGATCCCATATAGGATCAATGTTTATAACTGTCACTGGAATTGTGTTACAAAAAACAGGCTCATTATACATGGTTTTGGTAATATAGGGATGTGTCTGTCTCTAAAAATAGCCAAGAATTCCCTTACACCTGAATTCATTCTGGGCTGCAAGCACTCTTTATTCCAGTCATGGCAATTCCCATTTCTGGATAAAATGCCAATGCACCTGCTCCCAGTTCAAGGCTGCTTTTTTACAAATTACATTTGTCTGTGTCTTAATGTCTATCTTGGGATTAATAAGGCCTAAGTAGGCTTCATTATCTTACACAACACTTCAGTGGAAGAATTAGACAAGCTCATGAGAAAGTGTAGCTTTACACCCATTCTTGCAGTCTTAACATCCCATGACTTGCAATACTAACTTCTCTCTTTGCTATACTGTTGCTGCCTTTGTTTTGATTATTTATTTCAGTTCCAGATCCTCTTTCTCTGATGCAAGACAAGGTTAGTACAGACTTTAGCAATAACAAGTTTTCTCTTGTAATTTTGTAGTTTGTTGTAAATGCTCAAGCAACTTGATGAATCACTTTT
>VXBR01003442.1:804803-825520 GCA_013400215.1 Cisticola juncidis | reverse complement strand
TTTTTTTTTTTTTTTGTGGGGCTCCCCCCACCAAATTGTGAACTTCTGTCTGTCTGCAATAAATAAAGGAATGGAGCAAGTAAATTCCTTGACCTGAAGACAGAATGATAAAGATTAGATCATCATCCTATGTCTGTACTGTTTCTGAGGATGCTCTAAAGCCATCCTAAGGATGTTTTAGTATACGTAAGTGCATTGCAAGTATCACTTCCAGACTTTTAACTTTTGCAAAATCCAAATCCAGGTTTGGCATATAAAGGCACATAAAATGTGCCTCTCTAGTCTATGGAGATGTTAAGATAAATACACAAAAAAAATCAGGACCTGTAATCCTGTCCTCAGGCCTTCCCTATGAATTCAGTAAAGCATTCTTTATCATATCCCAAAGAAATGCAAAACCTCCCAATAAAAATGAAAGTAAAAAGAATGATGGAATGGTTTTGGTCTGAAGGTCCCCTTTAGAAATCACCTAGTTCAACTTCCCTACATGAAGCAGGGACAACTTCCACCAGATCAGACTGCTCAAAGCTGCATCCAACTTGGCTATGAACATTTTCAGGCATCCAACGGCTTTGCTGGGCAACTTGTTGCCGTGTCTCACCCCCCTCAGTATAAAAAAAATCTTTCCTTGTATCCAGTTAAATCTATCCTCTTTCACTTTAAATCTGTTTTCCTTTGTTCTGTCACTACAGTCCCTGGTAAAAAATTGTGTTTCTTATATGCCCTTTATATACTGAAAAGTCTCACAGCTTCTTCTACAAGCTGAGCAACTCCAGCTCTCTCAGCCTTTTTTCCCTAGCACACGTATTCTAATCCTCTGACTGTTTTCATGACCTTCATCTGGACCTACTCTAACAGGTTTATGTCATTCTTCTGCTGGGATGCAGTGCTCCACATGGGGTTTCACAAGAGCAGTGGAGGGAGAGAATCACCTCCCTGTCAAAGCCCAAGGCTGCAGGCTTGCATGGACCAACAAAGCTTCTCCAGCCCTGGGTTTCATCAATGCCCAAATTGAAGGCACTGCCCCAGCCTCCCTCCTGAAGAACCATTCCTCCAAGCAAGGAGGAAGCCAGTAAGAAGCAGATCCTGCATGGTGGGACAGTGCTTTTTATCATGCCACTGTCCCCCTTTGCACAACTGGCTCAGGCATGAAAGCTCCTCTCCAGAAAAGGGACATTCACATGGAGGCTTGAAGGTATTCACCCCTTCTGATGGGGCATAATTCACTCAACTAGGCTGACCAGAGAAGCAGCTGTTATGTCTTAGAAGGTGTCATAAACCACCAAGTATCCCTGAAGCACTCCCAGACTCATTTCTGAGGCCTCTCACCACAGGACTGCACATGATCTGCAGTGGTACATCAGACTGTGTAAAACTTCCTCTCCTTCCATTCACCCCAGGGCTGCCTCCCTGCACCCATCTGCACAACTGCTGCAATCTTCAAGTTGCACTGAAAATAACAAGCACAGAGGACTTGAATTCTGGGAGGATAATCAAGCTTAGAAGTTTTGCCCTTTTAAGAGGTATGTAGCTATGGTTGTGACTATTATGGCTGATATCCAAAGCAAGCACTGAAAATGCAGAAAAGCTCCGTATTAAAGTCAACTGGCAACCTCCAAAAAACCCTCTCAGGCTTTGCAAGCACAGACAAGAACATGCAATGAAATGGAAAATTCTGCTCTATATTAGACATGCAGAATTATGCACCAAGCCATGGCAGCAAACAGTGTGAGAGGGTCCAAAACTGGGCTATGCATTGAACTAATTATGCTTAGTTCAGTGGGGCAGCAAAAAGGTGCTCTATGTAAATACACCATCTGAATGGATTCATGGTTTATTCAAAGACAGTTTAGTACACTTTGTATCTCTAGCCTGGAATATGAAACACAGTCTCATAGCAAATAGATATTCAGGAAATTCACTGTGAGTTTCTTGTTTATTTATTATTTCTTAGGGCCAAAATTCCTAAGAAAGATCACTACTTCTGAATCATCTGCCTCAAGTTAGTCAAAGTCTCACTACAGGCTTTAAATACTTCCTGTTAACAGAGGAACTTGTTTTGCAAATCTAAACCTAGACAAAATTGCATTGTGTTATCAGATTATACCCACACAAACCTGAAGTCACCACAAAACAGACTGTTTCAGATATCAGAATATTACTTATATTTAATTAAAACAAGTTTTGATTTAAATATATTTGCAGTCAACTTTTAGTTCATAAAGCTTTTAGTTCAACTGATTGGGTTTTTTTTGGTCCATTAAGGGTAAAGGTACTTTCCTTCCAAAATAAGATACTAGAGCCAAGAGTACCCAAAATAATTCTTAAAAGCTGAAGTGTTTATAGTCAGAGTTCTCAGATGTTTGGTCCAAAAAACCTCAGCTTCTTAAATAATGCACTTCTAATGCTGCAAAAGCCAATCAAGGTAGTAATTTTGGTATTTTACTCAGTCTTTCGTTGCAGTTTGTTTTTTTCTGGTTGAAAGAAGTGTTTTTCAAGAGCGCTGACCAACTCATCTAGCTCCTTTTTCAGCTGTTCAACATCACTGGAAAACAAAAATCACACAAATACAGAAAACAGTGAAACAATGGAAAAACTAAAATGTATATTTTTAGTATGAGGAATTTTTAAATCTGTTGCATTGCTTTAGACAAGCATTGTATATTAATGCTAGAAGTGTATATATTTGATTTCTTATGGCAATGCACTGATGTTCACTTTCAGCTGGTATGCATGAAGACTATGAAGAAACATAACCCCACAATATCATCTGAAGCAGAATGGCCAATCTGAGTTTAGAAGACCTTCTATTACTAAACGTGATTAGAAATGTAATTTTTATACTTGTAACAGTATTCTTAAATGACTTTTCATCTGTGAAAAAGTTTATTTCATTATATAAGTTAGTAATTATTTATCTATAAGACTGTATGATTTCCAAGGGCACCAGTTAAGGATATAATTACTAAACATAAAAGGGTTTGAAATATATTAGAACACTTCATATTTGATTTAATAACTTTAAAGCAACTAAGTATGTAAGAAAAAGAGGTGAAAATATTTGCATTTATTTAAGGCAGAATGTTTTTCCTGATATTCTTTTCATTGAATGCAAAACTGAGTTCGAAGAAATTTTGGTGACAAGAATGTGTCAACAAATTTTGTAGAGTTGAAGCTTTACACAAATATATTCACTAAATGAATTTACTAATACTGACTGTGGAGAGCTCTTACTTCACTAAAACAATACCAAAAAGCCACACAGACTCTGTTACACCAAATGTACTGCAGTAAGTGACAATACCTGTTTCCAGGGGGTGCACAAAGTTCAGAATAGTATTTGATCTTTGGTTCTGTCCCACTGGTTCTCATTGTGGCCACTCCTCCATTAGCAAAAGTGAATGTTATCATTTGGCTGCTTTTACTAGTAGGAAGTATCTAGAAATATTAAGAATATTTTAAAAAAATCTTAAAAAGAGATTATATATAAACCCATGACTTGATGTTAGATAATATGATAAAAGCATCAGCTAAAATCATAGTTCAGTTCTGTTTTCTTCAACACTGTGGTCTTGAGACCACAAGGACCACCTTGCCCTCAGCCTGGAATCTGGCTGAACTGCATCACTGCTAGGTAGCTCATTTCCAATCTAGACAATTCTTTTACTGCTAATAGAAGTTGAGCTGCCATGGCATTTTCCAGAAGGAAAGGAAATGGAGATTGTGGAAAAATATAGAATCCAAAGCCACATCTTAATAGAGAGTTGAACTTGCACTCACAAGAAAACAATGCAGATTGCTGTAGCAAGGCAGCAAGATCCTCCTACCACCCTCTACGAACTCTCATCTTGGAGAGAAAAATATACCACAAAACCAAAAAAAAATCCCTCAACATCCCCTTGGCTTCACTACCTCTCACCAAGGCAAAACAGTCATCACCAATCTAACTTATTTTATGACTCAGTGTGTAAATATGTTTACTGTTTCTCCACAGAATGTTTTATGTATGTGTATATGCATCACACATGATTTACACGGTATTTAGAAAAATACTTACAGCTTTTTGATCTGGCTGGCTGCTGTCATACCCAGTAGTTAGATCCCTTATTCCAGAAACCTTAAATCTACCACAAGACTTTGGGTATGTGTTTTTTCCATCAAAATTTCTAAGGTTGTCAAAAAGTTGTTGAATAACTTTAGGATCATGGCAGATGAAATATGAAGCTTTGGTAATATGGAAGCCATATCTGTGAAGACACAATATTATTGAATCCAAGAAGCAATCTTCTAAAAGTTGTACACCAGACACATTATACAACCTTCCAAAAAGCAACACTGTACTCATGCTCCCCCAACTGAAGCATCCGTTCATGCCTTTACAATTTTAGAAACGTCTAAACAGCTTAATTATCCAATTTTACATACTTCAAAGAAACTTCTGTGCAGATGCCTTTGATTTTTATTGATGAAAACTGAGAAAGTTTACAGCAAAACCAGAAGAAAAGAAGATACCATTATTGCCTTGAAGAGCCACCATAGGAAGGGAAGAGATTACATCTAATAGCTTCTTTGAGTGGATTCCAGCCGACCTTTTCTAAGTAAAACAAATTCTAAACTGCTCTTTCCAATCACACTTCATAAAGTGTTTCTATTCTCCCATTAAAGTGTTTTTACTAAGCCAGTCTGTCCTGAATGTTGTCTCTCTACCTACCCTGTTTGCCAGGTAATGTGATGCATGAAAGATAAATGACCTGGTAACACTGCCTTTTCAAAATAGCATGTTGTTGAAAAACATACAAGACTGGACTGGGTGTTCGAGTGAGCTCTTGCTACAAATCAAAACTTGATGAATATCCTTGATGGCAGTGAAAATCTGAGGGGATGAATCTTCATTAGCACTAGGATGTACACACTAAAAATCTGAATGTCTTCTTAAATAAAGGGTTATGTTTATACCTAAATGGACATCTTGAAGGTAAATAGTAATTAAATTATTCTTAAGAATTCAGTAAGCGAATTAACAAAACCAGTCCTGTGTCTGAAAGAAGTGATACGCCTACTAGGAACATGTCCTTTATCCTGATCTGCATTTACTTCAAGACAGATTCCACTTCTACATTTCCAAAGTACAAAATAGAGTTTCTTCTGCTTCAAGGCAAATCAGACAAAAAAGTAAAGTAGTAAGAAGCAGAAAACTTCAACTCTATATTAGCCACAAACAAAAATCAAACGTACAAACCAGCTCCCCAAAACAAAACAAGAACCCTCCTTCCAGCTCATTATCAAAAAAAGCGCAATTTAATAGGGCAGATTTGCATCCTTCCCTCTAGCTGTAGCTTTGGCACAAAGAGGGACTATGTGCAGTGACATCTTTCAGACTGCTTTCATGCTAAAGCAGCTCTGAGTCCTCTGCAGTGGCTATATACACAGCAGCACTGTGGCACAGCTCAATTCCAATTCAAATATTCTCAGGTCAATCTAAAGCAGGTGTTTACTGTATTAGTATTTAAAAAAATAATTAAAAAAACTCAAGCCAGAGGTTGAATATTCAATTCTTGAATATGCACTTCCAGCTAGGAGCATTTAAGGGAATTCTCCCATCAGATACTGTATTTGCTGCTCTAGATATGAATTCCTCTTTCATGCTTTTATATCACCCAATTTATCTATGCAGTGTAAGCAAGTCTTTGCCACTTGATTCCTTCCTAAAGAGACAATTAAACAAGCATGGCCAGTGCTGCACACAAATGAGAACTCAGGATTGGCAAGACAAGCAGCACAAAGGCTGGAGTTTGCCACGAGTTTCTTTGCAGGTTTCCACTCCCTTGTTAGTGTCTATGAGACATGAAGAGTTGGAGAGAATCAAACAGCCTGTGCTGCTCCCTCCCTTAAAACAAACCAAAACCTCCACAAAAACCACTCCCTGCCCCATGAAATCCAATATTCATTTTTGCTACTGATTTCTTTGAACCCATTAAAAAAGAACAAAAGAAAAATTAGTGCCTCATATTAAAAGCTCTCAGGGGAATACCCTGGCTACATACAAGAGTAATGGGCAGTCACAGCACTTCTGTAAAATCAGCTTAAATCTCATTAATCAGGAGCAGAAAGAGAAAAGGACAACCAAAACTCAACAACAACAATCTATTAAAAAAAAAAAGAATAATATAATAAAAGCCTATGTTTAGAGCCAACTAGAATGAATGTAATCATAAGTAGCTCTGCAAGGACAGAAGCAAGCTGGCTTCTATGCATAGCATAAATAAGGCAGAGCTACTTAGACCCATTCTGCCATCAACATTTTTGTGTGTCTCCCTCATTTAAGCAGTAAGAAGCACTATAATCTCTACAGCTCAGCAATACAGCTGGCCAAAAACCTGCCCAATCTTCTGTAAAAGGATCCACGTGCAGAACTCCCCGAAAGGAAAAAAACCTTTCAGACAAGTGAAGAAAACATCACAAAGATCTCATTAACTAACAGAGAATTAGTAAGGTAGTTATTACTATATTTAAAATACCTTAAAACAACACAAAGTCATAAATATATTCATGTCCACAAGGCAGGAACACTTTCTGGAAAATTACTATTGGCACGGAATTGTCTTAATAGTACAACAGTCCATTTTATTTCTTTATAAACTATAGGTTGCTATTGAGCCCCTATTAATCCCAGTATGTGAAATTGAGAAAATCTGAAAAATAAAAAATTAAAATTGAACTCACTCATCATAGACAGCTTTCAGCTGCTGAGACAAAGACAAATTCCTGCTTGCCAAAAAGCTGGCCATCTCTGCAGTTATAACAGCAGCACTGACACCGTCTTTGTCCAGAACAGCAGGACAGCACATATACCCTAGACAATGAACATTAGATATAATTTCACACATTTTTAACAGGAAATAAGATGAGGAGGGAAGGTTAGCCAACATTTTTGAAAGGAGAAATGCACACTACCATGGTGCAGGCATTTTAGAGTCAAACCAAAAGTAGAAAAATTGTATCTTTTAATCAATGTTAATTTTAATAACAAGGTATTTAACAGGATTTCAAGACAGAGATTTGCATCATATCAGTGCCACATGCTCCCAGGTCCTTATGAGCTTTTTAGAAAGAGAAATGCCACACTGCAGGAACAATGCAAGTATAGCATTGTCCCAAATGTGATTACCTTACATGGTTGTGTAAAGTAACATTGATGAAATCAGTGAAATCAGTCACATTTTCTCTGTTTTTCAAGTACTGAGACAATTAAATAGCATTATAGCTTTACAATTTCCTCCTCATTCTTAACTTTTCATTTGTGGCTTTCCAGTTTACAAATGTAATTTTGAGTAGCTTTTACTTTATTTTATTCACATTTACACTGACCTTAAACCTGTTAGGTAAAAAACCCTCAACTTCAAGTCTGAAAAATGTGTTTGTTTCCTTTTTTCTTAATAGTTTATGCAGAATTTGCAATCCAAATCTGCATAGCCATGCTACTGTAGGTATATACTCCTAGTTCACACCCTTTGTGCTGAGCAGAGATATCAAGGTTTTAACAGCTAGTATTAATTAGCCAAATAGATAATTATCTGTTACTCAAAGGAAATATACCCATTATATTGAGGACACCCTTATGTTGGCATTTTTACATTTTACTTCATTACTGAGATGCTAACAGAGTGCTGGCAGAGGTTGCCCAGAGAAACTGTAGAACTCCTTCCTTGGAGATATTCAAGAACCATCTGGGCCCAGTCCTGTGTGATGTGCCCCAGGATGCCCATGCATGAGCAGGAAGGTTGGACCAAAGACCTCCAGCAGTCCCTTTCAACTTACCCATTCTGTGATTCTCTGCAACTGAGTCACTTTTTGCAGTAGTTCTGTTTTCACTATTTTGCAAGATATGAAAACATAACATTATGCCTTTTACCTATAGCCTCCTCAAATGCAAAAAGAACAGCTTTCCCCTGGTCCATGAGCTGCTTGGCACGGTTGCCCATCCACTTGAAACCTGTTAGTGTTTCCTACAGCAGTGAGGAGAAATCAAAGGCATTAAAAAGAAAAGCAGTGTTTTACTAATACAAGAACATGGAATAATGTGTAACATGTTGCTTACCTCAAAGTGAAACCCTTCCTTTAGCGCAATTGCTCTCAGGATTTTGGAAGAAACAGTACTGGATAACATGTAGACATCTTTAATGGCACGAGTATCCCTACTGTTATTTTTCCAGCAAGTGAAGATCCACCAGCCTAAAAGAGCTCCCAGTTCATTTCCAGAAAAAACTTTCCATTCACCACTAGAGGCAAAAAAATAGTAGAAAATACATTAATTCTAAGAGTAATACAGGCGGCAAAAAAAATCTAATGGTTCTGCTATAAATACATATTAACAAATAAAGTACTGCCAAGTAACAGTAACAAGGTATCATGTGCTCATAATGAACAAACAAAAAAATTCCTCCCCCAAAGCATTCTGAAACTGTTACCTTTCTTCTCGATCATACACATAAGCTTTTGCAGTTATCTAAAGATGATACAGTGATATTTCCAACATATTTTAAGTAAAACAAAAATGTTCAGCATACAAATTATAAACTTGGTGTTTAAGACAAGCACAAAGACACAAAAATACAGTTCTCAAGTGATCAGTATTTTTAGTTGACCTAGTGACAAATACTTTTAATTTAATCACAAATACATCCATTAGTCATTGGGAAGATTGGAAAAAAAATCTTAAGTGGGTAAAAAAGATTAATATTGATGTGTTGCTAGAAAGGGGAAAAAAGGAAGAAAAAAGAAAGGACAAATGTCAAAATTGTCAAAAAAGTTCCCAGTCACAAAAGGGAACAGAGACAGCTCCAAACTGACAAAACCAAGACCTACAGAAACAGTACCTGTTGTGAAAGAGAAGCAGACTCAGTCTCCTGCATTTACTGATGCCAACAGGCACAAAGGAATGCACAGCAGCAACTTAGTGTAAGAGTGCTGAGACAGTGTGCTCTAGCAGGAGGTTCTGTCAAAGAAGAAGTACAGAGACTGTAGAAGCCTATATTAATAACTGATTAGTTATGAAAAGTTACAGAAGACGTCTGAGAAGAGGCAGGACTGAAGTTAGGAGACAGCTAAGACTGGCCAAACAACGAGCAAAGAGACAGCAGAATGAGAGCACCACGCTCTCACTGGTAACGGACACAATAAACTAACACCTCTCCTCTGGTTTCTGGTAGCTCAAAGTTTTCAGACAAAAAGCACAAGTGATTTTGCATTCTTGTTTTAACCCATCATAACTAGCATAATCTGAAACTTTTTATACCTTCTCCTCAATGCCAAATTGCCAACTGAGGCTGACACAGACCAAAACCATTGAAATATGAACCTTCCAACTAACACTGTCTGAGATACAGCAGAGTGTCCACATAAGATCATCTCCTTCCAAAGGCAGAGAAACTTCCTTAGTTCATGCCGTGAGGATTATGAGCCTTTAAAAGCACCCCAAGCCCCCAAAGAAAATATTGCCACTTTTAAAGCTACTACTTTAGCTACTACTAGCTTTTTTCGTTATCTGTTGAGCAAAATGGGTATTTGCACTGTCTGCTTTCACTGAACTTTTTAAATTTGTCTGACTAATACAGATTAAACTATTTAATTCATCCACAACAACTGAGGACATCTATAATATGCCCATATCATCCCTTAGGTACCAAAGACTGTTGCCATAATTTTCTATCCCTCTTCTGGCACTTATGCATAGGGAATTCATATATGCTAGCCCAGGAGCAGATTTTTTTTTTCTGCTCTTCTCTAAACTGAAAACCTTGAAGGATTTACAGTTTCTAACTGCTCAGATTAGTTTCTGCTTTATCAAGGTAGGTGAAGGAGAAACACCACTCTCTGTAGATATGATACCAAGTGCTTGAACTGAAGTTCAAGCTTTCTGAGCTTTCTTTTATCATCAGATAAAACCACAATACAGAAATATAAACAATTGGAGAAGCGCAGACTATCAGAGAGCATGAAATAAGGGGATAGCCATATTGAGTCAGAACTATAGGTTACATTTCACAAATACGAACAATTTATGGTAAGCCCCTGACTGAGCAAGTTTACCTTTTGTGATCCCTTTCTTTGACGGGGTATGCAAAGATAAATAATGCACATATATATGTGGTTTCTGAAGGGGAGAGTACCAATGACTACACCAAGAAGTACCAAACTGAAAAACCTTAAGGTGAAATACAAATATGTAACATTATGTAAATAAGTGGGAAACTGAGCAAGAGAAGCAGAAATCATCTAATGATTAGTAAAATGTTTGGTTTAACAGGATTTGAGAAAGAAGACACTCATACTAAAGAACAAGAGATTATAAGTGAATTATACAGATACACCTGAATCCAAGTTACTGTTTAATAAACCTAGAATGAAAAATATTTAACATTCTTATGTGAAAAAAAATCCTACTGAAAACCTACCTTTGAAAAGGTTTAGCATAGTAACAACAATTCACATGCTTCTGTGCATGCCTAAACGACAGGAAGTGTCAACTATTTATTCAGGCTTCTGTGCACTGTCTAGTATTGATCATTATTTTATATCCTACCCCTACTGTGGTCTGCTTCATACAGTCTTCTCATATTTCTGTGTGTTTTCAATCCAAAAATTACTACTGTGACTATTCTTTCTCTGCAACACACGTAGCAAGAGTTTCCCAAATGAGCCTAACCTTGGGAGCAAAAAATGTCAGTGGTTCTCATTACTTTATTACCATACCTCTCTTGTTTTTCTGCCACTGCCAGTCGATCAGCATCAGGATCATTTGCTAAAATGATTCTTGCCCCATCTTTTTCAGCCAAAGCAAAAGACAATGTCTGGAAAAGTGGCAAGCAGGACCAGATGAGCATTAATATTCCCAAATAATATTTTCATGTTCTTTATAGGTTTCAAGCAATTTTCCCAATTTATTTAACCTCAAACATCCAAAATCATTATGTGTCTCTCAAAAAGCCCAAAAACTTCTAGCCTGGCACCAGAAGAATACAGTCAGGACATTTAACTTTACCTACATCACTCCACTTTTGTAGCCCAACTTAAAATCTACCTAGATTTACTGGAATCCTTCAATAACAAAACAGAAATAGCAGCAGAAACTCTAACC
The DNA here is from genome assembly GCA_013400215.1 of Cisticola juncidis. Classification (NCBI taxonomy): domain Eukaryota; kingdom Metazoa; phylum Chordata; class Aves; order Passeriformes; family Cisticolidae; genus Cisticola; species Cisticola juncidis. The sequence goes on along the minus strand of VXBR01003442.1, from coordinate 814,383 downwards.
ACCTGTCAGGACTTCTGCCCCCTCCTGGTGTTGTGTCAGAACAAAAGAGTAGAAGCCTTCCAAAAACACCTGAGAAGATTTTTATTATTATTTTCTTTTTTAAGTTAATTACCACTTTGTCCCATCTGCAGATGCTGCCCATTGCGTTAGAGCACAAAGTAGTAAAAAGTTACAGCTAACTCAGTTGAACCTGACTGGTCCAAAGAGGGTTATGTCAATGAAAGGACACCAGCTAACTCTTCACTAAAGGTAAGGCTATGAAACAGATTAAAAATAGACCTTCAAACCATATCTATAGCTGTGACTTCTGGCAAAAAGGAGAACACTGAAAAGCATCACAACTATTAAACAAGAAAATCTATTTACCAGAACACCTTTGCCTTCTTCAGGATTTGGATACTTCACTGTGGGAAAGTCTGGATCAGGATCTTTCTGCTCCGGAACAGCAAAAGGAGGGCTAAGGTCAAATGCCTTGAATGCCAACTGCACAAATTTATGTCCTACGCCATGCACAGAAGTATGAACAAATTTCAGGTTTGTTTCCTTGTTTATATTCCTGAAATAAAACAGGTTAAGAGTAAACTTGGACATGGAAGATGTTCTGCACAAAATTGACTATGTTTGGAAACAGATACAACTCAGTATTCTATATCACTGTTAAAATTATCAATTAAAGGAGGTCAGATTTTAAAAGCAATGACTTGAAAATCAGCTTAGCCTAATTTTTTAACAATATGAGTCACTCTTGGCATCCAATATCCTGGTATGTGCAAATCACCATAGTAAGAAAGACAGTACACTCTATACATCCCAAAGAAGGCAAGTGAAAAATACAACCGACTAAAGAGACTCCTCATCCCCAACTCTAACATTTAAACCATCCCCAAAGACTCTGAACACAGTGAGTCAACAGCAGTCTGCCCAATTTTAGCACACTCATTTTTAGGAAGTAAAAAGTGTTGGGCATACCTAAAATCATGCAAACTCCTGAGGAGACATTTAATTCCAGTTCTGAAAAAGCAGTTTAATAGCCCCAGCTTTCCAGTAACTCCTGACTGTTTTTAGCAAGAGTAAAAACATGGTTATTGGTGGTTAAAATTTTGACATAAAGTAAGCAGATCTAAAAGGTTGATATTCATCTACTATATAAATCAATTCTAACTGTTAATCACTAAGAGAAATATCCACTTCATTTTGCTGAGTAAAGATTTTACTGAGCTGTTGAAGAATAGGCTGTTGTAAGGCAGTCACAGCTACCAGGAGCAAAAGCAGGGCTGGAACAACAGAGCAAGAACTTCTTTGTCCAGAATTGACTTAACAACCTGGTTCACTGTCTCTTTCAGAATCTTGTTTTAAGGCTGGTAGGTTGTCCATGCCAGTTAACCTCCAGGTGCCCCAGTCTTGCTATGACACTTGGCTGATGCATGGCCATGAAAACACAGTGAAGATGATACCACCAGAAATTTGCTCACTTTACTGGGTTAGACTTCTGCCAGGACAGCCTTATGAACTGGCTTACTACACCTCCACACAGCTGCCAGTGCTACCACAAAAGGTGACAAAAAGGCACAGGCAGAACTGGGTCATGGCAGGACTGTGGCCACTCACTTCCATCAATTTAAACTGCCCTGCTAACACACTATATGGGATATCCTGTATTCTTAAAGGAATTAACACCAGTCACCTGTAAAAGCACTGTTTCTGTATGTCTTTGAAATACTCCTTATTGACCATGGCATATGGATCATGAAGTAGTGGGCTGCTGTCAATCACTTTGTCATCCCAAGCCTGAGGCCACGGTTCTTGGTTCTCCTCAATAGCCTGAGAAATTCCTTTGTCATGAGGGGAAATGATCTGAGCACCGTTTTCCCAGTAAACCTAAATAAAAATAGGTAAGTGAGTATTTGATCATTAATCTTGTAAGTTAATTTTTTAAGTTTTTTGTTGGTTAAAGTGCAGTACATTCACTACAGTATTACAATAAATTAGGCTTAGGTATACTCAAAGTAATCTGTTCATATTCTCAGTGTTTCTTCTCACACCCCATTTTTATTCTATTAAAAAAAAGCAGTTTAATTTTATCAAAAGATATCAAGATCCATAATGAAACACAAAAAAAGGCCCAGTCATTTACTAACAAAACTTCCATTTTTGTATTTTGGAAACAGTCTGTATATGACTGCCCAGCTACCGAATGACTGGTGCACAGATAGTTCAGCTGTGTTTTTTTTAATAGACAGCAGATTACAATGGCATCCTGCTTTCTAGAGCAAAGATTTTAATTATATTATCAGTTTAACATGATACTAGCTTTAAATACATAGAAGAGATAAGAAAGATAGAGACTAGTAACTAATTTAGTCTATACCATGATAGGAACTAGATACAATGGTATTAGTTTCTGTACATGGAAAAAAAAAAGCCAGAAAATAGATCACATTGGAATACCTTGTAACCATTGTCTTGTTTTGGATTATGGGAAGCAGTAACCATAATTCCAGCACAAAGCTTCAGATGAGTTACTGTGTATGGCTGCAACAAGAGAAAGTTACTCAAAGCAGGATGTGCAACATATTATATATTATTTCTTCTCAGGCATACATAATACTTCCATAGTGCTGAATGACAAGTCAGGATGTGATTCCTACACACTGACTCCCTAAAGCAAAAGCTAAATAGTACTTGCTCCACTAGACTCCATGTGGCACAACTTTAGCCTTTGTTTCTTCTCCATTTTTCTTGTCCATTTTTCCATTTATATGTTATTAATGTTTGTTGTTCCAGATGCTTTATGAGTCCCTAGGGTAGGATATTTCTAAAAGGAAGCCAGATGCACGTGTTGCCTACTGTAGAATGACTTGAGGTACACATGGCCTTAGAGGGTGCCAAGACTTCTGCAATGACAGAAGTCAGCACAGGGCAGAGAACCGCAGCTCAAGCAGTCTCGTCCATACCGGCTTTTGGGAGCAACCACTCCACTGGGCTTCAGAAGAGAATTGTTTTGGAGAGAGTTCATACAAATTAGCTCAAAACAGATGGAGTGAATTAAAAATAAATTATTCATGAATACATGATCCGATTTGTGTTTAGCCCTGGCTCTTTATTTAATAGCGAAATGCAGTCAACTGTAGTTTGTGCAACACCACTTCAAGCTGCATTATGAAGAATCTTACCTTAAATCTACAAAAATTGTATAAGAATGCTATGTAGAAAGTCTTTATACCACTGTGTTCTGTTTGCAATGCTCACTGGAGCAACTGGTATAGGAGAAATTACTGCTTTTAGTACAAGGGTCAAGAACAGGGCTTTTCTGCATTGCTCTGGAGACACCTGGTGTTCTGATGGGAGCACAATCCAACATCGTGGACACAATCCAACAATCCTGCTGGCAAAACTTCACTGCACTCCAACAGCTTGCTATTTTGGATTCAATGCCTGCCATTGCCCCTCCTCCCCTCCAAAAAAAAAAACCCAACACAGAACAAAACAAAAACAAAAACAAACAAAAAACCACCACAACAAAAAAAACTCCAAACAAACCAGGTAAAATTCTTTTGCTATGAATGTTGTAAACTATACACAGCTAAGTAAGTACACGACTAACTGCAGGAAGAGCTTATTAAGTAAGAACTGGTCTGTGTAATTATCCTTACTATAAGTAATGCAGGGTATCTGACAGAAGTTGTGTGTATATAAAGATATAGTACATAAAAACATATAATAGAAAAACCTACCACAAAGGGTGTTGGTACTATATCAGAGAATAGATAAACCGGAACTCCCTGACTGATGAAGGTATTGGCAGCAAGTCTTGCAAACCTAAACAAGAAGAAAAGATACTTGGGGAATATATTAATTTTCTTACCAACTAGTTTCCTAGAATTCATAGCTTTCCCTCCTACCCTAATGCAATTACAAAATCCTGACAGCAAACACCACCACTTAAAAATATATCTCAATTATTATACAGACCCAATTTAAACGTGTTTCATCACTATTCCAAACAGACAAAGCACAGCTCTAACAACTGTCTTGGCATTACCAGTACATAAGAATACTGTAAATCCCACATATTAATTCACTTTACAGAAAGAAAACACAGTTCAAGTAGATATAAATCCTTCATGGATACAAAATACTAAATACAAAACCTAAGAAGTACCTTTTGCTACTACCTCCACTGGAAAGATCAGCACGAGCATCAAACCCAATCACAATTCCTCTCTTTTTCAGGTCACTGAAATTCTTCTCAAGGTATCTGCAAAATCCCTAAAGACAAAACAATTAACCCAATCTTGATGTTTGATTTATCACAGCATTAAGGTAATTGCTAAGATGCTGATGCCTTAGGAAGCTGAGCACACATAGGATCTCACTGAACTGCTCTGGGATTCAGCTTGTCCAGGAGCAATAAACACCAAGAAATACCAGAAACCTTCAACTCAATATTGCAAATCCAGACAGCATTTAAGTACTTTTTAAAATATCAGAACCAAGTCCAAAAATGAACAGGTAATACAATTAGTCTGAATTGCAGGTTTTGAGAAATGATTCAGCTGTCTTATGTGTCACATGAGGAAGAGAACAGCTGGTCAGCATTTCAGGTTTTTAACCAAATCTCACCCTTAATAATGACATCTCTTTAGCACATGACAGATCACCACTCCAGGCTGCAGTTACTCCAGGTTGTGGATTTTTTCCTCAAGAGATCTACTTTAGGATCCATGTATGTATACATCCCTTCCCTGCCTTTATGTAAATCCATGTCCAGCACACACCAAGCTTATCCAAACATAGGCTACCTTTGGGGTTTTTTGTAGATGTTACAACAGCACTAACACTTGAGCTTAACTGCAGCTGTGTATAAATTAAATTGCAAATCAAACACAGAAAGTAACTTCTATTAATGGTTTAATAGCTTCTCTCTGCTTGTTTTCAGAGATCAGGACTCAGCTAGTAATTATAATTTAAATTACTTCTGAAAACTGGAAGAGTAGGAGACAACTTGTACTTCCATAGATACTCATTTGCTTGTCATAAATGAGGCCCCTTCCATTCATACACACAACTAGTTAAGTGAGATAAAGTGCTGAACACAATACCTGGGTTGTCTGGATAATAGTCAAGTCATTCATGTGGGAAATCCCTGCTCCCATGGCAGCTCTGAGCCCTGCTGTGCCAAACTCCATCCGCGAGCCAAAGTATTTCTGCAGTTCTCCAGCATTTCCTTCCGCAAGCACTTGTTTGACGATTGTGTAAGTTTTTGGATTCTGTTGATACAAAATTCAGAGATTCTAAATGAGGTTTTGTTTGTTTTAATAGAACTGACCTTCTGTCCCAACTCTGGGTTTCAGTAACAAAACATGGCAAGCAATTTCAAGAACACCTGAACTCCTGCTGTCTTCTTAACTTTAAGTCAGTACAACCTCAAGTATTACTTACTTTAGATTTATCTCCTTAAGTGAACATGCTACCTGGACAACAATGTGTGTGTATATATATGGATCTCAAAACTTGGGACATTAAATGTTTTCTGTTTTTAAAAATAAAACAAACATAAAGGAGCACTTCCACAGTTCAGAGATTTTTTTTCCTTCATCACAACACAATAACTACACTAAACCTTTAAGAAAGTAAGTTAAGCTAATTATGGAGAAATATTTGTTATTTCTGTAGCACTATATGTAGGATTTAAAACAAATTAAATCATAACCTCATCCCAAGACTGGCTAGCACCAGAGACAGCCAAACTAAGCAGACTGGACAACAGATAATTTTCAACATATCTGCAGATAATGCTTGTTAAGAAAGCACAACTCCAGGATGAAAACCTAGAAACTACAGCCAAAATCCTAAATAAGATTATTTGAGAGTGGCAACAAAAAGGCCATGTCAGACCACTTGAGAACAGTGAGGAGTTTCTAACTTTCACTGCTTTTCTTGGTATATTGCTTCCACAGATTTTTGATTGTTAATTACTCTTTTTGTTTCCAGACTTAGAGAATTAGCAAAGTCCTGTACGTTGAGCAAAGCCTCAACTTTTCAACGTAGTAAAATGAGACTTGTGAAGTTCACTATTTGATTTCTTGAGAACTGATGAGCCAAGAGGACAGGTGGCAGACTCCTGACCAAAGGATTATCTGGAGAGGCAGCAGGTTACTCACTGCACAAGTACACACACTTTACTCTGAGTACAAAGCTTATCATTTCCAAAAGGACACAAACTTTGATTTCTAGGCAATCAAATGACCTCATAAAAGTCGCAGACTTTACTATTTCCTGGCTGACTTAGGTATGCTTATAGCAAGGGAAAGCTATATCCCTCTAGGCAAAAAGGGAAACAAAATTTAAATGTAAAACCATGTATTTTCTGCAGCTTCAGAAAATGCTGCAGAACATACAGAGTAGTAGGTATGTGAGTAATTTTGCATACAAAGGTATAAACATTCAGCACATCAAACTGAGACCAGAGCCAGGATGTCCTAACCACTGACCTGTGCACCCACTGCCACAGGACAAACAACATAGTTTAAATAAATACTTAAAAAGCTAAAGAGCCTTTGGTACTAATGAGCAAACTGCATAATGCAGAATAAACTAAAGAATGAAAAAAAGAAATCCAGTTTCTTGAGTCCAATACATAATTAGGCACCTCAGAATTACTGATTTCCAGTGCAAAAATTACCAATTTACCAGTCCAACAATATTGTAACTTACACTTCCTTGTGGCTTGACACAATTATCTATTATTACTGAGTAATTGCATTCCGTAAGAATACATATAATTCTATGTTGTTATAGAATATATAGGGCAGCATAACTGAGTTTAGGCTGTTTACAAGTTGACGTCAAGTTTTTGCTTTAACATCAGGCCTACATCTCAAAGGTAAAGCCTGAATGACACTGTTTGCATCCAGTTTTGCACACTGCCTAGTCACCTTTTAATTGACCTGTGTGAGTTTTGTGCACGAGTCATCTCTTAATACTGAAATGAGCATGTTTTTAGGTAGATACTAGACACATTTCTATAAGTGTTTGACAGACCAGAGGCTGTAATTCCAGTGCAGAAGGACATCAGGAGCATCCTGCAGCTCTCACAGCCAAGGAGATTTTTGTTTGTTGTTGGAGGAATTTCCCAGGGTTGGTATCTGCTGTGAAACTAGAGGGATCCTCCAGTTTTTTAAGTCTGGTTAAATGTACATGTCCAGGTGGCTGCTCACATCTTAAGAGTTTCAGTCCATATAATTTTCTAAAGAAAACTTGGTTGCATTAATTTAGTTGTTCCCCACTGCCTGCCTCCACCCCGCATCAAATAATGGTAAAAGCCAGCCCAAGTCTGCTCAATATGGCAGAATGATTTTTCCAGAACTATTGTTATAATCCTTTATGGCTATATTCTCCTAAGGATCTTCCTATTTTTTTTTTTGTGGAGAATGTTATGATGCCATTGTACACAGCTAAATAAAAAACTAATCTTGGTTTTGGCTTTTTCTTCTGCTTAAATAAACTCTTCACAGCATCTCTACCAAAGAAGGACCAAATTGTGTCAGAAGGAGGAAGTGCTGGCTTTTGCCTTTCTTACTGGTTCTCTCAAGTTATGCTTTTTCTGCTCTCAAATTAAACCAGATGTGAGTATGGGAGTACCATTTTCTGTTAATACAGTGGCAGGTGATTTAATGCCAACTTAATATCCACTAGTGCAATTAGCTTGAACATCACCTGGTAACACTCGAGTTATTTACTTTAATCTACTCTACAGGAAGGCCCAAAGAGTTATCATCAGTAGAGGAGTCCCCACAAGGTTTTAGAGGAGAGGAAATACTTCTGCCTAAGCAGATTTTATTTTTACTAAAACCAGAAGCTACCTTCCATTTTCCATTCATAATTCTATGACTGACAATAGAAAGAATGAAAAATATGCTATTACTGTAATGAACAGAGTGATGAAAACAGCCTGATAACAAGCTCAAGTAATTGTCATGTAGGTAGAAACTTCCAGTTACGTCAGCAGAATTGCCATCAGCCATAAGGGCTTGCTCTTGCAGATGATTATTTTGTAAGAAACATGGGGCTTATCATCATTAAATATTAACCTATCTCTGCATGTCAAAAAGGAACTTTTTTCGTATCAGAGTAAATGGACAAGGGTTATATCTGATTCTTCTGTTGCTCAATAGAAACATGTAACAACTCCCTGAGCAATTAGAATACCTCATCATTTTTGAGCAATCAGCAATGGGTATTGCATACTAGTCAATTATTACTGAGTCAAAAATGCAAGTGTTAACAGAGGGCTAAACTTTCAAAAGTACAGATGCTATAAAGGATACTGCATTAAATTTCCAGAGGGTTTTACAAAATAATCAGAATAACCAGCTGAAATGCAAATTATTACACAGAAAACAGGAATATAACTAAGGCTGCTCAGTGATGTTATGTAAATAAGAGGCTCTAAAACCAAACTATTTTCTCAAAATCAATTAAAATGGGAAAAAATGGCACAAAAGCTTATTGTAATTTGATGTGATGCATCAGCATTTCTGAAAAGAGGACTAGTTTGGCACTGCTTTATCATTAATATAACCAGAACTGGGCAACTGGTCAGTTAAACAGCTGACTGATCTTTAATGAAGAATCACAATAAGCTGCAGGTACTTCCAATGATGTCCTTTAGAACCTGGAAAGAACACTAAAAACAGAATTATTATTTGTTTCAACTGAAATTTTTGAAATAAGCAGAAGATGCCTAACCAAACAGGTATATGTGCTGCACAAAACTCAGAGGCATTGTTGAGTGCTCAGCCCAGGGGACTGGAACTAAAGCCCAGTCACTTTAGTGACTGAACAGGGGTCACAGCTAGTGTGTTCCAATACAGGCAAATGAACATATTATATGAAGAAGGACAGAAAAAATGCAAACCAAATGTGCCAGTAAAGGCCTGCATCTCAGTGGGACCTGCAGCAGCAAGCAACTGCATGACCATTTCCAGAACACCACGATGGAAAAATGTTTCTTTAGGTATGTGGGAAACAGAAACACACAGAAGACTTTACTTCTGCATATAGTGCTGTCAAAACCAATGACAAAGGTAAGTCTCACAGGAAGGGAAAGAACACCTGAAAAAACCAGGACTGGCAGCTTCTGCATTTCCAAGTGTTTTTAAGTGAGCCCACATGTCTTTTGGGATCAATATTTTACTAAACAAAAATCTGAAGGTACCAGGAGGTTTCTAACACCGAGAGACAAGTAACACGGCAATGTATGCTGGTTTTTAATAATTTAAAGTCTATCAACTGCGCTGCGACTGAAGTGGTTCGGAACAATACAGGCCCTTTTGAAAACGACGTTCAGTACAGCTGAAAGCCGCACTGAGACCATCCGAACTTGGGGGGTTTCCAAAGGAAAGCGGCTCCTGCTGCAGGTGACCGAGCAGCGGCGGCGGGCGGGGGGCGGCAGCGGCCCCGCAGCCCACCGTGGGGCGGGAGGGGATGGACGGAGGAGGGAAAGCACCCTGTGCCAGAGAGCTCTGAAAACCGAGCTTTTACCGCACCCCAAACCGGCTCAATGCAACAGCCCGGC
>VXBR01003442.1:704639-803713 GCA_013400215.1 Cisticola juncidis | reverse complement strand
CGGGGCCGCGGCCGAGGCCACGGCCGGGCAGGGCGGCCCCGCCTCCGTCCTGCCCGCCGGGGCCGGATCGGGGCCCTCGCGGGGAGCGAGGGTTTGATAATCCGTCCCCGGGACGCTGAACGTTGTAGGAGCCGCCGGTGCACAGCCCTGTGGGGCTGCGGCTGCCAGGGCGGGGGAGCCCCGGGCGAGCCCCTGGCCCCCGCCCCTCGCCCAGCGGAGGAGGAGGAGGAGGAGCAGCAGCGTTCCCAATAACAGCGGGAAAATGCGCTGAACACAGCCGCCGCCTCCGCAGCATGGCTGGGCGAGGAAAGGAGCGCTGTTCTTAGAAGTGTCACTTCCCACGGACATTGAACTAAGACGGAGATTCCTTTTTGTAGTGAAGTTAAATGAGAGATGAGCTCGGGAGCCCTCTAATTTGGGATAAAGATGATCTCTAAGGTCCTTCCTGACTGAAAACGTTCTGTGATTCTGAGCTAAATTTTCATAGAAATAATGAGTTGTAGAGATAATTGAAAACCTTTCAAAGTTTATTAGTACATTACCAGAATGCATGTGAACAAGAGATATGCTACACATCACTTGCAAGATTATTCATGCACATTCTTCTGATATTCACTACTGATCAGTAAAATAATTGTTATGATTCCCTTATGGAAAAACTGTGAAGATGAAACATCAGATGAACCGAAGAATAAGAAAATCAGACAAAAATATGTTGTTTGGCCACCTTTCTAATAATCTGTTTTCGCTATTGTTTTGGTAATGGTCATTTAACTCAGCTCCTCGGGCCTCTGCACCTCTCTGGTTGAACACAAATCTGACCTCACCTCTAATATTAAAAAAAAACCCCAAAGTAACTGAATTTCACTCAGGAAAATGGAATGTGTTCCTTCTGCCAGAATTAAAGAAAAGGTTAATGTCGCTTTGATTGAATAATTATTACAGCTTTGAGACAAGCCTGAGCTGTTGCTCTGTCTAAACAGTTCCTATAACTTAGCCTGCATTTTGACTGGCATCCCCTGAAGATGGCATGATAAGCCCCTCCAGCCAGGTTGATTTCCAATAATTTATTTTGGGCAAACATACAGTCCAGAGAACACTGAACTCTCTTTCTTGCCTAACAAGATTTTTGGCATCAACTTCCCAAAGTACTAAGGAGCTTCCAGACAAGATGTTCTGGAGGTTTTCCCCACATTTTATCAGTCTCTGTCTTAAGCTGGGCAAGACATATGCAGGGAGAACCATGAGGAGTAACTGGGATTTTTCTGTTTAACTCTGCAATGCAGGCCAAGGTAGGGGAAGGTCCCCGAGAGTGGTACAGATGCAGAGCATGTGCTGCAAGTGTTCTGAGGCTGCTGAGAAATGTGAGGTCACCGTGAAGGTGCCATACAGGGGGAGCAGAGTAATTTGCCAGTGGTGCCAAGTCCTGAATCTGAACTCTCTTCGGGGATATCCTATCCAGGTGCTTTCCAAGAGTGTTTCAATGGAACTAATCGGAGCATCCCTTTCCCCCCAAGTTTAGAAGATGGGGCAAATGAGGAAGAGGCTGGCCTTTCACTGAACTTCTACATACTGCTCAAAGGCAGGAGAGAAGTAACCACAGGAAAAAAGCCAGATTTGCTTATGTGAAGAATGATACAACCACTACAACACTGACTTTGTAAAGTACCATTAAAAAGTATTACCACTGAACTCAACTGAAGGAGGTGACAGATTCATAGAACATGTTCTCTTTCTCTTGAATGCCTGAAATTGGCTATAATTCAAGCAGGTTTTCTTCAGGATGGATCAAAAGGGTTATCAGGATCCATTACACTGTAAGATCAGCTGTGTCACAGAAAACCTCTTTCAAAGTTTTTGTCTAATACCTTGTGGGACTGCTCTGAACAGAGTGGCCAGAACCATGCAACTTGCAAAGTGCCACAGTCCTGAAAACTCATGATCTAAAAGAGGCTGAGAAGAGGCTGAAAACAAAAGAATAATCAACTGCTGCGATTAACACAGTTTTTAATGAAAACAATACAATGTAATTTATTTCAAAATACCACATAACTTAACAATTAGATCCTTCGTAGTGATTCTTTCAAAATTGAATTTCCAAGAAAAAATTCAAAACTCAACAGTATTTAATGAGAAGTCCAAGTTACTGAGTTGGAGAAAAGTTGGTTGACTACATGCTAAAAATCAGATAAAACTGAGACATAGAGGATGAAGGGTTTTTCCTTTTTTTTTTCTCTGTTACCAAAGCCAGCTGAAATTGACAAAAATAAAACTTAAAAAATCTATTCAATAAACTGAGTAAGTTTGCTGACTTTATACTCTATTTTGGGAACCTAAAATACTGTGCCTAATTTTAATTTAATCTTCTTCAAAACAAGTGGAATCATTACTAAATTCAAATTAGTGCTAGAATTTCAGAGTGGAGTACTTTGTGGGGTACCTAAAGCTTCTCTCTCAACCTACACTTAACTGAAGTGAAAAGTTTCAGATGAATATTGAATGTTATAACTTGGCTCAGTGTGGCTGCAGCTGCACAGGCGTTTCACACCAACTATGAGCTCAATGGCATTTGTCTGTTAGCTGAGTTAGACTTTAACCATAACACCGCAGCATCAAGTTGCTTTATTTAACTTGCAGATAGGAAAAGCAAGGAATGCATCAATGCTGCTCATCAGTATCTGCAGTCAAGTTTTGAATTTTATGTTGCCTACAACCATATGTGGTACAGAGGGATTTTACCAAAGTATATAAATATCTGAAGGGAGGATACAAAGGGGATGGAGCCAGGCTCTTTTCAGAGGTGCTCACTGACGGGGCAAGAGGCATAAACTGAAACAGAGGAGGTTCCAGGTGAACATTAGGAAATACTTTTTCCCTGTTACAGTGACTGAGCACTGACATAGGTTGCTTGAGAGGGCTTTAGAGTCTCCATCCTTGGAATTATGTTAAAGCCATCTGGACATGGTTTTGGGCAAGAGGGTCTTGAGCAGGGAAGTTTGACCAAATGACCTCCAGAGATCATCTTCAACCTCAACCATTCTGTGAATCTCAGATGTGGATAATTCTGTAATACATGAAATGTTGTATGTTCTGGCAAGGAACCTAATTTTTTTCTTTGCTGACTTCTGCAGCATTGCGATACAGGTGTAGAGAAAATTTGTGAACTGCAAACAGAAAGTGAATGACACAACCAGTGATATTTTCTTGTTCTATGTACAGATATTACATTTAAACTCTTCTACCCAGTTCCCCCATTTTCAGTATGCTTTTAGTGCATAATCATTCTCCCTTTGCAGCCAGCTGGGACATAACAATTGCTATTTGTGTCACCTACAGAAATAAAAGGACTAAGGATTATAGGATATTACTGATGACAAGTTAAAGTTAGCTTTAGGTTCTCAGAGCTTAGAGTGCATACTTGTCTTAGCTCCACTACTTTAAGCAGTCTGAAAATTTAAAGCTATTTCATTAGTTTTAACTTTCATTGCTAGCTTGAAATACTAGTGGGGGCAGGAGAGAAACAAGCTTTGATTCCTCAGCACAGATTGACTGGGAAACTGTGATGCACACTGCACATTTCAAAAAGCACATATAGACCTCAGAAGAGGATGTTCTCTTAAATAAGACACTGTTCCTGTAATCTGGTGAGAAGGGAGGGGAAGCAGGGGAAGAAAAGGAAGGATGTGGTGAGTATTGTATTCCTGGCTTGAATTTTAATACCCAAGGATGTATCAGATTATTTTACATTTCCTCTTGAAAAGTTTTTCTCCATTGTCTATTGTAAGCTTCACAACTGAAAGTCTTCTATAATTTCCACTGTTTGGCATTGACTCATGATCTCTGGTAGTCAGGCAGATCTTGGATCCTGTGGGAGCAGAACTACTAAAACATGCTTTTTCTGTCTTGTTCTAGACTGCATTCAGTTTCTAGGTTCACGGATAAATTAACTTATGTTTGCTTAACAGATAGGACAAAATCAGAGCTGATGCCAGTTCTTTTCAAGTGTATTTTGGACTACTGCCCTTCTTTTACATGTAAAGACCAAAAATACAAGCCAAAGTGAAAAATAAAATTAGTCTGACTAATGAATACATGATCTTGAACTCACTCCTTGTGGAAATAATTCAAACTATGCTGTGACAAAAAAAACAAACATTTGATTATATGGTTTCATGGAATTCAAAAGTAATATGCACATTTTATTGTGACCCAATTCCTTTATGAAAGAAGTGAGTAGAGTGCAGTATTTTTATATATGTCCTTCCGTTTGGTTGTGATTAAACTTTATTCCCTCCATAGGTAATTTTCTGGATAGCCAGGTAGAATTACCAGGCCTACAACTTGATTTGAGTAACACTGTGCTGTCTGTTACAGAAATTGGGTTGAGAGGGATTCTAACAGTTCTCTCACCCTAAGTTAAGGAAAGCTTTCCTTAACCAGGATGAGTTATCCAGAGTAGAAGTAAAAAAATCTAAACTGGTTGCAGCATAAATAGACTGCATAGATATTTGCCTTAACAACAATTAAATTATGAGGATTTTCATAACTTGTTATGAAAACATTACAAGTTTCCCAAAAATGTTAAGCTTCTAAATCCAACTTTAGACTTCTAAGTAAGCTGTTTCTCAAAAGTGCTGAACGTGCAGCAATTCCCATTGAATTCTCAGGCTTGTAAATGCATGGCTGAGAGGCATGATGGCAATATCAAAGGGGAAAGGCGCTTGCTTTAAAAAAACTGGCACAGTATGCTTTCATAATATACAGCTACACTCCACAGTTTACACCACTAAAGTTGAAATATTTGTTTTACAGACAGCAAAACTGAGCTTACATGCAAAAGATTTATCTGATGTCTTCTTAATGAAGGAGATATCTAAACTTTAGAAAGTTAGTGGCAGCACATTTCTGTTAAAAAGCTACTCTAAGAAGATAACACTAAATGCCCTACCTTGTCTGTCGAGAAAAAAATTTAAAAAAAATCCGCAAGTGAGAAACTGACTGAAAAGATGTAGCATGTTGTTAATGCAGATTTTTTACTCTTGGTAGAGGAGATAAGCATATCCTATTGAAACCATACAAGAACTAAATAGAAGGCTGTACTGAGAAATTTGTACACAGTAGATCTTAAAATGGCCTCAAAAAACTTGGACATTGCACTACAGTACGCCCTTGAAACAAATTCATTTTCAATCTCCACAAAGTTTTAATTAAAATGAAGCAGAATAGTTCACGCCCCCAATCCCAAGTTCTCCCGAAGCCGAGTTCAGGCTTCATGCAATGATTTACTGGGCATAGGCTGCCCTCCCGCGGTCGTACCAGGAATAACTCCCAAGGTCATCTGCTGCTCCAAGCTGAGCTGGAGCTGCGTCCCCGGGTCCCGCCTTACAGAAAATTCCCCAATGTTTCTGCCAGATAATCATGGTTTGATAATGCAGTGTTAGACTTCCTGTAATCTGGGGCAGGAGCTTCCTCTCCTTGTCTTTAGATTTAAACAATCGAAATGTCAGTGAATAAAAAATATCTGCACTCTTCCTTACACTGCTTCCATATTCCTGTTTCCAGAGTGTTCCAGTATCAATAAATGAAAAGAAATACTGGGAACATAACAGGAGTGCCATGCATCGAGAAGACTAGCATCTTTCCCATATATAATTTTGCATAAAACTTTTAAGTTGCATTCAACTACATTTTACTTTCCGGAGTCTTATTAATATATAGAAATATAATATAATATATATTCTATATTAATATATAGAATACTTAATATATATAAATATATATAACAATATAATATATAGAAAACTTAAGTAAATTATCACAGTATAGTACATGTTAGTTAAAGACTGTGAAACTTCACTACAGGCCTTAAGGGTTTGTTTTCTTTCTGTGTTCCCTGACCAAACTGTTGAAAGGACTTAATGTTTCTACCTCTGAGAACAATTTGCTTTTGTAACCATTCCTGTATTAATAAATTTTTCTGGTGTCATGTGCTTGCTGGGTAAATGCAAATATTACTCTAGGCATTTGGCTTGATGCCTTCACTGCTTTAGAAATTGTTTTGAGATTGGCTTTCTGATTAGCATAATTATGCTCATTTTTATTCTTAGTTTACTTGCCAAATACTCAGACTCAAAGTTACTTCCTGCTTGTTCATACTTTATAAGTGAGAGGTTAGTTATAAGATACTGGTTTGCATGGCAAGATGGCAATGATACATGATTAAAAGAAGTAGAAGTGTAATGCCCTGCAAGTCTACCCCATCTTCTAGAATCAAAATGCACTGAAATGTTTGAACATGTTTGATTTCAAGTAGTTTCTTTCTTACAATAATAACAGCTTCATAACACCACCAGGAGTAATCATCTCTTTGCCAACAAGCAATTAATAATATTTGCCCCCTCCAGCACAATGCCTGATACTCGTACTAGACTTTGTCCAGGGATGTATGAGCACCATATAATTAGAGCTATATTAGGAACTGATAGTCCATAGTGTGTGCTTTGGATCATATGGTAACCAAACCTTAAAAAACAGATGAGTTAAGATAAAGAAGTGAAAAAAGCTTTACTCTTGAGGAAGGAAAACACTCAATATACAGAAAGGTTCTTGCAGATGGAGATGGATATCACACATAGCTGATATTTATTTAGAAGTAAAATTTAAAGCTTTAATTAATTCTAGGTGACTCAAGCTGTCTCTGCTTGAGAAGGCATTTACTGCCACTTTGGTAGTCAGCTAAGAGGCCAGGATGGCTTGGTGGCACTACAGCCTGTTCATTCAGTACCACAGCAGCACTCAGACCTGGTGACTTGTAGACAGACTACCAGTGCCATTCAAACCCTCTTGGGTGAGTGACCTCTAGGTATTGTGCAGCAATGACAATAGAGAGAACAAAGTTTCTGTAAGTTCCAGCTAATGAAAGGACAACAGTGAGTGATAAAGCTGTAACATACATTCTGAACCCTGGTATGTCAGTACTCTAGTGTCACTGATGTTGGAGAGAGGCACACAACACAACGAAGGCCATGCGACAACAGCAAAGTTCATTGTTGGGTGTCCCCTTTTACAGGGGTTTCAAATTGCCCGTGCTTACACAGATGATTGGTTGGCTCTCACTCTGCCCTGCTCACTGGTCAATGAAATATCTGTGTTCATGATTGAATGGGATTGGCTGGGGTCCCCTGTTTGAATTTGAATCCAACCAATCATTGCCCCACCCGCGGACTTGTTTACTTGTAATGAACCAGATTGGTCCAGTTGGGGTCTGTGATGGCCAATTCATCTGTGCAGCTTACAGACCAGCTGGAGCTGTCACACTCTAGCATTACTTTATTAGTATATACTGCCTCTGTATTGCAATACAATATCATTGTAGAGGAAACTGTACAATTTCCTCTGTAGATGTAAATATTTGCTGGAACAAAGTCTTCCTGAGAAAACACACCATTAAAGAATTCTCAAACAATTCAGTGTCAATGAGACAAGATAATACTTTTCTATAAAGAGTTGCTTTAAAGCAATATCCTATCTTATAAATTAAAAGATTAATAAGTATGAATTTAACAGTAAGAATAAATCCCATATGTAGATAATACATATTGATTCATTGCCACTTTCAGCAAGCATGCTCAAAGTAAGCAGGCACAGACGTGCAGGCACAGACAATCGTTTACATCTTCTGTAAGATCTTTCTGTACAACCTTTTCATACTACTGACACAGTAATGTGTGAGCTCAGCCACGTGCCAGATAAAATGTCAGCAAGAAGACTTACTGAATAACTTAAAAGTTTAAAAGATTAAACAGAGCATTCAGCTCAAGCTTTATAATGGAAGCACATAAATACACACACAGACAGACACAAGTCACTCAGTTTCCCATGCTACAAATTTTGAATCGTGCCATAGCCGAAGTTTTCATATCGCATCTCCAAATGTGTGGGACATAAATTTTGGGAGCACATATACTCTTATTTACCTCCCTGCCCCTTGTATTGTATGAAGAACTTTTACTACTGTTAGTAGCATTTTA
Organism: Cisticola juncidis; assembly: GCA_013400215.1. Taxonomy (NCBI): domain Eukaryota; kingdom Metazoa; phylum Chordata; class Aves; order Passeriformes; family Cisticolidae; genus Cisticola; species Cisticola juncidis. The sequence continues at coordinate 795,683 of VXBR01003442.1, read as the reverse complement.
TACAGCGAATAACAGCCAATTTATACAGCACTAGAAGTGTTACAAAGAGCAATTTAACAGCAAAAAGATTGTGTGTTTTGCTATCTTTTAAAATTAAGTTTGCAATCTTCTAAACAAGAAGCCTAAGGAACAGAAATTCAGCAAGTGTTGTTGAATATGTAAACATCACTTCTAGCCATGTGTGCAAGGGTACAGATTGTTGGAGGCTGTTCTGATAGTCAGTTGCCTTGTCCCATAGTCTGTTTGGTCTGGTTGAACACCTATGGGCCTCAGCTGTCAATCACCTCACTGTCAATCACTTCATAAACAGAAATGTATTTAATAGCAAACCTTGCTTATTTGTAGAGGAACGTTCCACCCCCCACCCCCCCCCCAAAAAAAATTAGGTAACATAATTTGACATTGAATAGCAGCAGCTGTTCTAACTACAGTAAGACCAATGCCTCACTTTTCTTCCCAACTATTTCTTCCCTCCCTAGAGAGCTGCATTTTCTGATTTATTTTGCTGTCTGTTATCTCTAAAAGTAAATATATTTAAAAATAGCATTTCAAAAGGGATTCTGAGGTAAAGCTCTCCCTCATATTGCTCACTTTCATCCAGGAGCCTAAATATTAGCGGATCTTATGTACATGTCTCTTAATTATGTCTGAGGATGCTTCTTGCTGAGACTTTCCTCTGTGCTATTCTGCCAAAAGTAGAAATTTATACCCAATCATACTTTAGGGCACAGTTTTAGCAAAAACAGATTGTAATTATTAGTATTATCACTTACTTCTTTCCCTTTTTTATGTTATTTTATGTTATTTTATTTTAAACAGCAAACTGCACTCTGCCTCTCCCCTTATCCCAGAAAGATATTTTGGTACAGTGGCAATATGAAGATTCTACCTTGTTACTGACAATAAAGATAACACACCATCAGGCTATACACAAGTCTGAAGAGGTAAAATATAATGACAATATGCACTGGTTCGTGCAAAGGTGTAGCGATTTTTCTTAAGGTGATGTAGGACTTTAACAGTAAGCATAAAGGAGCATAAGTAAGTTTGCAGCACAGCTAACATTTTGTAATAATCTAGATATATAAAGATTCATCACAATGTACAAGTTTCATCCAGTACTCCAGGTCCACAGTTTTGACTTCCAGGACTTCTGAGCCATTTTAAATTTTAGCATAATATTGCAAGTTATCATATTTCTCACTCTCTATGCTTTTATGTACTGAAGAAAAGAATAATGTAACATTTTTGATCATGTATTTTTGGAGTAAGGGTGGAGATTTTTCTGATTAGTTAAGATTTACACTGAAGACAGAGTCCAATCTTGCATTATCTGAAAGCCATCACACTTCTGAAGATACATAAATATCTTAATTTTGTTGCCTATTAATGACAGTAAAAGCACAATTGGTGCTCTAGACAAGCCAATTTAAAGTGGCAGCTTTTGGCTTAGAAGCTTATTCTAATGCGAAGGTGATTCAAACACAGAAGATAGAAAAGTACATGTATATCAAGTCCTATGAGGATTGCAACGAAAATTGACTAAGTTTGCAGGGTAATGGATAAAAGAGAGGCCTCTAAACAAAAAGGCTTTCTTTCCTCCGTGACTCACAAGTTATCTGAAATTACATCTTGCCTGATGTTGCTTATGCTTACAGGAAATTAAAGTTTACTAGCTAAATTCTAGAGAAGTAACTTATTTATCTGACAGAGGCTCCCCAGGGAAACAAGAAGCCATGTCTTGCATTTTGCATTTACTGCAAGACTTTGGAGCTATTTAGGATTCTCCCAAGTTGCTGTGATGGCTTAGAGGCTCTCAGTAGGTCACCCAGGCCTGAAGCACCAAATGCAATGTCAACATCATTGTTAAACACATGGAGAACTGTTAACTGTCAAAGAAAAGATAATATCTTGACCATAAAACAAACTAGCAAACAAAGAAACCCTTCTGCATCATTATTTGGAATATTTCCAGTTACAGACATTTGACCAGACAGACTGACCTACAAAAGACAGAAGATGAAAAAAGAGGTTGGGAGAAAGTGAGGACTGAAAACCACAAAATCCCAGATGTCAGTAGGGCAGTTCTCCATTGAATTATTTACTCTACATGGGTTTTCTGTTATTGATCCACTGGAAATATTACAGCCCTCAGAAGACAGAAATAACCAGCAATATAAGCTTTACTTATAAAACAGGGGAGGGATAACTCAGCAATGCAGCAAAGGAGCAGAAGTAACCCCTCTTCCCACCATATCCACCATCCTAAATTAATCTGAAATTAACAGGCAAGGATCACATGCCCATGTTTCCTTCAGATGATTAAACCACAAGCTCTTACTGTGACTATGTTGGAGCTGGTAACCTTTGCAGCTGTTAAAATGGATCTGTGCTCCTATTTTAAGGTACAGAGCTGCTTCCCCTGCAATGCTCAGCTGAACTGATCTAGATACCAAGCCTTATTTATGTGCTGTTTAACTCCAGAAGCAGCTGTGGACTTTGTGACTAGAAAGTAGATCAGTTAGAGCTCCTCTAAAAAAGTCAAAGCTTTGGCTTCTCCTTTCAAAAGTCACAAAGCTAAACCAGTTAAGGATTTAATGAAGATACAAACATGCAATCAGCATGTCCCCTCCTTTGCTGAAGCAGAATATTGTGCTTCAGAAACCTCCTGATTTCATTCAATCACTCCCAAGTTTTGTTCTCATCTATTCTCATGGGTGCCCTCAAACATGCTGTAATGTTGTTTTCACACCAGCTTTTGCAATGATGACACTGACAGTGTGCTGGTTAACCAGCTATTGCTCCTCTTCCTATTGTTCTCATCACATCTCTGGTTTTCTTCCAGCTCTATCACGGGTCCCACATGATCAGTAAAATTTATAGGTATAATTTATCTCCTAAGAGCAAACTGTTGTTCAGACTACTGCTTATTCTTCTGCTAGACTTCTGCTGCTTTTCAATTATAAATTGCATGAAAGGCAGAGTAAAAAGCGGCACTGTCTTTAACCACAAATGTGAATCTGTGGCAAATGTCAAACCACTAGCATCACCTCCTCTTACAGCAGTAACTCTGAGCTGTCCAAGGGGCTGCTCTTCCTCCTGCATCCTTCTGACAACCATTCTGGCAGAAAGGCAGAAGGGACAGCTGAGAGGGAAGCAGCATGAAGTACCTACACTAAGTGTAGAGACTGTTAGTATGCGATGGATTTTTTTTTCTCAGTGGAACTTTCAATACTATTTGAGTTGGATTTGTATTTTGAAAAAGGATATTTTAAAGGGGAGGAAGATCCTCTTGCCAGAGTTCCTTGCAGTAGAGGATTAACTGAAGGATCTGACTTTATACAGCAGCACTGTTTTGATCTGGGTTGCACTTTGTTGTTAAGAGTGGTGTAGAGATAAACAACACTGGAAAGAAAACCTTTGCTTTTTTTTCAGTCAAAATATTTTGAACTCAAGGCATGTGAAAATATTCAGCAAGACCTTACCTTTATAAGAGGGCTTCAATAGCTGAGACAAGGTTACATTTTATAAATATCAGGTGGAATTCCTGATTATGGCTACTATCTGTACTGTGCTATCATACCAGAAGCAAATATTTGGAGATATAAAGTTTTTTGTTGACTTAACAGTCTGGAGCAATGCTGTGGAATAATTTAGGTGTTTACTTTTGGAGGTTCAATAAAGGTCAAATGAATCCTTAGGAAAAAATCTCTTGTCCAGTATATTGCCTATATATTCCCTGTGAAGAGACTGAATTATCTTTTTACCTAGCATCATTCCAGTTGAAAATATCTCTCTACAGTATATTATACATTATCCATATGATAGAAATATATACCATACAGATAATATAGAGAGATGTATTATCTCAATCTAGGCTGTAATACAACTTTAGGCAATGACTCTCCTGGGTTACACACTACTCCTGGAATAATGATTATTACGGTCATGATTACTGCAGGTTAGTGTTTGGTGTACATAGTGATTCATGCAAAAATATCCTTCATAAGGCTGTCTTCATCTTAATGTATAATATTATTTGCCTTATTCTGAGATAATGCTTTGCAAATCTAGGTTGGTTATAATGCAGTTACGTTTACACATTTTCATTCCTGCCCCCATTTCCATTAGAAAATACTCTGGCAGGAAGAAACTGATTTGGTTATATCCTATATATATGTTGGATTTTTTCCTGAAAATATTAAGCAAAAGCACTTTACAGGAAACATTTAATTTAGCATAAAGCTAAATATTTTATTGCAACTATTAGTAAGGAAAAATGAATGACAAACTACGAAGGAGTTTCTTACCTTCTTTCCCTGTATTTCAGCATTTGCTACGTTCTCTCAGAATACTGACACTACATATTGTGGCAATGTGTTAAATCATCAAACTATATAATGTTTGGAGACAGACACTGTTTGAAGTATTAATAATTTCCAAATAATCATTGTAATAGCAGTGAAAAAAAAAGATGATTACATCCTAGTGATTAGGACACAAGGTACTGCTGACTATAGTCTCTGTTGCTCTAAAAATTTGTCTGATTGTACAAAAAGGACAGCATCCACAGCTGAGAAATGCTCTGCTTTCACAACGCTGTGATTAAGACTCTGTTTAGTAAAGGAGGACCTATGGACTTATGTCCTTTTAGTTCCAAAAGGAAATCAAACAACTTATGAACATCTGAAAAGAAGGCTAACACTGGGGTTTTGATTAAAACCTGTCTCCGCCCTCTGCAAACATGGGAGCCTGTTGTCACCTCCTGCAGAATGTTTTTCTGTTATTATACAGCAACAAGTTTGACTGCATTTAATATACTGTTTTGGAATATCTGAAATCATATAATTTAATCAATTTACTATTTACTCTTGCCCTCCTCTCCCATCACCCTAGTCAAGAAAACCTAACTTGCTAAGACTTGATATGTATGAGCATATCCTAACCAAAACAATCTATTCATTTACAAGATGACTTTAATATCAATGAAATTATCAAACACACCTATTAAAATTCTGTGAAAGATACTTGTCTCAAATCTTACAGCAAGAGCAGGTGATACAGCAGGGTAACCAGGACGATTAACCAGACCATATGCTCCACACAAAACATGGAAGATCAGCAGCTCCTTTGTCTCCTATTGTCTGAGTACACAACCTGCTTGTTTCTTTTTTAAAAAATCACACTTCCTTCTGGTAACTAAATTGTTTAAGTGCAGTTTGTGTTGAAGCTACTTATTGTAGTTTTTGAAAGTATGGCACTAAAGATAGGTGAGTTCTAGAATAGTATTAATTTAACCAGGGAAGGACCAGATTTGTGAGAGACATTCAGTGAGAAACACCAGGATTTTTCCTTATTGCCAGAAGATCCTCTTTAAAAAAACACAGTGTTGGAGTCCATTCTGCTTGTGGAGCTTTAGTCTTCTCCTCAGAGTGACTCTCAGCATTCCTGCCGGCCTTTGGCATTACTTTGTCTCCTGATTATAGTTTTTTCTATCCTCAGTGAAAACTCTAATCAATTAAAAGTAAGCGAAATAGAAGATTAATCTAGAGATAATACATTCATTGGAAAAGTGGGACTTTTCAGAATTATATATGTTACCTTTTTAAAGCTGTCACAAACCCTCACTGTTAATGAGCTGTTAAAGCAAAAAGTATTCTGATTTAGTCATACTTCAGATCTCAGCTTTGTCTTTAAATGAAAAAGAAAAATCTGTCCAAATCTTGTAAGTTCTCACCATCAGGGGTTATTTCCTGATCAGCTTTAAAAAGCTTCTCCTTCCATTGACTTTTCTCTAGACTCTCATCCACCTGCCTCTCCTGCTTCCAACTATTTCTTGATTCTCTCTTAGGCTTCAAAACTGAATCAACTTCAGATCCACATTCCAGGTAGTTTATCCAACAAAGCTTGGTCAGTAAATGAAAACACTGTGCGTGAGAAATCAACAATGATTTCACTATCTCTTCTTATTTCAATTCTTGTCAATAAACTGTTTTGTCTTTCAGAGGAAGAGAGCTACTGCAAGATGCTACTTTGGTGTGAAGATTACTGTACCATTAGGCTCAGAGCAGGCAAGATAAGAAGCAGCAGAAATAACCAATACTCACATTATTTTAGGAAATCCCCAAATAATATTTAGCATGTTACATTTAATAAGCATGCAGCCATGTCTACTTTATACCTTTATGAACTCAAGCTTTTATATTTTTCTACATTTATTTGTGTACAACTGCTTTTAAGTATTCTCTGTCTCTAAACAATTGGTGACCTGACCTAACAGGGATTATAGATATAAATAGAAACACTGTTGTGAAAACAGAAAACTGGAATTGAAATCAAACCTTTTCCCTCTCCCTACAGCTTTTCAGTCAGTTTATGGCTTCTTACCTAGAAAGTTTCATATCAAAAGCAGTGGAAATAAACAGGTCTAACAAGATTTGAGGTTTATCGTGATAGATCTGTTCTTCACTGAGTTTTAAACCAAACTCCTTACATGCAAAATTGGTGAGTCATATTTGCAGAAAGCAGAGTGTGCTTGTGAAATCTCAGAGGAAATAAAGGCTGCCCTTACTAAGACTTTAAATTGCAGTTTAGTGATTATGTACTTGGCTCTGTGCTTTTATCAACAGTATGTATTCTTAAGGAGATTAAACCTTGTAGGTTATAGTTTGGTCCACCAGTATGAGAAATTTAATTGTATCAGGCTAACAGATCACTTTCCTGACCTTCTCTGCGAATATATGAGGAACTGTTACTGCAGTAGTGTGTCTTTTATTTTACTGTAATAGTTTCAGCCTCAGAATTATTTTCAAGGAATATGATATTCCACCTGCACAGCCAGCATGCTCAAATTAAAGCAAAGCTTGTTATGAGTAAGTGAGCCTCTGACCTAATAACTGAGGCACTTGAGTCCTCTGCTAGAGGTCTCTTGGAGGTCTACATCTTTTTTTTTTCCCCAGTTCATAATTCCTAGAAGTAGATTCTAAATTTTCTGGAGAATATTACTTATGAGTGATGAAGAATCAGAAAGCTTCTGAAATGGGGATTGAGAAAGTGGCTAGGCAGTGTAGAGCTAAATGTAAATGCTGCTGACAGACTAGGGCCGTAAATCTTGAGATGGGAAGGCCAAACAGATGTATTTATGCCGTATCTCCTTGCTAGTTTACTGTCATTGCATTCTCCTAGCCAGGTCTTTGTTATAAATGCAATCTTCAGCAGGTTATTTAATAAAGCTGGATGTGGCATAATCTGCACAAGTTACTGCTGTTTGGCTACCTTTTTCACTCTCATGTCAGACCCAGTATGAAAAAATAATCAAAATACAATTGGTTTAACAGTAGCATTTTATACATTAAAAAACTCACTTCCCAGACAAACAATTGCATGAAATCATAAGGGAGCAAAAGCAGTACAAAGCTAATTTTTAAAGAGACGATAGTAAGCATATTTGCCATGACTAATCACTTCTTATAATGATTTAACTGCTATCTCTCATATGGGGCTAGAGACAGCTGGAGATAGAGGACTTCTTTATAAGGTTTGATCTATAAAAAAAGCAAGAAAAAGCTGCCAAGCAGTACATTTTTAGGAAAGAGCACATGTCTTTATTGCATTTGGATAGAGTAACTCCAGAATTATTACATGGAAACTTAATTAATATTTATATTTTACAAATTACTTTGTTACTCTTCTTTTCAAATAAATTTAATATCTTCTTGCAGGATACACAATTTGTTATTGATGATCAAATTTCAGAAACTAAGGAGATTTACTTCAAATTTTACCTGAAGTTTTGAGCATTAAAAATAATTTAACTTCAACTTTCAATTATTTAACTTAACTTTCAATTATTCTGTTTTCCTTAATAGGAACCAGGATACAGGAGGAAAATAGATATCTTCAAACTGGATAGATAAAACAAATCAATAGGATTTGGCTAATTCGAATATCTAAGATTTTTAATTTGTACTGATCTTTTTACTAGCTCTACGAAGTGGAAAATGTGTAATGCAACACACACTGCCAGTCTGCCCTGGGCAGAAGATGGGGAGTGACTCCACTCAGAACTATTTCTACCCTGCTTTACATAGCCACACAAAGTCACTGAAGAACCAAGAAATGGTTCCAGGTTTCCACACGTCTCCATGCATCCCTCCTGCGTCCCTCTTAGATGAAATACAAAAGCAATTTCCCCCAGTTATTTCCGTACTCCCATTATGAATGTTGCCAAAAATATTTGAGTTGAATCAAAATATTAATAGAATACTTCCAGATTTACTTTTGTATGGACACTTACTGCTTTGGGCTCTTTGTAATGAGGCCACTAATGAAGCCTTCATGATATGTCACTGCACACAATACCACTGAGCTTCCTTCGGTTTTCCAACCCCTTTAATATTGTTGAATTCCTCAGCGAGTGTCCAGCAATGACAAATTTAAACTCCATCAGATTAATTCTGGGATTTTGGTTTCATCATTGCAGACTTTTACTTCACTTTTAATTTACTTAAGCATCACAATATAAAATATTAATATAGTATTTGCATGCTAATTTTTACTTGCTAACTATTGTTTGATGAATTCCTTAATAAATGTGCCAGGAGAAAGCTGTCCTCTGTAGGGACTAGATCTACTTTGTGCTACTTCAGTTTCTGCCTCTACCCCACCCCAAGCAAGCCACTGTGTACATTGTTTATTCATAATATGGTTCTCCACAAAACCCCTAATCTTCTTTCCCAACTCCTTTCAGCCTGGGATGGACTTCGTTGTTTTCTTGTGATTCCCTTGTCAAATTAAGAAGCTGCTCAATATCCTCTGTCTCTTCTATGTTCCAAAGAACTGATCTAATAGCATGCAGCTCCTTATATTCCACTAAAGCCCAAAGCTGTAGATTAATTTAGGAAGCACCTGAGCTTCCTAAGAGCCACAGGATGAAGTCTCCCAAGGCATTAGAGACATGTTTGGTTTGAAGCTTAGGACCAGTTAATCGCATATCATGCCTAAACCTGGTTGACATCCAGAATATTAAAATTCTTCTTCAGTCCGCTGAGGAAAATGTCGCGGTGTGTGCTTTTTCTCTGTCCCAGGGCACACAGCGGCACAGGGGTGCGACACCTTTCCCTGGGGAGCTCTCACCTCCCCCCCAGGGACTCCGAGGTTCTCGGCACTGTCTGCCTCAGGCGCAGAGACGGAGTGGAGGCGAGACAGGTCTTAGGGTGAAACTAAGGAGGTTTATTAAGGATGTTGGCAACTGAAAAGCAAGACCCCAAGATCCCGAGCAGGGCTCAGGCGGATGGTTTTATACAGCAAGCTTAGGGGAGGGATTAAGGGAGAGGTAAAGCTACAGCAACCAATTAGGGTCTATACATCAGCGGGTAAAGATAGCAGAGACCAATCCAGAATATGTGGGATGGGTTTACACAAGGCGGGAAAGGTGATAGACAGATAACTGAAAGTTTCATAACATAACAGGTGCACGCATACATTAAAGCAACTGAGGGAGACAAATTAATATTAATTAGGGGGGAAGGGTACATAGAACTGAACTATTACAGCAAATTATAAAATTATAATAAACTTATTTAACACACTGCCACAGGAAAGATCTCTCTGCCAGGTGTTCCTGGGGAGCACCTACTGAGTACCAACAGGAACTGGCGTCTCAGGAGATGCAATGGCAACCACAGCAGTTTTAAGAATTGAAGCTAATTGCTCCACTTCCCTCTTTATACCCTACCACAACTTCTATAACGTTAAGGGCTGGCATCCTAGAGGGGTCTCCAATTCTGGTTTCCAATAGGTTTTTTCAATCCACACGCAAATGATTGTAAAGTATTGCTCTGTCCTTGGGACAGCATCAATAACCTTACTCTCTTCTTCTCTGGCAAGTAGAACCAAGTCCATATTTTCTATTTTCTGTGGACTAGAGAAACAGATTTTATCCTCATCAGTGGAACTCATTACAAACAAAGGTAACATAGGTTTTAATTTTATAATTTATGTAGCTTTTTAATTTGTACTGATCTTTTTACTAGCTCTGGGAAGTGGAAAACGTGTAATGCAACACATACTGCCAGTCTGCCCTGGGCAGAAGAGGGGGAGTGACTCTACTCAGAATTACTTTCTGCCCTGTCTTACATAGCCACACAAAGTCACTGAAGAACCAAGAAATGGTTCCAGGTTTCCACATGTGTCCATGCATCTCTTCTGCTTCCCTCTTAGCTGAAATACAAAAGCAATACAAAAGAATGTAGCTTTTTAACCTCATATCCAGGGTTCCAACAAGGGAAAACTGTCCCTCTCAAACCTATTGTAAATCTAGTGTTTAAACTATTTCCCTGAAAGATGGCAGCCTGATCCATGACCTTACACATGTACAGACAGAACTGTAACTGAATTCCTGCTTACAAAGTGCTGTAACAAAACTGATTACTGCATTAGAAGTGTCATGAAAGATACACAGAGATAGAGTAAGCAGGAGAGAGATTTTTTCTAGAAATATACTACCCTTACAGCTTAGTTTCTCTATTGATATTTTGTCAACCTGAAGGTTGAAGTATTGTAAAACTGGGCAATTTTTCAAGTATAACCTTCAGAATTTTAGTGAAGAACTGTATTTTCTTTACAGCTTTGTTAGATTTAGGGATTTGTTTTTCTGTGTAAGAATCATAGAATCACAAAATGGCTTGGGCTGTAAGGAACCTTAAAGATCTTATAGTTACAATCCCCATGCCATGGGCAGGGAATACACACCTTCCACTAGACCAGGCTGCCCATTAGCAATACCTTTCAGCAGTGCTTTTACTTTCATCATCAGAAACAGCTGCTTGCTTGGAAAAGTGGAAAGAACAAATTAGAAACTGGCTTTTATATTATTTGCTGGGAGTGTTCCTTACTACTTCTCCATCACTAATGGTTTGATAATATAGCTACTTTGAGTCAGAGATACCAAGTGTTTCCAAGTGTTGTGGTTTAATTCCACTGGCAGCTAAGCACACACGGCCAAACTTGGAACACCAAGGTGGGTTATACTGCCTGGGTCTAGTAATTCTTACTTTTAGTATATAGTTTTCCATAAACAAATACACAAGGTGTAAAGTAACCACTGTCAGGTAGGTTACCACTCCCAAGGAGTGCTTCTTTGATGTATATAAATGTTTTAAATACCGCTGGCATTTGGATGCAGCTTTAAAACATTTTGGAAGTATATTTGCCTTGAATATATTGATAATACATACCAAGAATGCTTGAAAAAGGATGCATATAAAACAGAGACAGTCTTAACTGTGACTCTAGCAATAAAACTGAGCAATTAAGTTGTGTGGGAATATGTATAATATGATTTTCAAAGAGAATTTCAATTATTCATGTTTTACTAGCATTAACATTGATTAGTTTTACACTGAGGTATTTGTGCATACTTGAAGCAGATGGATTTTAACATGTAATTATGTATATATGTAATTAATTATGAAATTAGCATCCTGCTAGTTCAGTATAAAATAGCTCATTATAAAAGGGCTTTATGACATGAGATTTCCAGTGCCACTTTCTTTGTTTTGATGTTTAAGGCCACACTACTTAAGATGTGCAAACAATGGTTCCTGTCTTCTACTTACCTCTGCCAATGTTAATTCCTTTGTAACTTCTATAAATGAGGACAGTTAGTTAGTTATTCAGGTAATAATGCCTGAATGTTTGTTCAGGCATTATTACCAATAAAAATGAAATCATGAAAATATCTTCCAATAAAGAAGGCCAACTGGAATTTAGTTTGGAAATGAAGTTACATGAATTAGTAGTGGGTAGAGCCAAATACTACTTAAAGAAAATTTCTCGACTACTTTGCAATAAAAAACTGCTTGCATTTTTCCCAGCTGATTGCTTTTGCTAGTAATAGGAACAAACCAAAGATACATCCTAGGAATCATAAGGAAATAACTAACATAGATTAGACCAGTTAAACATCTTTGAAACTTAGGTTTTGAGACTCTTAAGGAAACTTAATAGTGTTTTGAGTGAGATTTATTATTTTTCATAAAAGCTGACAGGTGGTTTCACAGATCTTCTGGTGGCAAAACTAATTTCTCCATGCCCAGAGGTGTTCGTTCCAGTGGATGAAGAAGGGCAGGAAGGTACTGCCTCAGAAATTGTGCCAATTCCCTGCTTCTAAACCCAGATGAGTTCTCTAATCTTTAAAGGAAAAAAAACCACAAAAACCAACAAACAACCAACAGTCTTACTTTTTGAAGTCAGAGGGAGATTGAGTTAAAGCCTACCTCTGGGGAGCTTGTTTCAAGGCGGCAGACAGGGTGCACTAATCATGCTGCATTTTGCCTTTTCCTTTGAGTTGGGATCTGCAGTGCTGCACTTTACCCAAAAGAAAAGGAAGATTGTATCTCTAAGTCTGTCACCTTTGTGACACTGAGAACGGTTGACAGAGAATCACACTGTCAAAAAAAGAGTAAATAAAAATTTAAGAGACAGAGCAGAGGCAACTCAGGTGAGCAGCAGTACTTTCTGTAGAAAACCCAAGAGGAAGAAATAATTGTTTTTAAAAGTGCAAAGAACTCTGTGTCCTGCTGCTTGACTTCCTATTCTGTTGAAAAGGGCAGTTCTGCTAGTTCCTCATTGCTTTGGTTAAATAGATAAGTCTCACACCAAGTACGAAAAAACATCTGAGTTTTCATGGTCTTGGTTATCTACTGACTGAGAAGAGGTATTTCCAACTATAAACATCTCAGATACTGAACCACTCTAATCTTTTAGTACCTGAATCTCCACAAAAGATAATTGCATAAAAAATAGTGGCTACAGTTAGTACCACAAATAGAGCTGTCAAGCACAGAGGAAAACAGTTAAAACTTCCATTATTTCCAGAGCACTTTTTTTTTTTTGTCTACTGCAGAAATGGTACTGATGTACTATTTTTGAGAACATAATTTTATAATTTTTTTTTTTTTTAACTAGAAAAGGAGACTGGAAGGTAGTGAGGGGAGGAAAGATCAGCTGAAGTGATTGTCCCAAACAAGAAGCCGGCAGTCTGGTATTCTAAATCTACCTGTGGATGGGTCTAGTTAGGGGCTGATAAGGGGGCCTGCACACCATGTTGTTACCAGATGAAAAAACCTATTCAAAAATCTATCTGTCTTTATAATTATTGCAATATTGTACCTTAAACGAGTGGTGTTTACCTTAGGTATTCAAAATCAGTAATGGCAAGTAAATAAATTATTTAGATTAGAATAAGTTAGAGTATTGTATTTGAAGTACTGGTAAGCTATAGTTGCCTCTGCCTTGGTACAAGAATAGGTCTTTAGCTTTGTGCCATGTCAGTAGGGAAGTCCAGCTGTGGTTGCTGGAATGCAAATTGGGTCAAGCTCTAAACATGGGAGTTGGTTTACCAGAGTATAAAACTCAGCTGGAGTTTAGCAGTGAAGATTTAAGGAATAAAGCATGAATTTGAGGCCTAGTGCATGGGAAAAGGTAACAGAGTGAGTAGAAGCAATACCCAACATGTTAAGGGACAGCAAATACAGGGCCACATTTTGTTTCTGAACGCTTGTGCGTCCTGGTGATAACGCTGCAGTGGTGGCAACGCTTCCACGAAGCCCTGTGGCTCCTCGGGGCAGGAGCACTGCCGTGCCCCTACAGTATCTTCCACGCAGCTCTGGTAACAGGCTCCAAGCTGGTGCACAGCAATTGCTCCTGACACACCTCCTCAGCCCTCGGGCCATGCTATGCCCTGGCAGCGAAGAAGCTGCCGGCACAGCGAGCACGGCGCCTGGGGCGGCGGTAGCAGAGAAGCCTTTCCTGGCCACAGCTGGAACCCATCGGGAGACACACCCAAACCTGCCCCGTGGGTAACTGCATGAGGGTGGCACTGCACCCCAGGCACTCGGGAGCCATTCCGGCACACGACCACTGCCAAGCAAACGAGTCCAGGAGTCACCTCGGACCCTTTAGGAGACGATGCGCCGCGCCCATTATGCCCCCTCGCCGCACTCCAGCGTGGCGGTTTCGAGGCTCAGGAAACCACATCTGGGAGTTGTAATACTAATGTGTTGGTGCTTTCGGGGTAAGCCCCACAGGAGTAAGAAATGCCTCCGCCCCCGCTAAGGCTGGACACTAACANGCGCAACAGCTCCGCTCTCGGTGGGTCCCTGCGGCCTCGGTCCCTCGCCGCGGGGGGCACTTCAGTCCGCGATCCCCTCGTTCCCCGCCGGCGGCCCTTGTATGGCTCCGCGGCTGTGACCTCGCTGGGCAGCACGGCCTCACTCGCCGCTCGGATGTCTAGGCTGACCCCGCTGCCGCTACTTCTGCCGGGGGCCGACGCGGTTTCCTTGGGGTCTCCGGCATTCGAATCCCTGCGGGGACGAGGGAGGAGAGCGGCAAGGCAGGGGCGCGTCCCCCTCAGGGGAGCGGGCTGGGAAGGGGTCGAGGCTCCGCAGCGGCTGAAGTTTGTCCCGCCTGTCAGCGGACAGTTTGTCCCGCTCGAGCGGGCTGCCAGTGCCCTCAGCGATCACACGGTGCTCACTGTCGGGACACTCCGGCCTGTGATGCAGTAGCTTGTGGCTAGGGGAGAAAAGAACCCAAAACTTTAATGAGCTGTACGAGCTCCAGTCTGGAAACTCCCTCGTAGCTGATTAACTGGAATCGGATGGCTCTTAAGATAGAAGTGCATTAAAGAATTGTTTCTATTTTACCCTCACTTGTAAGGTTAAGCTTGGCTTAGCGTTTAGGTTTTGGAAATGAAAAGTTGAGTGTAGCCTTTGAGAACTCTGAAGAGCCCTTGCACACATACAATCACCAGAGGAAGTTAGTTTAAAATTACATTTTCTTTGTTTATGTCTAACCACAGCTGTTAGGGTACTAATAATCTCAAAATGAAACTGAATTTGTTGCCTGTGCAGTCTGCAGTGCTTTTTTTTTTTTTTTTTGTGCATTGTCCGTGATATTTAAACACTTGGAATAAAAATTTGTACTCATTTCCACTTTCACCTTGATCAGCTGTATTAGCTTTGGGGGAGGTAGGACATAAGTAGGAGTGTACCAGCTTGTTTGAAAGTAAACTTTCAACTTAGTGGAAACAGTTAGGATGGCCATACTCACTAGCAAAGAATAAATCCAGAAATGTCTCTTGTCTTTCTGGCGTTCCTTTTGTATATGTGTATATTACTTGGTGCAGGCAAGCTTAGTCAGAAGAGTTTGACATATCTACTGTCTGCTGTTTATTTTCCAAAAAGCAAGATGAATGGAAGACGTGCCATCCAGTGCTTCGGGAGGGTGGAAAGAAATAAGTGTAACTAGGCACCTTGAATTTCAGATTTATGTTGACTGATAGCTGCTGTCTGAGGATCTGGGGTTTCCTAAGCAAAGGCAGGAGGAGAGAAATTGTGCATATTTATTCTCTTCCTGATCATGAGTAAATATATATTTAAAAAAAAAATAAAAAATATATATTTAACAGAGAAATAAAAACCAATTTGCACTTTAGCTTTTACTTCAGCATATTACTGCATGTTTATACATGCTGTGATTACTATGCAGATTACCTACTAGTGCTATCTTGAAGAGGCTGTATACAGATATTTCAGTAAATGAAGGGATGCGTATACGTAGGTTTATACAGACTTTTTATAAATGTTTATACCCAGGATTGCTTTATTGAGCTTAAAGTTCCATGGAGAACTCTTGGTATTCTATGTGGATTTATAGGATTTAATAACTATAGCAGCAATTTAGTCGTATACCTAGGTGAATAGGATTGTACTTATGCAGGCTAGAAGTTGGGAAGTCCAGCAAGAGATGGAAAAGCTATGAAAGAATTTTCTTCTCAGGGTTTTGCAAATGCTTTCTGTCAGTGTATATGTGCTGTATCTCAAGATTGCAGTATACCTCTTCACACAAGAGATACATTGGTTTGGGTTAAATTTGATTTTTGACTCCTGTAAACTAGTGAGGATTGTTGTTAGCATGCATAAATTCATTGATGTAATGTGTTTGATGGCACTAATGTAGTGCTACTCACTAGATGCCAATTGTACTTGTAATTTTAACCAATGATATGCAATAATATTAAATAACTGATGTGTCCAGGAAGGATTTTATTTCATTGCTTTTTAATGGCCATACTGGTGAAATGTGCTTTATTTAATGTACTGTAGCTGTTTACAGGGTGTATTTTATTTGAAAACTGAAATTTGAGGAACAATTTTCTGGCAGAAATCCAAATGTAAAGCATCAGCTCTGTGTCTTTTTGCCGTAGGAGCTATATGCTGCTCAAGTAGAGACCAAAGCAATTGCACCATCAGCACTGCAATTTAGTACTGGTAAACAGTGAACCATAAGCTTTTTGTCTGTATATATGTTAATGCAGCATTATCAACCACATACTGCGTTGCACAAAGAGCAGAATAAATCCTTCTTCCCTTTAATTTTTCCCTTTCTCAACAGGACAAAACTGCTCCATATACTGTTAAAGTTTTTTCTCACTGCATTCTAAATAATGTCAGATGTCTTCATCTGGTGTGGTGACTGATGATTGATTAGGCTTGGTCTTCTTTATTGGTTCTTAACAAGCTCTCTCTGGTTGTGAGGGAATTGCAGTGCTCATTGCAATTATTTCAGCACTCAAAATTGTTGAGTCTTATATGCATTACACAGTAATACTTCGAGCTATATTTTTTTTGTTGTGAGTAGGGCCTGCCTTACATTGCAGATACCTCCTTTCTGAATCCCCACCTACCCTCAGGCATTCAGAGAAGCCAGTCTAAAACTTTCTGCAGACAATTTACTGAATGTGTTGATAGGGTGTGTAATTCAGAAAAAATTTATATTAATAAAGAACTTGTCAGGGTGGAGACTTATCTCTCAGAGTAGAAAGTTCTCTTTCCAGACCCACAAAATTTGCCTGCAATCAAAATTTTTGTAGTGCCTTCCATGAGCCAGAGATTTTGTCTGTAATGTAAGGACTCTTAGCAGGCTCCAGCCTGAGTTAGTCTGAAAAGCTTGGTGTTTTAAGGTTGTGAGCACAGTATTGAGTACCATGGATGCTGTTTGGTGTTAAGTTCAGGTGGGTCCTGCCTAAGACTTGCTGCCTTGGTCCTGCTGTTGGTGTTCACAGAGTAGGTGCTCTTAGAATGAGCTTCAAGGAAACGTGGCTGATTCTTCTGCTCACTTTCTTGAGATTCTGCTTTTGACAAATCTGATGACGGTTTTGAGGCCTTTCTTAACAGGAATTCTTAGTCAGCCCTGCTTAACCTCTAAGGCAGTTGGCACTGTGTTTAGTTGTCAGTATGTTCCTTCATCATGTGGCTTCCTTTTTGTCATCTCACTTCCTGCTTATTTCACTTCTGGTTGTAGGTTCTGATTACTACAAGGAAGCTAGAAGAAGTTGAGCGGAATTCACAAATGTGTTGAATGTTCTTCTTCGTTGATAGATGTTTTTCCTTTGTTATTCACTTTAAGCATATTCCCTGAAGTACAATTTCCTTGAACAATAGACAAAGCAAGTGGTAGGGAATAGGTTTTCTTCACTTAGGAGGCTTTTCCCTCTACAAAATAAACTTTTTTTAATCTCTTCTTTACTGACTTTTCTGATTTATTTGCTGTCTTCTGTAGCTACCACTTGACTAGTAAGGCAGAGAAGCCCTAACGTTTCCTAATTATTTTTGTGTGTGCTTGGGACAGTGGTATATTTTGTCTTGTGATTGAAATTACTAGTAGTTTAATCTGCTTATTTTTGCAAAAGCAAATTGACTGTAGTGTCCACAGTAGATAAATACTATTTGAATCAGATAACTCATGAAAAGTGTATTTGTTTTAAAGTTGCATCCAACTGTTCTTGTTAATTTTACTATTGGTAAAATAATTAAAGATGTGTATTAAATGAATACATGATTACCATCAGAGTAGATGGTTTACCTAAATGATTTCCTTGCTAAGCACCTGAATTAAGAATCTAAAAAAAGTTTAATTTTTTAATTAACCTCTACTGCAGCTGTAACAGAATGCTTTATCTCTGAATAAGTTTAAGATACTGAATGAAAATATACAACTGATTTAGAACTTATTTTCTTTTAAGGAAATATCCACCACTTCTGAAATGCTAGGCGATACAAGCTGGCATTGAATTAACTTCACTAAAATTTAAGTTTTTAAAAGTAAGGTTAGTTTCTTACATTCTTGAGATTGAGGTATTTAGTGTGTATTTAGGAAATTGAGTTAATAAACAAGGAGTTTTTCTTTTTATGCCTTAATTTAAAAGCATGTAATTTAACATGAAAGAAGTTTTACGCTAAGTGATACTTAAAATGAATGCTATAAATGAAAGAACACATCCAGATTGAGAGATCTGATCTAGTGGAGGTGTCCTAGCCAGTGGTGGTGGTGTTGGAATTATGTAGTCCTTAAAGTCCTTTCCAACCCAAATCTCTGTGATCCATCTGCCTTTGATATCTGGAGGTAGGAAGTGTCGTTAGTGTTTAATGTGGTTCAAAATGCACTTCCTCTAGAGCCAGGAGCGGATGAAGCACTGAGCATCATTATCAGGTGTCTTTTCCTTGCAGGGGGAGCTGGAGCCACAGGCTGCCTGGCCATTTCTCCTTGTGGCATTGCCACAGAAAGCATAAGCAATGCTTTTGGCAGCGATGTGTAGGTCTGTGTGTTGAATTTAACCACAAGTGATCCAGGTACGAAAGAAAGGAAAAGGCAAATAACCAGAAAAGCCCCGAAAAGAACCAAAACCCACCCATGCAAATGATATTCTGTCTTATTGTCTTGAACTTTAAGTGATGGCCCTTTCTTCTGCAGATGGCTAGACTGCCACATTAATGGTGAGGAGGGGGAGAAATGCCTGAGCTGATGTTGCTATGAGGCAGGTTTTCCAGCTGTGCTTAGCTGAGATGTTTGAGGAGATCGGGTGCCATAGCATAATATTTCATTTCTTTTGTACTTAAGTAGGTTGTATGTGATCGTATTTAATTTGTTTAAATAATAATTAACATGAAGGCTAATAACAGTTTGTTTCTGTATACTGTGAGATTGATATCTAAGTTTTATTTTCATGCCTAAATGTAGGGAATATGATTTTGTAACTCCTTAAACTTCACGGACAAGATAGTGAATATATATGTACTTCTTTTTAGCAGGAATATTGCTCAAATAATCAAATTCATAACAAGTATACAAACCTTTTTGAAAGGCATGCCATAAAAGCTAATTGGCATGGGCATAATGAGCAAAATCTCAAGTAACTAAATAGGATTCTTTACTAGTAGAACAGGAAGAAGATCACATTTTTTTTTATGGGCCACTTTCTGTGAATTCAACAATACAAAAATAAGTGGAATGTGCTTGAAGTAATCAGATGGGTGTAGATTGTACTTAGATTTAGTACAGGAGATTTAGAAAAACTGCATTATTTTAATGCTGAGTTGTATATTGCTAATACAAGAACTAAACTGTTTTGATCTTGGTTATTAAAATGATTTGTTTTTCACGAATCTGAGTTGTACTTTAAGCAAGATAGGATTAAGATTAAATACTTCTAGAAATTTGTCATGTACTTTATGAAAAGTTTGACTGTGCCATGTAAAAACTGGAATTTAATGAAGCGTGAAGTATTTTTCCATTTATCTGTTAATTTTTTTGCTCTTATATTCTGTTTCCTGAAGGTGCTGTAAATTCTCTTGAGCAATTGCTGAGGCAGAAGAACACTACCTTTGTATCTGAATAGCAGTGATTAGAACCAAAAGACTTGTCTGAGGTTGATTATATTTTAACTCTTAGGTAAGGATTAAGTCAGGGTAGGCAATATTCAACTTCAGTACTTGGCATATATTTTTAAGCCAATGAGTACATGGGCTCTGATTTAGTAGCATGAGTGCAATTCATTGTTTACAGCTTAAGCCTCACTAAATGTGCAGAATATCACTTGTGAATAATTTCATTTAGATGACATCTTCAAATAATTTTCATATCTAGACTGGTATACAATGACTGGTGTGTAAAAATGCCAGGACATCAAAGCACTGAAATAAATCAGTTCTTTTATGAACTGACTCAAGTCAAGGAAGGTTGCTCTGGCCTGATTAAAACCATTGAGAAGCAGCATCATACTTCACAAGAATGAGGTAAACTGTCAGCAGTCTGATATAAACATGATGTGCTCTGGGGAAAGGGAATAGGGAATGTACAATCGGGGATGATGTAGCTGTGACTTGGGACAGAAAATGTATTGCCCATTTAGCTACTCAGGGCTTGGCTTTGCATTATGTCATAATTGCTCAGGGTTTTGAGGGCAGACTGTGTAGGGTGTTTGATAATGAAAGCTGAGTGCTCTGCTTGTAAGGTTACATAGCACCAGGTATTTGATTCAGCTAAGTTAGTTTCTTCTAGGATATTTTTGCTTTGCTTTTGGTGAATTTTTGTGTCTGAAAAAACAATTGAATGGCATCAAGCAGTTCCTGGACTTTGTGTAAGTGATGTTTTTTATAGAAATGTTATCGATAACATGTTTTACTAGTTATGTTTGTTTCTTGTTGAATTTTAATTAGAGAATTGAATTTTTAGGTATCTTAATTACAACCAAAGAAAAGTCCCATAGGCCTATGTGAATAAATTAGTATGTTGAGGTATTCATGTTAATTTAGTCAATTTTTAAATGAAAAAAATACTTCTAACTATGTTTTCCTTCCTAATTCAAGACCTCTGTATACATTAACCCAATTAATAGACTATATGCTATGGAGTATTCAGTTGATAAATTATGTTTTTTTCAGCATTCTTCTGTCAGTTAAAAATGTGCCAGTATAGGCACAATTCTCCTTTCCACTTGCATGGACTGTGCCTGTTTGAGCATTTGTCTGGGTTATCATTGCCTGTTGATTGCAGATGAGATTTTAGTTAATGAGATTTTTTCTTTGGTGTATCATGTGGCGGTCTACAAGCAGAAGGACCAAATCATAAAACTGATTATGTAGGAAGAAAGAGAAACAGAAAACAAAGAAATTGAAACCATGGTTCTTGACATGCAGACTTTTACAGGTGTCACTTGTTAATGAGGCTGGGAATCTCAACCTGAGGGGTTTTTGAGGGTTTACTCTTTTGGACTGTGATGATTAAATTGTGTCATGTTTTCAGCAGTTATGTTAAGCTGATAGGGTTTCAAGTTGATGATTTTAAAATAATTATGCTTGATGTTACACTTCTTTTTTTTTTTTAATAGAATCATAGAATGCTGAGGATTGGAGGGGACCTTAAAGATTGTTCAGTCCCAATCCTCCTTGCACAATCTCCCAGTAGACCAAGGCCTTATCCAACCTGGCCTTTAACTACTCTCACAGTTAAAATTTTTTTGCACATAATTAATGCTAGTGCCCTTATTTTTTGGACATACTCTGAGATTGTGGTTCCATGTTACTAACATGACTCTGGGAAACTTTGTTCTAGATGTACTTGGCTATTCTGCGCATTGTTATTTCCCCACTTGAGCATGCTCAGTCAGTGGATTGTCTTAGTAGAGGAGTTTGCCAAACCTCAGGCTATACTGATTCAGTAAAAAGACTGCTTAAAAATGAAAGTTTTTTTTTTTGTGGCATTTTTTTTAAAAACCTGTTTATCTCAATAATCCAGTTTAAACCTGTTTTCAGGGCTACAGTCTGTCAGGAGCACAGCAAGTGGGGTAGCAGAGAACTGAATGGGAGGGTACCTCCTAAAGCCACTTTGCATTTGGAGGAAATGCAGTGAACCACGACTTGGAAAGCCTGAGGCATGGACCTCTAGCCATGTGATAAGGCCCCCTTGCTCTCTTGGTTTGGTGGCAGTGGCCTGCCATGGTTATGGAACATGGATATGTGTTTGGGTAATGCATGCCACTCTTACCAGAGAGAGGCAGAAAACCTAAAAAGTTGAGTTGGGTAAATTTTGTGACCCTTCCACAAAGTAGTGCAACTAGCAAATGGCTGTTGGTAGTAGGGAGGTGTTTCCCATTCTTTCTTAAAATGGATACAGTGCAACAAAATTCAAATTATCTGCCAGTTGTTGTCTTGTATTTGAACGTGAAAGGTGCTTATTTATTAATACCCTTAAGAGCTTGTGAAGTATACTGTTTAAGTTGGATTTATTAGATTCAGAGATGTTGCAGTTATCCAAGTAATACTTCTCTGGTAAGATGCTTTTCTCCTGCTTCAAAAGAGATGAAACTACTTTGTTGATCAACTGGCATACTTTGTGGCCATTGCTACCTGATGAGTTAGAAAAAAAAGAAATTATATTTTGGTGTATTAAAGCATGACTTATAAAATCTTAGAATGCAAATAAACTGCATGCAAGATCAGCCTTCTCAGTTATATGATTGTATCCCTTATCCTTTCCTATCTTTTGTTTCCTTGTGGTATAAAATAATTGCAACCTTAAAGGGGTTTACATCTGTAAAATTCAGGACTTAAATAAAACACAAATGGATATAGTGTGCACAATGCTTCAACTTTAATTCTTTGCAAGCAAAAAGAATTCTTTCATGTCCTGTTTCATGTTTAAATACAAAGGTGACTTCCATGTCTCAGACAAATGAATAAGCCCACCTTATTCTGATGAATAAGGGGTAGATGCGCTTTCTTTTGAGAATTCTTGCTGTCAAAAGAAGAATAAAAAAATTAAACTATTTCTTTCACACCTGATATTTTTTTTAAGCAAGGGTCAATATTAAATCCTGTATTGATTCTTGTGTTAGGTAAGGATCCACATTTTATTGGTAATTTTACGTGAACAAGGAGCAATGGTGGTGTTACTCATCTGTGAAATATGTGAGCCCTCTATTTGAGATTATAAGCCTATCAGGCTACGATATGGTTGGTTCTTCACTGTTACATTGAAGAAATATCACACAGACTTTTTGGATCTTAGATGTTTGTAGTTGTTTGGTGAAGAGGGAATATCTGCTGTTTCTGGTATAAGTTCTCAGCCAACATAGTATGTGTTGTCCTCATCGTTGCAGAAGGTACTGTGGGGATTTGGTCATGCTTGGAATTTTCTGAATTCTTTCAAGTGATTCACAGTGTATAGTGATACATGTGTTTATTGATTTACATAGATCAAGAGGTTCCGTGGGTTTTGTCAAGCCATGGCTTACAGACAACTACTTTGACAACTAAAATGGATGGCAATGATGGCAAGGCTGAACACCTAGAGTATATTGCCTTTGCTTTGGTTCCTGTTTTCTTCATCATGGGTCTCTTGGGGATTCTTATCTGCCATATCCTTAAGAAAAAAGGATATCGTTGTACGACAGAAGCTGAAGAAGTAGAAGAAGAAAAAATTGATGAAAAAATAGGTAATCCAGTCTAATAAACAAACTCCTATTTCTGTACATTGCAATTACTATGAAATAATTTTTTGTGAGACTTCTGTCATTTCTGTGTCTATTTTTGACTTCAAAGCAGTATTAAGAATAACATTTTTTGTTGTATATCACTTGGGGTTTGATTTTTGCCAGTCAAATCTAGTTCTGCTTTCCCATGCAAATCTAACATTAAGTAAGAGCTTACAGAGGGATCAAAGTATCAGTATTATTTGTTTGCAACTCCACAGATGGAGTCAACAGATCATTTTTTTGCATTCTACATGCTGTTAACAACAAAGTATTAATGTACTATTAGGTGCTAGCATAGAAATGGCAAAAAGCTGCCGTTTAAAGCCTAAAAGCTTAGTTTCTGTGTTTTAGAGTCTTAATTTTTTCCTGTTGTGCTGTCATTCTCATCTCCCCTCTCTTTATAAAACCAAGCTCAATAAAACCACGACTCAATAGCTTCATTCTGTTTTATGTAATGCTACTTACAACTTTTCCTGAACGATGCCTTTGTTTTTATCCTAAGGTTTGTTCATTTGTGCCCTTGTTTTATTGTTTCTTATTCCCATTTATTCTTACTTGGGGAAAAAAATGGGTGTTACCATGTGGGAAGGGCCATAGTAACATGGTATATAGCATCTGTAAAATGTAAGTAAAAACAAAAGTCACTTGTAAATGAAGTCAACAAAATGTAAATAAAGGCAGAAGTTAAGTCACTCCTCTTCCTTCCTTCCAAATAATTTCTTTCAGTGGGTTCATAATGAGTGCAAATTGCAGTGGCTCTGTGTTAAGGTTAGACCCATGTGGTGCAATAATGATGTGTCAGTGTGTTCCTGAGCATTAAGTGCCCGAGGCAGCCCTGCAGTGAGTGGCACTAGCTGATCTGTTCCGCTGCATGGAGCAGGGGAGGGGTGACGGAACGGGGACATCCCTCACGTCTCAGTGGCAGGAACTAGCTGCCTCTAAGTTACATTGCAAAGTTGCAGGTATTAAGATGAAGCCTGCGCACAGAGGTGGGGAAACCTCTGATTTACTACCTAAGAGAAGAATTCAGAGTCTAGCTTATCAAACTTACCTCAACCCCATTTTTTTAAAAGAAAACATTGTAATAATTATTAGGGAAGGGCACAGTTTTGCATCTTCATTGCTTTAGTTCCCCAACTGATCATCTTCAGTCTTTGCAGGTTATTCTACGGAAGCTGTAATATTGTTAATGAGTGCATTTTATTCCAAAAGTTTTCAGTTTTGTTTTAATTATTCAATTGCTATGTCCTTGTAGATGTGGTGAAAATCTTAAATTGAATCCCTCCCATACTAAAAGCCGATAGTACCTGTTTTAGAATAGTTATATGAGACAGTTTAATGTTTTGGTTTGGGTTGGGTTTTTTTTCCCTCCTGTTGTTAGGATTCCTCCCTGCTCTCTTGTTTGTCTCCTCCTTACTAACTAGAGAGGAATTTTGAAGTATGTTTGTGAAAATACTGAACTTAATTAATTCTTAGCTGAATTTGTTTGGGCTGATGTACAGATGACAAACCTGTGTTCATGGTTTTTACTGAATAAGGATAATAAAGTATTATCTAAGCTTTCCCCTCCATAATGACAAGAGATGTTGCCGCTTTTTTAAAATGTAGTTTCTTTTGGTGTGTGTTTGGTTTTGGTTGTGACTTTTTAATCATTATTTGTTTTTAAAATAATCCAGTTCTTGATTCATAAGGCCAAGATACTGACAACATATTTATTTCTTTGCACAGAAATGAATGAAACTATACACGAGAATAGTGATACTGTGGGACAAATTGTTAACTACATCATGAAAAATGAAGGTATAGTATTGTGACATTGAAGTTAGCAGCCCTTGTGATGGCATTCTATAAAAATACGTTTTTTCGGATAGTCTGATGGATGGTATGTTCATGTGCTTTCATTTATTAACCAATTCATTCATTCTTAGCTCTTTGAAATTGTCTTTACAAGGCAGTAACTTCAGCAACAATTGGGAAGTAGTGTTCTCACTTGAAATTTGTTTTGTATGGTAAATTCAGGTCATGCATATTTCCAGATATTTTAAATGTTTAGGTATTTGGGGTTTTTGCTTCAGCCTTTTGCTTTGTTTGTGAAATAAAAGCTCAATGTTGCTTTCTTAGTGGCAGTGCTTAAAGCCTATAGAAACTTTTATGTTTTGACTAGATTAAGCTTTTTGTCCTGAAGTGATTCTTGCAGCTCTTGTTTGATGAGAGGCTTGTGCATAACTCAGGCAGTTGAATTTATAGCACTGATGTTCAATTCTGTACATGTTGTCTACATGTGTGTGCAAAGTAAAGTATAAAGAGGAGGATGTGACTGAGCAAACAAAATCATAACAAAATCAAACCCAAAATAAACATCCCCTGGAAGGCTTGGCTAGTTCAGAATGTATTTTCCCAGTAGAAGAAATATTTAGGAGACTGGATGTTTTTATAGGACAAGAGTCTTCAACCTTTTAATTTTCAGTTTGTATAAATCAGAGATCTAACCATTGAACTGGCTTTGAGTTACCTCTGAACGAAGATTAGAAGATTAGTCCTCTGGAGAAGTGATGTTTTGGGGTTTGCATGTGGAGATTTTTGGGTTTTGCTGTTTGGGGATTTTTCTCTTGTTGGTTTTTTTTTTTGGTGGTGATGTTTTTTTGTTTCTTTCTTTGTTTGTTTGTTTGTTTGGTTTTTGTTTTGGTTTGTTTTGTTTTGTTGTTTTTTTTTGGTGTGTGGGGGGTTTTTTTTCTGTTTTTTTCGTTTTGTTTTTTTTTTTACTATTAGTGCTTTGAGTTTGTGTATTTTTCCTTGAGACTGGGATTAGGTAATGCTTTGATAAGAACTGAGCAACTGATAGTTCTTGGCTGATAATGAATTTGTATTTTGTAGGGCTCACTTAAACTGATGTTTTTAATCTGAAGTTGGGTTAAATGTGTGAGGTGATGCAGAGATCTTGTTGGAGAGTTTGTTGTAGGTGGCTGTGTTTCATGGCTTGCAGTGGGGTGGAGCTTTGAGTGCAATACGAACTGAAATTTTAGTAGCTCGTGTTAAAACTACTCATAGAATTAATATGTTTTCTGCAATTTTCTCTTTTTCTTTTTTGGAGATACATAATGCAGCCATCGTTCTTTTAAATGAAATTTCTTTGAGGAACTTTAATTTTGGTTTTGTTTTTTTCTAAAGTTAGAACCGTTCACTTTTGAAGAGTTCTGTTTATTCTCATTGCAGCAAATGCTGATGTGTTAAAGGCAATGGTAGCAGATAGCAGTGTCTTTGAACCTGAAAGGTAATTACTCCTCATTTTAATGCATGTTTCCTGAGGCAACTAAAAGCATGTGCTTTCAAAGGACTTTGTTTCCTGAAGACTTGTAGGACTACATTGCATGCTTGAGTTACCAGCTAAGAGGATAATACTTTGATTTTCTGTTGTGTCTGAGTCCTTCATTTTAACATATACCCTGGGTTAGTAACTGGCTGTTCTGTTTATGTGTTCTAGGTGCATGATACAGTTTGACTGCATTTTGGGCTAAAGATTTACAGATTCTGCAAATACTGGTTTACTTTGGGGTGAAGTTATGTACAAGGTGGTTTAGTCCAAAGCTACTCCGGCTTCAAAGAACAGAACAGCACTCATTTCATTTGTATAGGTGCTAGGTTACAAGAGACATTTTTTTCTGTGTCTCCTTTTGGTTTACTTTTTTCTTTATAATTGTGGCAATAGACATTGGTTGACCTACCTCTTAGGATTTTTCACTGCACATCTGTTTAGATAATTATGTAGAGAAAGCAGCTTTGCCTTTAGATGCATTGTATGTGTAAAAAACTTGTTGATGCATCATATGTGTAAAAGTGCTTGTATCTGTACATGAATATTTTTAGCTATATCTAGACTACTCTCAGTACTCTTTAAATACAACCCTGTGTTCATATTCAAGTCAGAGGAGATGAAAGTTCAAGTATTATTGTGTTACCTATAAAAGAAGTAGGAGTATATAGTTTCAGCAAAACAGAGTTGAGTATGTGACCATTAAACACCTCTTCTAATGGTGAGAGGCTTGATGATTGAAAAAAACCCCTGAATATCCAAAGGGATTTCTTCTCAAGTATAAATATTTTTAAACTTCTATGGTTCTGTAGAAATGTTTATTTGAATTCTGTGCATAGCCATGTGTAATGCTATCTTCAGTGTTTTAGACTATAGTTTCAGTAGTGTATTAAAATACGAAGAGTGAGGAAGAGGAAAAATGATTGCTCTTAGAGAATCTGACAGATATTCCTGAAGCTTTTGTAATCAAGTAGAAATCCTCTGTATTTCTTGGCAAGTTCAGGGCACTGTGAAACTTCCTAATTCTAGAAATAGTTACGGCTGAGTAAAATCTACACTTCTCTCACTTGAATCCATTCATTCTGTCTTTGCTTCAGGTATTGAACAACTTTATTTTCCTTAATAGCATTTTCTTATTTTTTTGAAGACTATTAAATATTTCTTGTCATTATTTTTATTTTGAAGATAAACATCCAAGTAACTCCCAGTCTTCTGTGGCATGTTTTATGTCTTTAATTTGTTCCTTCTGTTCGCCTTTGGAGCCTCTGCAGTTTGTTTGTCTCTTTCTTGAAATGAGATTTCTAAACCTGCATGGTAGGATCAGATGTGGCATGATTGATGCTGAGAAATGTAAATTTAGGTTCACTTGGGTTGTACTTCTGTTATTTCTGCTGTTTGTCCTTTTAAAGCAAGAAGGTTGTTAATGAGTCATGTTCAGCTCATGATCCTCTTTTTCTGGTCAAGAATGGTCATCTGTCTTGTTGCTTTTTAATCCTGGTTTGTGTAAAGGCTTTCTGCTAAAACACTGAGAATTTGTGTTGTCCTTATGCAATACATCCAGTATTTTTAGTATTGTATATGTGTGTCTTTCATATGAACGTTCTCCTCTCATCATGCTAATTTCTTATGTTCTACAGTTGCTATGGGTGACCCAAAGTCTGTGGGTACTTCAGCTATTCTTCTCTTCTGTTACCCAGTGACAGATTTAAGGCACTTAATGTCACCAGGACCAAAACCCCCACATTTACTATGTCTTTGCAGTTTCAGAGCAACTACAGATATATTACTTTCTGTATGTGTTTTTAATTTTTTTAACAATGTGCGTTACTCTACAGTTATTTCACTTTTCATGAGCTCTGGCCTGCTGTGTTACAAGACCGTGTTAAAATTGTTGCTAAAATCAAAAAAACTGTACATCTGGTTTCTATCTATGCTGTCTGTTTTTCTGTTTTAGAGGAAAATCAGATTGATTTGATTAGATAATGTCAATTATCTAATTAGTGCTTTTTGGAGTGCTTTTTGGAGGCTGTACTGCTTTTTCTTTCTTTCTAGGTGCTTAAAACTTAATTATTTTCCCCTGATTTAAATGATGTTGTTTCTTTTTGTCTTGCGGTACACATTTTAGTTTTGCCTCCTTTCAATGTTGTGGGACTGTGCTCTTCTTCTGGGAGTTCCTTGAGATCCTGTAACAATTCTGAAATGCTTTCCATAGTTTTTCAAGCTAGTTCTTTTGTGAGTGTAATCAGCTTATTAAATGTCTTCATCAGTACAAGTTCATTGTAACCTGTTCTCTTCTACTTTGGCCTGATTTTCCTCCCTTCCTTATTTCCTTGTCTTTTGTGTTAGTTACCTTAACCACATGACTGCAGCTGAATTAATTTGTGAAAGTGATTCTAACTTCAAAAATACACTGTTGGAGGGAGCTATAATCCAGACAGTCTCGCAAATAAATGTTTCCTGTATAAACTGGTTATTCACTAGACATAACTGAACGTCACACTTCTTCCTTTTTAAGAAACAGTATTTTATAGTAAGCATGAAATTTTCTTTATTTCTTTTTCCTACAGCCCATTTTCTCCTACCTCTCCTGAGAGTCCAGTGAGTCCGGGGACTCCTTTGTCGCCAGGCGTTGTTCCGTTCAGACACAGCTGCAAAGCCCATCACTTCCACACTGTCGGAGGAGTGGTGGAAAAGGATGTTTGTACTCGCTGTAGTCACAAACGATGGCACCTCATAAAGCCAGCTCAGAAATCTAAAGAGAACAGAAGAAGTCGTATCGGAGAAGTTACAGTCCTTTCTGTGGGAAGGTAAGGCTTAGGTAATTTTGTTGTGTACTTCTCTTAGAATGCTACAGTGGCCAGTGTTGGATCAGATATCCTCTGATTCTGCTCTGATTATAAGGTCAGTGATTTTTTTTGATAACCCTGTTCCTGTTAGACTAATGTTATTTCTGATGTTAGTAAATGTGACTTTTTTTTTAAGAACTATATAAAAAGATGGAGATGTACTGTGGGTGTAAATCTAAGGCTCTTGCTTGTTTGATACAGGCTGAAAAGAAACGAGAATTGCACACTAACAAATCTTTCTGTTTCTGAATTTGGTATTTCTCAAGTAAGTCTGAGGTTATAGAAACCACTTCATTCTCTTTGTTATTTTTGATTCTTACGTTGTATTGTAGTTGTCTTTGAAAATGACTATTCTAAGAAGTGATATGCAATCTGTGGATTCTGCTTCAAAACACAGTTCTCCAAGAAAGTGTGATTTAGCAATAATGAGTACTAGAAATACCTGTAGGTGATAGAAGGAGGCTCTGAAGTGAAGCAGGGTCCATGTAGGTGTCTGCTCTGACATCTTATTCTTGGGACCTGGAAATTTGTTTCTGCCCATGCTGTTGCTCCTGAGAATGATCTAACTCATCTGTGAGGAAATACAAGTGAACTTTCTTTTGCTCCCCTCAGATTTCGAGTCACAAAAGTGGATCACAAATCAAACTCCAAAGAACGGAAAAGCTTGATGTCTGTTACTGGTGTGGAGAGTGTGAATGGTGAGATGCCTGCCACGCCTGTGAAACAGGATGTCAGTGAGGCACCTGCCACACCTGTGAAACAGGAAATGCAGGAGAGGAGAAGCTCAGAATAAATGCAGGTATCAAACATTTGAACGTTTGGAATTCATACTGAAGGTGTTATGTTGTGAAATATGTGAAAGTAATCAGTACAGTTGAAAATGCATCAGTTCTGTGTGAAAACTCATCTTTCAATTTCAAAATTCTCTACACAAGTCTGCAAAAATGACATGTGGTCACTCAGTTAATGCTAAATTTGGAAAGGCTTTTTTATCCACCAAATTCTTATCTAACTGTTTATTCAGACTTCATAACTAGAGGAGGTGTTGAAATAACTTTTGTGGGTGTGGCATCACTAGTCTAACAGATAAAATGTCTGCATATTAATTTTTTGGCAATAAACAATGGCTCAGATTTAGTGGCAGTGTGCTTATTGTCCAAAACAAACAAGTGCTGCTGGCAGTTGTATCACTGGAATAACTACAGTTATTCGATAACTACAACTGATTTGTTATGCTTGCTGCTTTGTACTGCATGCTTGTGTCAGATGATTGCTTACTAGATACTTCTCTGATAGATCTGTGGAGCTTTGACTAATAGCAATGGAGTCACATGAAACTGCTGATCTCACGGGGAGCTAACTAAGCCAGGAGGTTGGGGTTATCTTGTGAGTCACTAAACTTCAGTGAATTGCTTGAATTGCTCTGTTGAGCATGTGAAAAACATGCCTGGCATGGTTTTGAAATGCAATCCTTATTGTGTTTTTTTTTTTAACAGTTTAAAATGTTGGGGGGAAGAAAAACCCTGGAGGTTATTAATACGATTTACCTCTATTTGATGACATGCTGATGGATAATGTGAAGGGGAAAGGTGATTTTACAAAAATGTGGTTCAAAATTCAGACCTGACCCTTGAGGAAGAAAGGTTTTGGGGTGACACAGTAAAGGTACTGGACTTGAAGAAAGTGAACAAATGTGTGTATGCTGAGAGAGAGGATAAAATTATGTTGTGTGAAATTATTGGTAACCTCAAATGGAAGAGGGAAATGCACAAGAGGAAATTGGGTCTGTTTAGAAAAGCAACAAGACTCAAATGCCCTTGAGTATCTTGAGGTTAGAGAGCTCAGAGTTAGGTATGCAGCGGGATACTTCCTCCCAACCCTTACTGGCAGCAGGGTTTGACTGTTGGACTAAGCACAGTGTATTTGTCTGGCCTCTGTGACAAAATTATACCAAATAATTATAAATTATTGCTGTAGAGGAAGAGAGACTTGGAGATGCGGTATGCTTCCAAATAAGAAAAAAATTATAGAGGGTAATGGAGTAAATTGACTTTTTTTTTTTTTCTCAGTAAATAAGAAGACAGTGATAGGCTAAATTGCAAGGAGGTGGAACTCAGGTGTCAAAAACTAAGAAATTGGAATAAGTGTCTTTATTGCTGGACATTTACAAGATCAGACTGGATAAATGCTTGTCTATGCCAGTGTTTCACAGTTTTTGATCTGTAGCCCATTTTGTCAATTCACAGGTGCCTAGTGGCTGCTGTTCCACTGCTGCACTGAAATCTGTGTAGGATCTACAGATGTCAGCAAAAGGCAAACAGTACTCTTACTTTCTGATTCAGAATAATGTCCTTGTGCTCAAGGTGTTTTTATGTTGATGTGGTTTCTGTTTCTTCCTTTTTAAAAAATCAATATTAGCTAAATGCAATAGGAGATAACATATTCCTTCACAAGATTGGTATTTCCATGCCTGGCTAATTGTTTTGTTAGTTCTGTGACTATTTTTATTTCTTTTCTGTATCTCTAGTGGGATATACAGAAATCTCATCAGATTATTCATAAGGATTTTTTTTCTACTTAAAGGCCAGCTAGTTAGCTTTTTAAGCATGAGAAATAGAAAGAATAGAGCATACATGGAAATAAATTACAGTGCAATTTACTTTTAAAAGCCCCATCATTTTGAAATCACTCAAAATATTTTGTAGTCCAGTTTTCTCTCTAATTTGCTCTTTCTGCTCCTAAATAGGAAAGCTATTCCCTGTAATTACCTAAAAGTTCTATGAATTTAAACCATTACTACTTTAATTTAAAAATAAGCTGTTCTCTAGAGAGATATGATAGTAAAGCTGTAAAAAAATTGTCCATCTATGGCAGCTTTTATTGTAGAACCTCCCTTAGGATTGAAGTTTTGCCCTTTCTGAAAACAAATGTTCCAATAGCAGAGAAATGGCTCAGCAGAATATTTTAATGGTCTCTTTAGTCCAACAGAGCTATTTTGTAAATCATGTGGGAAACCAGCCAGGTCTGTTTGATTTGCACTACAAAAAATAAACAGCTCTTTCTTGAAAAAGGGTATGATACTGTTTCCTAGCATGGTTCTAGATCAGTTTTTGTGTGCTATTATGAGAAGCTGTTCACGTGTAAACAGGTATTAGTTAGACCTTTTCTTCAGCTACTTATTTCAGACTTCTAATAAATTACTGTAGCCCAGTTTACTGAAACTGAATAGATAAACAGCATTTAAGACTTTTGTGCCTCTAGTCAATACATTTCTGATTCAAGCTTATGGTTTGGGGGAATTTCACTCAGATTTTCAGATGCAGGGAAGAAGGCAGACATAAATGTGTGTTTAACTGCTTCTAGAAAAAGGTTTTTCTGTCATTCAGAGGCAGTAGGTTTGTGCCTTGTGGCTGACTTTAACCACTGTTAATGGGATTTCCTGTATGAGGTGGAATTCCTGAGTTGGACAGTACCTGAATGAAGTAGCATTCCTGATTTCCTGTATTCACTGTTGCTCTCAAGTCCAGGGTTTTTTTTCCCCTCAAATGGTAGATTCTGAAGCAACCTCTACAGTCTTTCATTTATCTAGTGTCTGGCTGGCTGCATCGCTGGAAGTTGTAGCATGTCTTCTCTATGTCTTCAAGGTCCATGTTCCCAGCAGATTCCATTTCATAAGTCGATTTTATTTTATATATGCTTCATGGCACATAAAAAAGAATAGTAGATACAGCTGATAATTGAAGTCAAAACTTTGAGTTGAGCTCCTTCACATCCATTTTAAGTTACTGGGTAAACAGAAACTGGTACTGGTACACTGAAGCTATGTAACATTTGTAGTGCTTCTCACCGTGGTGTGATTTGTCACTTTGTCCACGTGTTTGTCCATGCGTTTCAAGAGTTCAACTAGCTCAATTTTAAGTTCCTCTTTATGATTTCACATGCTAAACTTGGAATGCATGGCAAGTACTTCATGTAAATGTGGCTTGTTTTTTTCCATTTCAGAGCACCTGATAACTTTTTATTTGGTGTGCCCATCCTAAAACTGATTTTGCTATTTAGTTTATTTTTAGAATTGTTTTCTTCTCTTACAGGTGGAATTTTCAGAAGACTTTTTAGAAGACTAGAAGACAGATTTTCTGCAAGCACTTTGGAGAAAACTGAAAATTCCCAAGAGATGCATACTATTTAAGGAAATGTATTTATGGCAGTGTAGCATTTTACAAGTTCTGTGATGTCGTTCCTGCAAGATTAAACACTTAATGGTTTTTGAACAGTAAAATAGTAAGATTTACACACTTAAATACTGTTGAGCTGTGGGGACGTCATAACAAATGGCTTCATCTTGGAAAGAAAACTTGCGTACAAGTTTTTGGACAGGAAAGGTAAAAGCTTTATCAAGTCTTAAACTTCTTTTGTACTTAGACAAGCATTTATGAGCTCAATATTAAGAGTAATAGAGTTACCTCGTGGATAAACTGCATTCACCCCACGGGTTCATCTGGATTTTTCTTCTCCTGTTCCACCTCCTTCAGAATTGACAAGTGTTTGATGAAGAGAAAAACCAGCCTTTGAAAGATGAAAATATTCTTTTAATCTAACTGCTTGTAGCCAAGTAAAACATACAAAGAAATAATTATGCCAGCCAAATCTGCATGTGTGCCTTTATTACATAAGGCCTCAAACTCTGTGCAGGGTACCTCACAGGAGAGACTGGTTCGGTTTAATGCGGATGTTAAATTAAATTGTTGTTCCCCAGACCTGTACCCCTCCCTTAATTACTTAACATAGGCTGAAGAACATCTTTTCCTATGCAGTTGGATGAGCTCTTGGTGAGGTCACTTTCCTCAA
This sequence comes from Cisticola juncidis, assembly GCA_013400215.1. NCBI lineage: Eukaryota > Metazoa > Chordata > Aves > Passeriformes > Cisticolidae > Cisticola > Cisticola juncidis. The sequence continues at coordinate 761,305 of VXBR01003442.1, read as the reverse complement.
GGCCTTGTGTTCTCCTGTTTTCTTGTAACTGCTCACTCATATTTGAAGAGTGCCTAATAGTTTTGCTTTTCTTTTTTTTTTTTCTTACCCACAGGTTCCTTATTAAGCTAAGGCAACATATTTCAACCCTTAGATATGGATATGGAATATTGTCCATTAAAAATTTTATGGAATGTATGCTAAAGTGCTTCAGAATGTCTTTATTGGACTAAGGGTAGTTGTATTCATTGGCACCAAAATCTTAAGTGTTACTCCTTTCATATTTTAAGTGTGACTTAATGTTAAAATAACCATGGTATTGTGATGGTAATTCTCTGTATCAATTTATGATCTCAGCTTTGTCCTTTTATTTGTTTTGGGGAGGGAAATCTCTGTAACACTTCAGCAAGCTTTTCTGTGTAATAGAACATCATATTATTTGTTCTGAGTGCCTAAGAATATAAGCTCTAATGTAAGGCATTTTAGTAGAGATTGCACTATATTCTGAGAACTAAAACCTAATCTGCTTCATGAACTCAATGAAAATCAGTGTATGTTTTTTGAAATGGATTTATTTTAAATTGATACCTTCAATCTGTTTAATACAAGTGCTCTAAATTGTATTTCTCCTTCATATCTGAGAATTGTGTTTCTTCATCAATTCATGTATGCAGTGTTAACAGTCAGTGTGTACAAAATTACTCTTCCTGCTTGTGTATTAGTTACTCTCATGTCTTGTCAGGAAACATGAAGTTTTTTCACTTTTGCTGCAAGTATGTGCTGCTGTTGGTCTTCCTTCTGTGTGTATCCACAAAATACTGCTCCTATGATTATGTACTTTTCAGTGATGCTAGATCTGCCAAAAAAACTCTACCACTACCCACCCAAACTTTGAAAATAATAACTGTTTTATTGTTCTTTTTAAATTTGATATTTTTAGAGATAATTGTCTGTCCTTGAGTACCCAAAATAACTGTTTGGCCAGGACTCAAACTTCAGTGTTTAGTCCTGCTCCCTGCACCCATAAATTTAAAATCAACTCCTGAAATCGCTTCAATATTTAAGTACAGCATAAACACAAAGCACATCTGACAGGCATACATTAAGCTTCACATGATTATTTGTGTGAAGAATATTTCTAGAATATTTAATTTGTATTGGTTGTAGTAATAAGCTTTCAGTTTCCAAGAGTTTAATATCTATTAGTATAAAATGTTACTGGAAAAAGGGAGCATTAGAGAAAACAGCAGTTTTCAAATAATTTTCAGAAAGAAGATACACAGTTACTGACTGTTCCCAAAGCTTCTGCTAAAAGAAGGGCAGTTTGTCTTGATATTGCATCGATACATGATGGTTAGTACTGCGAATAAATGTCAAAAGGATGGAAGAAAGTTTAAACAGTAATATGTATTTTTTTACTTATTTTAAAAATACTTTGTATTTCGATTCCATTGAAAATATGTAGAATAAAAGGATGGAAAGACGTTAGATATGTAAAACATTGTTTACCTGTATAAAGTAATTATGTAAGGCGTTATAAGACCTGATATGTGCAAGAATTGAATTTGTACATTGCTACCTAAGTAAGAGAGGATTTAGAAACTGTGCCTATTTTATTGCCTTTAACACTTTAACACTACACTGCTGTTTTGTAGGGGTATGGATTTTGCCATAGTAGTCTGCTTTTCTTAAATTTGATTATTAAATGTATTTCTAACAAAATAGTTTATATACAACTTTTATACTACCAAGCAGTGAATAAAAAATATTGATTCTTAAGCTTGCTTCTGACTTCCTTAAGCCGACACCCATTGAGTGAAACTTAGTTTTTGCACCATCTAAATGTAAAATGCAATCTTTTTGTCTCTTAAGTTTTTGTTTATGGATATAGTGAGAAGGTTAGGTTATAGTGTGATGTACTTCCAAGCAGTTTTATGTTCTTCAGAAAAGACAAAGATTACTTTGGTTTCATATTTAAATGGGAAAGGCAGAAATCTGTGCTTTAAGACACCAAGCTGGTATCTTAGATTAAAAGTATCAAGACTTTTAACTTTTTATTGTATTTGATAATGGAACTTTTAAAAAACACTCAGCATTATTTTTATTTTTTCATAAGCTAGGAAACAAAAAATTCACAGATTACAGGAAGTTCTCTACAGTTGTTTCCTCTCAGCTTTGTCGGTCTGTGATACTACAATGCTTGTTGCATTGTGTTCTCACAGATGATTGTGATCTGTAAAGGCCACTAAAAATGGGTTTTGCTCTCTGAATAGTGTGAAGGAGCCTTAAAGCAAGTTGTGGCTAGCTGAGATGGGATTATAAGTGTACTGTCCTGTTTACAGGTTTGGGGTTTTTTATTATTTCAGCATTTCTAGCAGCATCATGTAGGGTCTGTTTTGAGCTCTGTATTTGAGCTACAACCTATTTAAGAGGTTGATATACAGGTGTGGTTTATATTCAGAATTTTTTTTTTTTTTTTAAGTGCTTCCAGGTCTTAATTTTCAGATAGATTTGAGATGCTGCTGCTGAAGCTTCTGGAAATTCAACACACTATGTGAGTCTCATTTTCAGCATTTTTTTGTTGTTCCTTTTTTCTTGTACAACAAATTATGTGTACTACATGTAGTACACAGTTTTTATTAAATAATATGTACTTAAGTTGAAATACAAGAGGATTGGTATATTAAAGTTTGAGAAATTCTATTATAATTGGATTGAAATAGACAAGTGCTCAAAAGAAACACAGAGAATTTTTTTCAAATGAATTTTGGTTTTTTCACATGGATTAATTCTTGTGTTACTTTTCCTGAATGCAGGCACTTCACTTTTTAGTAAAACATTAACTCAAAATTCAAGATCTTACCTTATGCTGCTGTAGCAAAACAGTCCAGGGAGCTACTTCTATGTTTAATAAAACCTGATTTTACAAGTAAAGAACACAGAGCCCATATGTAACGTATTTTTGAAACATTTCTTTTGCTTCTGAATCTCCTTATAAAACAGTCTCAGCTGAAAGCATGCCATAGTGTACCTAGTTTCTCATTGCCATTTTCTTTCTGTTTTTCACATGTACAGAAACTTTGGCAAAATTGGTACCTTACATGGTCCCTGTACTCCCACGTGTGTTATGTGTCACTTGGTGAAAGTGTTATTTCAGCCAGCTGGTCTCGTTCTGGGGGAATGCCAAAGCACAACTGTTTTCCTGTGAACTTCGGTCTGCACATGTTGCAGCTGTGCACTGTCTGTAGAAATGACCCCAGACTCCAGTATTCCTGCAGAGTGTGTGTGTACAGCTTGCAGTGGGGAGCTCTTTTGGGCTGCTGGAGTTACAGGGCTGCCAGTAGCAGAGCCAAACTGAAAGACACATGAGAGGGAAATAGGCACCAAAAGCATGATAAGAAATTTACAGGAGAAAAGGGCACCAGATAAATTTATTGTCTGGTTGTTTTCTTACTATTTTTTTTCCCTACAAATGAATTGAGCTTGTACTTAACTGCATACTACTACAAAATCATGTGGGTTAAAAAGAACAGTATGTAAGACTTAAATAAATAAAGATGGATTCAGATTTAATTTTTTTCTCAGTGTTTTGTGAAATCCTGTATTTTGGGATTTTGTTTGAGGGACGTGAGGCTCAAAGTACTGGCATCTGAAATTTCCATTTCTTGCTGATTTTTTTTTTAATTTTGATTTTTTTTTTCAGTGGTAAGGGGCCTGCACTAAGGTGCTGCTGGTGTTTTACTCAAGCCATGATTCGATGTTGTCTCTTTTTCTGGATGCTCCTTTTGCCTCTCTGAAGGGGCTGGCTGATTCTGGAGCTACCACTGTGCAGAGCTGGAAGGCACCCTGTAAGCCCTGGAGCTTCCTTCCTGGCAGGTTAAGGTCATCTGCTGAGGCAAACCAGTCAAAGGATATGTAGGGCTGAAGCAGGATAAGGAGAAGGAAGCTGAACAGTTTGGGAAGGTATGAGTCTGTTCCTCTAACTTCCATAAAAAAGGTATGACAGATGCCAGGCTTGTAATGCTGGAAGCAAAAAGGTGGCAGAAGCCTTCAAACAGACATTGGTGGCAAGATCTGAAAGCTCTGTGCTGTTACAATAAGCAGCCTCCAAATTATCTGTGGCTCCCAAATTATCTGGAGGAAAAGAGTGGGTTGGTGGTGTATTTTGCTACTAAGTTTAGGTAAGTGAAGCCAAGTGCCCTGTGGCATGGACTTAGTGCAGAGCCAGGTACATGGGTTACTTGTCCACCTGTTTGTGTATGCCAGGCCTTGTGTGGGACTGTGTCAGTCTAGCATAGTTCACCTGTTGTAACTGAAACTCCTCTTAAATGATACCTGGGCAGCCTCTAGTGCTGTAGAGGTGCAATGGCATTGAGTGTAGCTGCAGCTCTAACACAAAGGAGGATGTATTAGCAAATGCATTTTTCTACCAGTGTAACCCCTCAGTTTTATATGTGTAAACCCTCTGATGCTCCCTTCCCTTGTCTATTTTCAGTCAGTCATCCCAGTCCTGTCTCATCTGGGCTGCAGAGTTGTTAGAAGTGCAGCAGAGGCAGATGGGAGGCACTTGTGCTGGTATGTCATGAGTGTGGTGGTGGTCTTAAAGTGGTCCTGGGCAATAGAGAGCATTGGGTTCAGTACATGTTTCATAGCTGTCAGCATGGAGCAGAACAGCAACAGCAAGACAACAAACAAACCTAGCTGGTACCTGATGCAGAGGGGCAGGTTTGGAGAGGACTGCTGGGGAGGGAGGTTCAGAGAAGAGGCAGCAATGGGAGTGTGAAAGGCTTGGGAAGATGGACTGAAAAATAGTAGGGCAGAAGCATTCTGAGCTGAATTCTTGGCTCTGAAGTGTTCTCAAAAACTGACTTCGTTTCGTGGGTGACATTAGGTATCCAGCTAAATACTCAGGTGATAATATGGTTTGATTTTCATATTTAATATGATAGTATTTTGAAATTACCATATTTAAAGTAGTATTTAATTATTGGTCTTCCATATTGATTTACAGTAAGAATAGTTTTCCAATAAGAACAGTAATCTTAGGAGAACCTTAAAATAAAATACGCATAATATTTCTCAAATCTTATTTTAAAAGGACTCTACACACATATATGCATAGAATGTATATGTATAGACAGGAATGCAGTGTTTTCTGTCAGGTGCCAGCAGATTTTGTGTAAAGTAACTGAATTTCATATTTGCTGGCAGCAGAGGGAGCTGTGAAGCTTTTATTGATAATTCAAAAAGGTCAGAGTGGGTCAGTGTAAAAAAAGAATTAAACCAAAAAATTTGAAAGAGTCCCAATTTAATGAGAGAACTGAGGTGCCTCATGGGGCTGGAGCAGAGCTGTGGGTAGTCAGGACCCAGCAACTCAGCCCCTCTCCTGCCCTGAAGTGGCCTGGAAGTAGCTGCTGCAGTTATTAAGAGGAACAATGTAAACTTCTCTCCGAGCCAAACTTTTAATCAAAGCAATGAGGAAGAACAGGATCTGTGTGTCGTATGTCAAAACAATAGCAGCGCACATCTCCTGGTAGTTAACACTTGTGTATGAATCTGGAAAAGTAATTCCCAGTCAGGGTGGAGTGTGTGTATTCTTTTGCAAGGCTTTTAATGATTTGTCTTGATTTTGATTAATGCTGGATCTCTATATGGTTGTTTTTTTTGCAGATGCTAATTGGATGAGTTTTTTATGTAAGTCTACGTAAATGGCAGATTAATGAGTAAAAAGTAACCAAGATCAGACTGACATTATTCTGGCAAAGTATGATGTTAGATACTTGTTAGATAACCCCTGTGTCACTTCTACTTACCATAACTGAAACTTTTGCATTAAAAATCTGTAATATTTCATCTGTTCTGGAGAGCGATTCTTGAGAAACTCATACCACTTCTGGCCACAGCAAAATCTCTTTCTGCAGCACATCTTGTATTGATGTCATGGTTCAACCCCAGCCAGCAGCTGTGTCCCAGGCAGCTGCATGCTCACTCCTGCACCAGTGGGATTGGAGAAAGAATTGCAAGGGTGAACACTGGAAAACTCATGGATCAAGATGAAGACAGTTTAGTAGGGAAGGCAGAAGCCGTGCACACAAGCAAAGCAAAACAATTATTCAGTGCTTCCCATGGACAGGGCGGTGTTCAGCCTCCCCAGGTGGGCAGGGCCCCATCATGTATAACAGAGACTTGGGAAGACAAACACCATCACCCCAAAGGTCTCTCCAGTGGGCATAATGTTCTATGGTGTGGAATCTCCCTTTGCTCAGTTCAGGCCACCTGTCCCAGCTCTGATCCTGCCCAGTTTCTTTTGTGCACCTCCTAACTGGCAGAGCATGAAACAAAACAAGTCCTTGAGTTTGGATAAACATGACTTCTCAAAAAACCAAAACATCAATGTGTTGTTAATGCCATTCTTATCCTGAATCCAAAACACAGCACTATAACAGCTACTGAGAAAAAATTTACTCTATCCCAGCTGAAACCAGGACAATTGAAATCAAGGATACTGGCATGGATCTTTTTTTTTTCCCCTGAGGATTTTATGGAAAATCTAATTTGAGGAATGCCTCTACATTATTTCTGGAGGAGTATCTCAAATAAGAACTAAAGCGATGTGAGATAGAAACAACCTATGTTATTTTTTCTTGGCCAGATCCCTATGGTTTGTCCTCAAATATCTAAAGTTTTAATTTTGTCCTCAAATACCAGAGTGTTAATTTCTCATCCATTAGTTTTGCTCTGTTGTTACCTTGCCTTTGTCACTTTACCTTGCTTGCATTTTGCATAAGTGTAGGTAAATTACTTGGTACTGGCCCCAGGTATTAAGAGCAGGGATAGAATATGTGATCACAGTTTACTGAAAATGTGGTCATGCTTGAGGTTAAGGTGCATAGCTGAGGGTGTTGCCTTTCTCACTGCTTCTGCACCCTCATAATAATCAACCTAATCTCTAGCTCAGAGTAAACAGAAGGGAGCTTAATGAGCAAATAAATTACTTAAACTGCTGTCTTCATGTGACATAGTTTTATTGTGGCATAGGTTGAGTACTTAATTTGTCTTCAACCTCAAATAATATTGGGATGCAGTATTTCCTGAAAGACTTCTGAGGTTTTTTGTTTTGTTATTGAATGAAAGGTTTCTTAGTTGTTAGTGTACAGTAATTCAGCCATGAATTAAAGCAAAAACCTGTTAAATCCTGTTTATAATAATTTCAGTCAAGATTCAGAGCAGAGAATGATGTAACCTTGATAGCTTTGATCACAGTCTTTGTGAGGTGACTGCTTGGGATGTGTACTCGAACAATTGGATTAGGAACAAAATCAAGAGAGGTGATGTTTTTCCTGCTTCTTCGAGAGAATCCTATTTTCCAAACTAAGTTGTACAAGGGAATACTTATTTTCTCTGACTAAAGGAGAAAGAGGTAGGGAGTGGGGTACTGAGTAGCTACATGTAATAGATTCTGTTGTGAAACGACTAAACCGTTTTTAAAAAGTTAAAATGGCATTTAACAAAAAACAAAACAAAACAAAACAAAACAAAAACTTAAAAAGTTATTGCTGCTTCAGTTAAGGCATTAGTTCTCTATAATCTATTTCAATTTTTACTACAGAGTCCAAGGTGTACATTTAGATTCTTCAACACTTTCAACAGTTCATAGTTTAAAATGGAAAAAGTCCCAAAGTAGATGGGACAGAATTTGCAGAAGTGGTCAGCAGTAGTACCACTGTAGGGGCAGGCGGTATTTCCTGCTTTCTATTTACTCAACAAGTTCAGTTCAAGGGTTGTCTGACGTGAAGTTTAGGATTGTGAAGGTTCAAGATGAAGGAATACATAAAAACAAACCTCCCTGAGATTCCAAGTAAAATTGGTAATGGAGAAGGGAGTCCTAAGACTAATGTCTCTAGCAGTGCGTGTGAATGCATGAAATTTGAGAAGCTTAACCAAAAGAATAGACGGGAGTTTCCGTTTTGATATCATGATGGTAAGGAAAAAAAGTCTCTGCCAAGGGCATTTCATGTTGAAAAGACCAATTATTCTTAAACATTTTGTGATACCTGTGTTCTAAAATGTAGGACACAATGTCTGAAAGGAAGTTTTATTAACAGAATTGTTTAAAAATAAATTAGTTTTTAATGTAGAATGACTTTCATAATTTAACTTCCTTGTGTATTCAGCATATTAAAGAAGTTTTACGACATTTAATTTTGAATTGCTTTTGTGTAATTTCCATCTACATGCAAGGAGAGATAGCAAAACTCCAGAGAAATAATCTATTAAGATTCATTGTTTCAATGTAATTAAAATGTATAATAAAGGCATTTGAATAAAAACATGAAATGCCATATACACAGACCTTAATAAATATTGAGATATTGTATTCTCTTTTAGCAAAATGAGATACATTGGTAAGAATTCATCTTTTGGAAAACTATACCACATTTAGGTAATTGAAACTATGAATCAAGAATAATTTTTAAAATTCTATTTCCAAGCTGGTGTTGCTTGTTTCACCCTTCGAATGATGATTAAAATGATATTTTCCTTAAACAATCAAATCTGGAATGTCTTCTAGAACATGGGATTTTCTGTTTCTGAATTTCAGTTTTTAATGGGAACTCTCCATAGCAAAAAACAATTATCTTTGTTCTTTGAAAGGGAAGGAAAAACCTACATCTTTGTGGAATTTATCTATTTCCAGGTTCCTGCTTACTTGTTAGAACTTTGTTTGGTGAGCTGAATTCTGCAAGTGTCAAGTTTTGCGTTCTACACTTGCTGTGTTTTCTCTAGGAAATAATTAACTTCCTTGAGGGTGGACTGGGCTGTTTTCCACTCCTGTTGTCATATGTGAAATCCCTGCAGTGATCTGAATTTTTAAAGTAATTCAGGGTTGACCTACTGCCAAATGCGAAGGTGCTAAACTTGGTCTTCTTCAATGTCTTTTTGCTTATACATGAAAGATTACAAACTCCCTTTTAATTGTTACTGACTTTGAAGAATAACAAATAAAACACAAGCTTCCAAGATGCAAAAGCTTTCACAGAAATACCAACTCTTACCATAATTTTCTATCCTATTGCCTGTTTTTTATTGCTACATATGTCTTCATATTTACCTGTAAAGGATTACATCAAGTACAGAAACATTACTAATAATAGATATTCACCAACCAGCTCCCATATTAATTTTTTTTTTGTATCAAAGTAAAACTGAAAGATTGAAATGATACTTCATAAGTGACCCCTCTGAATGTAGGAAATATAATTGATTGGAGGTGAAGTTACAGTGTCTGGGTGTCTTAAAGAAACAAGTGTAGTTTTTGAGAGAACTCATTAAATACGGTTTACTCTTGCTTCTAGTAGCATTTTTTTCTCTGTGGTTTTCTGTTTTCTCAAGTTACTGAATTTTACTGTCATAATTGCCTGAGCAAAATGGATTCTTCAAGCTGGCAGTGTTTGTGTTCATTTGAATCGAATCAACATCTGATGGACTGAGTAAGATTTAGTTCTCATATAATTATTTAAAATCCAATTTTTATGGAGAATATTGTGTGGCATTTAAAAAATATTTCTTAAATAAGTGATTCTTTCACATTTATTGTGAAAATTGTGCTGTAGTCTGAAAAATGGCTAAGAATTCCTGACACTCAGTGGTGTCATGGTAGAGTTGAAGGTATATAAATACATATGTAAATATAAACTGCATACAAATGTGGGGGGTTTTTTGTTTGTTTGGGTTTGTTTGTTTGTTTGTTTGTTTTTAATCAAAACTACTGGGCTTTTTTATGTAGAGGATAAAAGAAGTCTGAATGTTGATGTTACCTCATAGGTTTATTTTATGGAAGCTTTCCATGTGATGTAGGTTTGAGATATGCAATGCCCGACTTTCTTTTTTTTTTTCTGTGAGAGAACACTCTCCAGTTATTTCCAGTGCAGTGAATAGCCTTGCTTTAGCCTGGGTTTTGCCTCTTATATTTATGACAGTGAGAACTTGGGCTGCAAGACATGTGCTGTCTGTGGCTCAGCTGCTCTCATGCAGAGGGTTTTGGCCTGGTGGTGCGTGGTTGCAGGCAGTTGCCCATGGAAGAGTTGCTTGGTTTAAGTTGTCTGAGCTGTGTCTGACCAATGGCTCTCCTCTAACACCTTTTAATGCTTGGGGAGCAAAATGAGAAACTTGCTGTGATTTGCACTTGAAGTTTGAGCTGGCGCTCAGGTTAGAAAAATCGAATTGAGTAAATATTGACAAAATCAGGTCAGTTTTCTGGGGTGTTTGTTGCATTTATTCCTTTAGCATCTTTTTTACTTGAATTATTTTTAAGGGTTCATGTCATGGCGCAGCAAGAGGCTGCTGGCTCCCTGGGGCTGGGATGTGGGGAGCAGTAGGGACTCCCTGGGGATAGCAAGGCTGGATCCTACAGCCAGAGTCTGTCCTGCTGCCTCAGCCAACAGCACCAGGACAGCCCCAGCACAGGCATCTCTGGCAAGGCCCCTGGCTGGGCTGGCAGGTCTGCCCCACCGGGGGTGAATGAGGTCGTGGGCCCCAGGCAGGGCTGGGGGAGCCCTGGGGTGGTGGGCAGGGACAGTCAGGACTGGTGTAACTCATTACTGGCAATGTGCAGACACCTTCACTGACTTCCAGTATTCTAGTGATCTTCAAAGACAAATGCCTATGTAAACCTTGTATGCACTTATGAGAAGGCTTAGAAGGACCTATTAAAATAGAAAAGGGGTAGAGAAATCAACAGTATTACAATACTTTAAAACCATATAAAGCTTTTTTATTTTACAGATACAATGTTGTGACTCTTGCCTGTAGCTGAATATAGTTCTCAAGAAGCTGACACTTTAGATTGTTTTAACTGCTCCTAGGAGTATCATTAATGTTTTGAGAAATCGAAATAATCATATATATTGTTGGCGTTTGCATACATCTGATGTGATGAGGGCTATATCTTATTGAACTTCTTTAATGTAACTTTCATATTCAGAAATCACATTAAGTACAAAAGTCACCAGATTATTTTTTATATGGTTAAAAAATTTATTAGGAGTTTATAACAAAAACTTGGAAACCACAAAATTTCAGTATAAAATGTCAAGACTTTCTATTTCAACCATACTTTCACTGAATTGGCCTCTACCTCCTTTTTTTTTTTTTTCTCCCATTAGAAATGCAGCCCCTCCAAGAATGCAACTATTTTCAAATCTTACATTTAATCCAGTTTGGAAGCTTGGTCCCTTTCCTGATGTAAATTTAGGGACTACAGCAGAGCTAAGGAGAAGTCTAGTTGACTCTTGCTGTTTTCGTATAAACAAAGCACATCTTGCTAAGAATGTTTGAGACAAAACATGTTTGAAAACCATATTGTTAAGACAGGTGACACGTACCTGGAAAATTTAGTGGAGTTTAGAGGTTTCAGGCTGTAATTTTACAACAGTTTTAATCTATCCAAACTGGTAGGGACTGAGTTTTGCACTCTCTCGGGCCTCTCTGATAGTGTGTGTGCAATTCTTACATGAGCTTCTTCAGCACATTAAACCAGCAGAAAGTTACCAACTCTGTTGGATTTAGCTGGGCTTCTGCTCTTTTAAGAAACTGAAGCAGCAATACTTGGTGTATCAAACACAGTCAAGTGAGAGGTGTGTGGGGAGAAATGATGTTATTATAATGCTAGGTGCACACACACAGATTTAGACTTAATCCATTATGGAACTATAGCCACGGTAAAGTTCAGTCCAAGCTGCCTTCCCTATTTCACATTTCTATAGATCACAAAACTTTGGCTCACTTGTGCAGTTTTTTTCTGCTAATGATGAAAATCTGTGGTTTCTAACTCCATGGCTTCAGTAGTCCTATTTTAAATAATGGGAGTTTTGTGAACCTGGAACATGCAGTGTGCACAGACCCTCATGAAGAAAAAAATGAAACACTTGTGTGAGTCCAGATGAGGTGGATGTAAAACTGAATATTCTGTGTGGAAAAAATGATGCTTTGCCCTCCTGCTCAGGCTCCTAGAGAAGAGTATTACCATTAGTCAAGGGAGCACTTCTGTACCTCAGGCAGTAGAAATTAAAAGGATGTTTAAAACAGCTCAAGGGACCGACCTTTAGTCCCAACTCCTTTTATATATGCTGTTCATAACAGCTCTCCATGTGTACTGTATATCTGTTCATATCGATCCAGAAATAATGTCTGGATCTTATCCAGTGTATTAGAAGCAAACCATCTAGTACTCGTCATCATCTTCTAGGTGTTCTCCTGCTGTTGCAGCTTCCAGTGCAGCCAGAGCTACTGCAACTTCTGCATCTTCCTCCTCAATCCCTCCGTTGGCATCTTTATGGTTGGTGTGTGTGGATGCCCGTGTGCCTTTGGTAGCAGCAGTGATATCACCAGTAAGGCTCTCACTCAAACTTGCAGAGTCAGTTTTAAATGGTTCAGTACTGCTCTCTTTCACTGGTGAAAGTGGGATTGCACAAAGGTCCTGGTCTTGTATGGCTGAAGCACTAGTGTTTTGGTCTAAATGTGCAGAGTTCACTGAAAAGCTGTCTTTTTCAACATAGTTCCCAGTTTGATCACCATTTTGGGGATGATCAGTATCTGGCAGTCTTACGGCATTGTTTTCTGTCTCCAGTACTGAGTTTCCTTTGAGGAAGATGCTGTCTTCTGCAGACTGGGAGTCTGGAATACTGTTAGGCACATTGCTGGCTGCCTTACTCTGACTGCCTGTCTCTAGGTCAAGTTCTTGTCCAGACCTATTTGATTTAGTGTAAAAGTCTCTATTGCTGGCTGAAGAAGCCTGTGACTGGCTGGAAGTTCCCTTTTCACTGGTTTCTTTCACTGGGCTTGTGTTGGGGTGGAGTATGGAGTCCTGAGCACAAGAGTTGCCACCATTGACTGCAACATCAAGCTTTGCACTGCACTTCACAAGGCCATCCTCTTGAGAATCATTGCCTCTGTGATTCCAGAGAGTTTCTGTTGTACTGTTAACCGGATTTTTATTTTCTGTTTTGTTTACCTCATCCTTCTGGAATTCATTTTTGGGTTCTTCATTTTCACTATGCTCTTTGAATTTGGCTTTATTGCTGCCTTGTTCATTGTATTTATAGCTGTTAACTTCATGAATGCATCCAGATGATTGTATGTCTTCTGGATCAAAGATATAGCTGGAGTAAGGAAAATTTGTAAAGGAAATGTTACTTATGACGTTAATCAACATAATTAGTAAAAAAGATTAAGCTTCTCTTTAAAGCTGAAGGTCTTGAGGAAGGAGTGTCACTGAACTTTACCTTGGGTCCTGAGAATGAGTTAAACCAAATGGAAATTCTGAATATGCTATCGGCTGCTGTCTCCTGGGACTGATCATAGCTAAACCCTGCAGTGAGATTCACCAGGAGCATAAGGAGGATGTTGAAGAACCGTGTGCTGGTCATTTCTTTTTTCCAGCCTTATTTTTTATTTTCTCTGGGGAACTGATTAGCCATGGATTATTAATTAATATGTCCTCATATAGTAGCTAAATTATTTTCAATTTTTTCCTGGTGTTCTTTCAAGTCTTTTCCCTCCCCCCCGCCCCCAATTAATTTTCTTCTTCTTGCTGTATAATTTTCTTGACTTGTCTCTCCTCGGGCCTCTGTTTTCTTTATCTTTCCTTTTTGTCTCCCATAGCACCATTTTCTCCCCAGTTCATTACCTGTTCTACAGAAGTGGCCAAGGGAAGTACTAACCCTCAAGTGGGGCTGGAATGTGATCTTTATAAAACTAGCTAGTCCGTCTCTCTAGGGAGGCTTTTAATATGGGAATTCTTCCCCTAACTAGATAGATTTAACAGCTATGATGGAAGCAAGGAACTGTTCATTTTCATTGCTTAGGAGAGAGGGAGGATCTGACATAGTGTGTGCACCTTGTTCTGCTGAACTGAGGGAAGCTCATGCTACCTAAATTAGAAAAAACTTTACTAATGCAGAATTTTCAATGCAACACGATTCCTTTTGTGGGATAGGAAGTATAGAAGTGGACCTTAATTACAGTAAATTAAAAGGGCTTTCATAAGAAGTCTGTATGCCTATGCTTAAAGATGCTGTAAACTTTGAGAAAACTCCAACCTTTTTACAGAGGCTAATTAAAGCAACAGGTGTGGGGGAGCACAGACACATGGTTTTATGCTTTTATTTTGTTGTATTGTACCTTCGTATCATTTTGCAGCATCTGCACCCCATCTGGATTTTCCTTAATCTGAAAAGAGAGAAAGGGAAGGAAAGAAAGAGACAGAGTGAGTGAAGCATTATGAAATTAATATATGAGCAATTGCACTGAAAATGATGCTCATGTTTAGATGGGTTTTGTTAGCTAAAAAGAAAGATGTCTATGCAAGAATGGATCAAGGTCTTTGTAGGTTGTTGTCTTGCATTGGTAATGGTCTTTAATTGGGGAAAAATCTGGGGAAGAATTGACCAATCCTTAGATAGTGATGTTCTCTCAGAACAGTTTCCCAAGCATTTTTATGATTTGGAGAATTGTAAGTCAGTGTATTGGGTGGTGGGTTGTTGGTTTGGTGTTTGGTTGGGTTTTTTTTTCCACTAGACACCTGTTGGTAAAGTTCTCTACTGTGAATTTGTCCAGCTGTTTTTTGAAACAGCAAACTGCTAGCATCTGCTACATCCTTTACTTAGTACTTTCACAGACCAGCCTTGCCTGTGTGAAGAATCATCTGCTTTTATTTGACTTGAACCTGTTTTTTACTAGTAGTATTTGGTGCCTCATAGTTCTTGTATTAAAAGTAGTGACCATCATGTCCAATTGTCATCATAGTATAGGTCCTGTACTGTCCCTTCAGTGCTCATCTACTTAAATGTTACCCATAGTGACATTGGTTTGTGCCTATGAACTGTCCTGGTGTTCTCTGAGTCTTTCTGCATTTTAACATCCTATCCAAATGAAGTGTGGAAACTACAAATGCAGAGTTCTCAGGATGTTTGAAACCCGAAAGAAGCAGGTTTATCCTTTTCTAATTTCTTGTTTCCATTCACTTTACCCCATGACAGCTACTGAGCACTACTGAGGTGACTTTTTTGTGGAACTATCTCTTAGTGAGGCACAGACAAATTCCTGGAATGGGTATTTTGTTATAAACAGGATGTTGCTCCTCCATTTTACTCCAGTAAAATTCCAGAGTTTCACTAGAACTAGCAGACTCTGTTTTGCTACATCATTGCCTGACCCACCAAGTTGACACAATTTGGTTTTTAGTTAAAGTGGAAACAGTTCCCTGTCAGGACCTTAGAATTGTTTTGAGACAGGCACCTATCAGAGTTCATATTTAAATATTGACATATTGTTGGGCCATTGGGGAAACTAGATGCAACTTTGAGAAATACCCATATAGAATTCTGAGTGAGTCCAAGTCACTCCTTTTACCCTTCTGGCCGTAGAACAGGCAACATCAGCCTTCAACCATGGGCCCGGCTGGGTAGAGCCCACCCCGATTTGCCTCTGAGGAGTGGGCAGGGCCCCCTCCTCCCTCTGCTCCAGTGACTCCCCGGCAAAAAGGAAAAGGCGGGGGAACCCTGGCAGCGGCTGGAGAAGCTACTGCTAGGCAGAGATCACATAAGCACCGCAGGCCTGGGCAGATTTAACCCTTTCTTGATAACATAAAGCTTTCGAGGCTTAACTCTTCCTTGAGAGAGAGGAGAAATGGGCAAAGTGAACATAGAGAAGACCCAGCATGAAGTCAGAGAGAGAGTGACAGTGAAAGACTAATTGGAGGAAGGATAGAGGAGTTGCCTGCTGGGTAGACTTCAATTAGAGCCATGGAAACCAACTCTCTATGTAGATTATCTCTTCAAATCGTGAGAAAGATATGCATTTAGGGAGATGATTGCTTATTTGTAGATTTTTGAACAAAGGTGTTGTCAGATGTCTCATTCTTGGTGCCTCTAAGGGCATACAGTCATTCAGCAGCTGGTTTTACCCTAGGGTGTAGCTGCTCCTACCTATGCTTTATGTTTTTGTGTACACATGAATTGTTCTGGGGCAGAAATTTTTATCAGGAGTACCCACCCTGATGTAGCTGAGTGCTTCTTGGAATGGCTTTTAAGCCAGCGGCTTTGCTTCCTTTCTCTTGATGCTGTTTCTCTCGCTGATTGCAGTCTCCCTTCCACATCTCTGCTGACCATGTACTGTGTGTTCTCACCCCACATACCTCAGGAACATCGTAGCAGGAATTCTGATACAGGGTTTTTGTCTGAAGAGGATTGCCCACTGAAATGCCCACACAGCATTTGGCTCGGCTTTAAAGTTTATAGGTTAGGTGAACCCAGTTCTGATTTGTATGTAGACCAGCTCTAACAACAGATGTTGCTTCTAGCTGAGAGTGAGCACTTCAAGTCAGGGTGCTTCTGCTTCAGGTTTTATCTGACAGATTTCCTTCTCAGGGATTTTATTTGCAAATTTTGTGATTTTTTTTTAAAAAGGCAAAAAATACTGCTTATAGGTTTTAAGCATTGCAAAGTCCTCATTGCTGGCCTTTATTCTGTTGTAAAGACATTTGTGATCGTTGTAGAAGGCAACTATAAATTGAAATTAGTGTTGTAGTTTTCAGAAAGCCCTTTCTTCTTTCTTTTTTTTTTTGGTGTTTGGTGTTGTGGTGGTTTTTGGTGGTGGGGTTTTTTTGGGGGTTTTTTTTTTTTTTTTTGTGTGTGTGTGTGTGTGTGTGTGTGTGTGTGTGTGTGTGTGTGTGTGTGTGTGTGTGTGTGTGTGTGTGTGTGTGTGTGTGTGTGTGTGTGTGTGTGTGTGTGTGTGTGTTTTGATTATTTTTTTTAATTACAGCTGCTGATGGAATTATCTCTGCAGCTACTGCATTACACTTTTCCATTGATTTGTTACAACTGGATCTGTCCTGCGGCATGAATAAACTATTACATATGGAAAACAGTGTATGTTGTATTATCTTATGAATTATTTCACATCCCTGAAACAGGAATATAGTTTTACAATGTCACTGTCTGAACACTGGCTTTTTTTTCCCTTGCCCTTCCCTTCCATTTATGGCAATCTTTCAAGTCAAGCTGGGAAATAATTGTGGGGAACAAATTGCTTTTATAGCATGAAAAAGCATGCTTTAATCCTAATTATCTTGTTTTAGATACTGAGCTCTAAAGACTTGTATACTGTGTGATGTTCATAGTTGCATTAATGGATAAATAATACTAATAAGCTGCTGTCTGTTGCAGTGTGAGTCAACCAAGTGCTATGTGCTTGAAACAAAAGAGCATTAGAAACTTCGAGCAATGGATGGTATATGAACTGATACTGAATTTAGAAACATTGCATCCTTATTAAATGTTTGTTCTGTCAGAAATGCTGTGCTGCTAAACTGATGCCATAATTTCAGATAAACATGACATGATGTGGAATGCTCTCTTGTAGAACACTTTGGGGGCTATTTCCCCCCCAAAAAAGGCTGCCTGTCTAAAGTGGCAGTGAAATCCTTGGCTTTAACATTCATATTCTCAGAATACAGATCAAACTGCTATTAATCCTTGATATTATTCTTTCTTGACCATGAAATTTCTGAAGGCCTGTACAAGTCTGTCACTAGTTATTACTCATTATTTAATCCTGGACACTAATACATGACCTGGCATTAAAGCTCTGCAAAAATGTTAAGTAGAGATTTTTTTAGAAGTTTTTTAGATGTGGACTGGACCACTTGGGAGCATTTGGAGGGATAAGACAGAGCCGCTGAGATAAAAGGAATGAAGGAGGCCAAGAACTTTTTTTTTTATTCTCCCAAATTTTGAACTTGAATTTTTCAGCTTTTAGTAGCTCCTGAATCCCCTAAACTGTGTCTCTGTGGATGAGCTTGTACCATTTACTACAAAATAATCAGATTCTTGCAATGTGACAGTGCAGAATAGCCTTGTGATTTGCATATTCAGTATCAGCACGTCATTTAAAGTTATGATCCTTTTCTTCAGTGAAAGAGATGGAAGAGGCCCAGCTTTGTGTGTTTACCCCAGCCACCCCAGCAGACCTTTAGCTGACTGTGTCAAAAGATAGTCCAGATATAATGTGCTTGCAATGTGTTAAACAAGTGTTCAGAGAGAGACAAGGAAGACCTGATGATATGAAAGACTGATTTTCTTCCTTTAAAGCAATGTGATACAGGAGAGTAACTTCTTAAAAAAAGTTGGAAAAACATTGGTAGTAATTAGTCTTAGTTTGAGTAGAGTGGGACACAAATCTCATCAGTAAAACAAGTGCTGAAAAAGGGTATGTGGTTAGAAACTTTTATGGTGGTTCCGGCTGAGAGAATGAGGTGGGACTTCCCTTTCAAGTGTGAGACCTTGGTGAAGATAACAAGGATAATGTCTGACTCCAAACCAACAACCTTGTGTTTCAAGCCATAGTGTGCTTTAAGAGAAGTCTGCTTTTCTTTATCAGATTTGAGAAACACAAGGTATCTGACTTTAAATGATGTAATAACATAACTCATATTGTCTACTTAAACTGTGGCTGTGTTATGAGTAAATAAAAGGCAAACAAGACAATGTCATGAAAAGGGAAGAAGAAATAGTTTTGAGTCATAAAACTGGTTTGGCACCTTTCTCAATATTCTTGGAAGCTTACATGGAAACAGAAAAAGGTCAGTTTTATTTTTGTTCATGGTGTATTTATTCTTCAGTCTTGAGTTTTATTTTTAAATTCCTTTTAGACACCTCCAGGAGCAGAGGCAGAAAGCTGAGGCAGACGATATTAAATAACTTCTCTAGTAGATCTCAAACAGATAAACTCTGATTTTGGATCATTATTTTTAATCCAGTCTTTTTTTTAGTTTGTTTGGTGTTTTCATCCCACACACCCTGATGCTTCTGTTGTTTGGTGTTTTACTCTCCTCCATCCTTTCCCACTCTAGATTACCTTAGGAAGTAAGGAGGTTTTTCCTACATGGGTATTATCTGGGCTGATGAGCCTGAACGATGTATCTCCCAGGGGCCTGAGGCACCCCCTTCTGATGACTTTTTCCAGTAGATGCATCTTTCAGACTCGATCCTGCCAGTGTATTCCCCATCAGTTTGCTGTGTTTTGCACTCCTCAGTGAAATCTGTCCATTCTGAGGATATTGCCCTGAGCTACCAGTCTCTTGGCAATGGACAGGAATCCTTGTTCATCAAAATTATGTCTGTCTGCCTCACTAGTAACACAAACACAATTTACTTTGTTGGTATTTTTTGGTAACATAGATGCTAAATTCTAACCAGCTAGGAGACATATGCACAGAGGCAAGTGTGGGAAGAGAACATGTTTGCATAGAAATATGTGCAGAAGAAATATAGAGAATGTGGGGTGGAAATAACCTTAGAGAGCTCTAGCACTTGACAAGCTTCTCCTAGCAGGAGGTTCAGTTTGATTTCTGAGCTCAGCAGACATTCACACCTCTCAGAAGATTTCAGACACTGTCCTCAGCATGTGCTGGGTCTGGCAAAGGCTCAGATGTGCCTAGGCTGGAGGAAGGCAGTGCAATGTCCATACTCATTGCAGTGCGGATGGAGGAGATGAGCTTTAAAGTCCCTTTGAACCCAAACCACTCTGTGAGTCTTTGTGTTACTGAGGTGTGGAGGCAGAGGAATAATTGATCTAGATGACAGATAATATAAAAGAAGCACAGAAAAACTGTAAGAGGAGTGGTAAAGTTGAGAGGAACTATATTTAGAAATTTAGAAAGCTAGTAAACATACAGTAGAAAACATTACCAGCCTGTGCTAGAGGTGGGGAGAGAGAATAACAGGGAAAACCATGTACAGGAAAAAAGATGAGAAACATAACTTAGCCACACACTGTGCAGGATAATCGCCACTATTGGATGAATATAATCTGTAAGAACTCTCTTAAAATACAGAGAACACTTCAAATCCTGTGGGTATTTCCCTGACCTTAGTCACTGTTTTGAGACCAGAGGGCCTCAGAAGAGGTGCAGACTTAGGAAGCAGGAGAACCCAAAACATCCTGGGCCCAGAATTATCTGAACAACCTGATCTACTTGAAGATGTCCTTGCCCACTGCAGAGGGCATGGGCTAGGTGACTCTTCTAACCCAAACTATCCCGTTATTCTATCATGGTTTGTGAAGAGCACAGTCTGTGCTTAAATCTTCACTGAGGCCAATACTTAGAGCTGGACTGAAATCTAATTTCATTTTTCCTGACTGAATCTTAATCTGGAAATTTATTTTAAATGTGCTTCAGGGAATAACTCATTTGACATATATAATTTAAAATAAATGACCTAAACTGAGGAACTGTAATATGATCCCTTATAGAAAGCATGGGCTATTTTAGTTTGGCTGTTTTTTGCTAGCTGAATCGACTTCAGTCTTTTTGTTCACACTTTCTTAAAATGCAGCAGTGAGGTGTTATTCCTGTGCTTCAGCCATCTTTCAGCCCGAGTGAGACACCTGGCTGTGCCATGCTGCTGACAGAGCATGACCTGCAGATTGACTTTGAGTTACCCTGCAGTTCTTCCTATCTGTGCTGCTTTGCAAGAAAAGAAAACTGTGCTAGTGCTTTTTCTGCTGCAGCTTACTCTCTTGCTTTGAAGGAGGCAGGCTCTATATTTAGGAATAAGGAGTGTCAGTGTCTGTCAGAAAGAGCCTTATGCTATCTAGCCAGCGCAAGGTTATTGCCAAAATTATTGTTGATTGTCCTATATATATTTTTTAAAATTATTTTATTTTATGGGGCTGAGGAGCTGCACAGGTCTGTCAGCCACTTTTATTCTCCACTGAGAATATTATTTGCCTATTGAACAGCTTGTATGTACTTCTAATACAGCTACCAGTGAAGACAGGAGAAGTTGACACATTGAGAATCCTAAAAAACTTGTATAAGACTTCTTGAGGTACAGCCTAACTCCACTGGTGACTTTCAGCTGTCAGTTTTGGATATTTGGTTCCTATTGTCACCCTCTACTTGCTCATTTTCAAATTGAACCTCCTGTTTTTACAGATAAATATGATCATTGCTTGAATGCAAATAATCCATACACTGTCATCATTTGTTAAGACTGATAATGTATTTTTAAGGTGATTTTTTTTCCCTTTCTCCCTGGCCTGGGTGAATCAAACCTACGGATTGTACATTGTACAAGATGGCCTGATACTTTGCATTTTCCTGACTAAAGTGCCCAACTTCTGGGTGATATTACACACAGATGCTGTGTACAGACAATGGCTATTCATTTCAGTGAGGGAAGAATTTGATGTGTTCTGTGTGCTGTTCAAGATATAAAAGTTGATGTTGGTTTCGTGCATGGGATTTAGTGATATAATTTAGGCTTCT
The DNA here is from genome assembly GCA_013400215.1 of Cisticola juncidis. Lineage (NCBI taxonomy): Eukaryota > Metazoa > Chordata > Aves > Passeriformes > Cisticolidae > Cisticola > Cisticola juncidis. The sequence continues at coordinate 739,995 of VXBR01003442.1, read as the reverse complement.
TCCCTGTAAAACCATGAAACTGATTTAGACTTGTGTTTTTTTTCAAGGGAGAAAAGTGGTTTTAATCAGTCCAGTTATCAAAATCTGGCTCTCATTGATCAGAAGCATGTGTGGCTTGTTATCTGGAAAATTAAAGAAATCTCACAGTTACAGCCTCCTAAATTTGGATGCTTTGCATTCTGACATAGTTTTTTCATTTCCGAGGAAGTAGGTCTGATACCACAAAATGTTTTTGCTTCTTCAAGGTAATCCATATCAGAATAACTGAATCCTTAAATGACAAAGGTATGTGAGCAATCATAGCAAGGGGCAAAGCAAACTAAGTGACACTTAAATGGAATTGTTTCTAATTAGCAGAATCCCTCACTTTTCAGGAGATGAAAAAGCAAAGTGATTTAAAGGTTCAGAAGGCTGCAGGACCTCTCCTCTGAAGACATGCTATGAAAGCTGGAGTTGTTAAGCCTGGAAAAGAGAAGGCTCTGGGGAGACCCTGTTGTGGCCTTCCAGTACTTAAAGGGGGCTTATAAAAATGAAGAAGAGCAACTTTTATCATGCATAGATAGTGATGGGGCAAGGCAGAATGGTTTAACACTGAAAAAGGAGAAATTTAGATGAGATATTGGGAAGAAATTCTTTACCCAGAGGGTAGGGAGGCACTGGAACAGGTTGCCCACAGAAGCTGTGGATGTCCCATTCCTCAAAGTGCTCAAGGCCAGGACGGATGGAGTCCTGAGCAATCTGATCTAGTGGGTGGCATCCTTGCCCATGGCAGGGGGATTTGAACTACATATGTAGTGTATGGATTATTTCCAAACTAAGCCTTTCCATGATTCTCCGAATATCAAATATTCAAATAACAAGTAATAGACTTTCAGATAGTCCTCGGGTGACTTTATGGTGCTTGTATCTCCACTTGTCTGGTGTGTTTACGCTGGATATTAAGTTCTGCACCTTTAAGTCTGGTTCCAAGAGCGGAGGGGGAGAAAAGCAGCGCGCGGTTTGTTTGCAGAAAATGCACTTGCTGCCCCGCATCCTTCACACGGACACTGTTGTCTGCAGCGGACAGCAGGAGAGAACTCCTTTGTTTTAGTTAGTTTTTCGGCTAGCTGCGGCAGAGAAGTTCCCGGGACTGTGGTTTTTCTTTTTCTTGGAGCTGTTCGAAGCTGCTGTGCACAGAGGGCCGAGAAGAGCCCCGGGAGCTCAGGGCTGCGCCCTGCCGGGGCCGGGCCGTGGCATGCAGCGCCGGAGGGGCTGAGGGAGCTGAGCTGCACCTCACCAGGGGCCCTTCGGAGCTTGTCCTCTCTTCAGAGCGGCAAAAGGGTTTGTTGTTCACTATTGTTCATCTTTGTGCTGGTGAATGCTTTGCCTGTTAAACAGGTTTTTTTCCACTTTTCTCCAAGGAAATCTTTCCCCCAAGTTGGGGGAGGGGTCGCTTGAATTTGCTTTCTGGAGGGGCCCCATTCGGAGGTTTCTTCCCAAATTTGCCCTAAGCCAGGACACGGATGAATCATCAATATGGCATGGCTAATCACCGAACTATGGCCTACTCGCCAAATAACCAGTGGGAGTATGGTATCACGATTTTAACCTTTATTTCTGCTGTGTTATCTGAAAAGGTATACACGTATCAAGTGTTTATCCAGGAAATTTGCAATAGTAATAGTTGACAAAAATGTGCAGTTACTGTGATCCTATTCCAGGATCACAACAGTAGCAGTCAACCCTAACTGCCACGTACATGAAATAGTACCATAATATAATACATCGTGTATTATATCTTTGGATTGTTCATAACAGCATCCAAGCTAGGGTAAAATCTCCTAGCTGAGAGGTGTGTCTACTGTGCAGGGGTCAGTTATGCCCCCTAATTGTGGGTGCAGGCTGTGACATAGGGGGAGAGCATCCTGCCAGCGTGGTGTCTGGCTACGAGCTGATGAGAAGCTACTTTGGCAGCCGGGATGGTCAGTGTAATGGAAATATCTGCCTACATTTGTTTTCTCAAAATGCAGAGATAAGGTCAGATTTAATGTGTTCTGCCTATACTGGAAAAATATGTTCTAATTATCTTACATATGTGTAATTGTACTGCCAAGAAACTATACCAGTATAATTGGCAATGGCAGTACCTGCTAATTGTTACGTGCCAGTGTAAATACTTCAGCTGGAATGGGAAGGACCCGGATTGATGCAAATGCAACATGAAGAACTGCTCCACTTCTTTACAGCTGCTCTCTTCCCATACCTCCGGGCATCTAGCTGTGTTTTTATCAGATCCTGATGGGTTTTCTGCTCCCACATTGCCCCTTCATATTATTGCATTTTCCTGCAGCAGTTTTGTACCAAACTAAGAAGCAGCAGTGGGCAGGTCTCAAGGCAGGGAAGTTTGGGTGTTACCAGTACTACCTGAGCACACCTGCTCTTGTTTGTGGATGTGTTGGCAGAAGGGAAAGGTAATGAAAGGTAGATGCTATCAGTTTTACAAAAGGTGTTCTATTTTGATTTGTAGCTGTTGTTCATTGCCTAAACTGATAATAATATGCATAGCTATGTTAAGTCCTGCTAGGCTCCTCCTCAAGATGTCCTTCTTTTCAAACCAGTAATGTCAGCCAGATCTTCCACTTACTCCTGGTGGCTTCCTGACTGTATTAGTCAGCATATGAAGTACCATGTTTTATTCTCATAATAGATTTCTATTTCTACCTTGACAATTTTGAGGTTTGTTTGTGTTATTGTTGTTGCTGCCTTTGTTTTTAGTTAGTTAGTTTTTTCTTTGTTTTGCTTTTAAGAAGTCATTCTTGTACTATTTCATTCACTGCTGTCCCTGGTAGCTGTCGACTGTTTTATAAACAGTTGAGAGAGTAAGGCCAGCTCGCATGCAAGGTGAACCTTTTTGTGAGGCATTATTGCTGCAGCAGAGTGCCCCCGAGGGCACAAGGACTACAGCTTGGAGGTGATCTGAACATATGATTTTTTTCTTGTTATGCTCTTTGCAATTGATTTTAAATATTTATAAGATACTTTAAAGTAAATACATTCTCTCTGACTAGATCCTCATCATTCACAGCACTAGGTCACAGAACATTTCCCTGCCCACATTATTTACCATACAAAATTACTGCTTTATTTTTAAAGAGTAAAAGGAAGAGTGAGGAAAAGGGTAAAACTCTCAGAATCATTGGCCAATTTGCATAAAGGAAAACCAAAAATAGCTGGTAGCATAAGCTCATTCATTTCCTCTTCAGCTGAGCTTTTTTTCTATATTTGGTTTTACCAAATTTATATAATGTAGTATTTAAATTACTGAAGTTTACATTTCCTGTCTTCTAAAATTATCAATCCCATAAAATATAATAGCTTGTTTGATAGTGGGGCTGAGTCCTGTTTAGTCCCATATTGTATTAAGGCAAACAGAAATGTGCTCCATCCCGAGGGATTCATGGTCTAAATGTGTGACAAGGCAAAAACTGGGGAAGCTGATGGTCATGTACATGTGAAGGAAACAATCAGCAGAGAAACTATATTTGAGTCAGTAATTGTGTTAGGCTGGACCTAAGTGGGGATCTGTTTGGCAACACAAGTTAGTTATAGCCAATTTTTATGTAACAGAGAGACTGGGTCTGAATGTCATTTCTCTTGAGAGGTTAAAGGGTCTTTGTGTGATCTTGTGCAACTCTGTACTATGGAGGATGGATTCTTGGGTTCCAGCCCTGCACCTAAAAATCCATGGTTGTATCCATTGTCTTTTAAAAACATTTAACGTAGAAAGAGCTCTAGAATCTGATCTTGATCATGGTGCTGCCATGGGGCTTCAATTCAGAAAGTTCTCTTGCTTATCCTTTGCTCCTGTCCTAATGGCAGGCTTGAGCAGCCTGCCTCAGAGCATGCCATCAAGGATGTGATTTTGATAGCTGTGAGATATGTATTAGAGACTGAGGGTCAAACTGAGCTGGGGATCCTAATTCATGATGGAATTCTCTAACTCTTTGAATACTGTGTAAAACAATCACTGCCTGCTCTGTGGTTTGGACTGGGGGTTGATGTCAGTGCTGTCTTCTGGCCTAGAAGTCACTTTCTTAGATTTCCATTTACAGAATCAACTCATTTAAACCTGCTTAAATATAAAAGTACTTGCCAGATGTGGATTGTTTCTCAACTGCATACAACTTCCTCATGAGGGGAAGGAGACACTGATTTTTTCTCTGTTGTGAAGTTACAGTTCCAGTTACAGGACCCATGCAAATGGTCTGAAGTTGTTTCAGGAGAGGTTTAGGTTGGATGTCAGGAAAAAGATTCTTTACCCAGAGGGTGGTTGGGCATCGGAACAGCTCCCCAGGGAAGTGGTCACAGCTCCAACCTGACAGAGTTCCTGAAGCATTTGGACTAAGCTCTCAGGCAAATGGTGTGACTCTTGGGGATGGTGCTGTGCAGGGTCAGGAGTTGGACTCGATGATCCTTGTGGGACCCTTCCTACTCAGCTTATTCTGTGATTCTGTGGTTGTGCCATGTACATTGGCAGACAGTACCACTCTCTTGCAGCATAGTAGCACTCTGTATACTATGAAAACAAGGCCTTTGTTGGCCCAAATGCTGGAAGCTGTTGCCTCTTGTATTTGCCTGTGAGTTCTGTGCAAAAATAATTTATTAGCCTGCAGAAATTCGGGGCCAAAGATAACAGAACCTCTCAAATATGCTGTTGAAAGACTTTGAATCTTTAGGTGACCTTGGTGAACAGGAAAAGGAGAGAGAGGTGGAGATCTCCTGTGTTTCAGATATTGTGAAATTCTTGTAAGTTAAAACAAGAAAATAAAACTTAAGAAATTAGCAATGAAGTCTAAGCAGCTTAACTCCTGTAATTCTGTCATTGTAGCTTATCGAAAACTCTTGGTTGCACATCAGTTCTGTGGAAAGGCTCAGTGCTTCTTTGATTGTTTGTTTTTTCCCTGTTGAGTCTTTGGAAGTGGGTATGAAGAGACACTGCTGGAGTTTAGCAGGCCTTTATCCTTTAAGTATGCCATACATTTTTACTTCAGGGAGCAATATTCTGAAAATAGACTTGGATGTCCATGGAGATTGCTTCAACTACAGGATTGGAGTGTTTTGTGTATATGCTTTTGGGCAGGATTTAGGCCAGGCAGGATATGTGATCTCAGCTCTGGTATTCAACTGTAGCTTAGTGTGCCCAAAAATCATCTTGTCCTGAATATTTCAGATTCTTCTGATTTGTTTATATTATATGAAATATTGCTAGTGGCAGTTATTGTGGTGGTATTGTTGTAGTGCTCGGAACATCAGCATCTCTTAATACCAAGAAAATTGGATAAAGCCATAAGCAGTTAGAATGAGTCAATGATTCTCTTTTGTAAAAACAAAAGTAGAAAAACCTAACCCAGCAAAACCTTGCCCTCCACATCAAAGAAACAAGCACCAGAAAAACGCCAAAACAAACTCCCCCCAATCCAACACATTGATCAAGGAAATTTCTTAAAATTGTCAGGATGTTGTGCCTTAGTGTTTGACCATTTAATGGTATAACCTGCAGCATTTTATAGGGAAACTGTTAGAAGTCAGCGTGCTCTCCCTCTCAAACCAAATTAATCCTTGTTTTCCAATTAGTTCTCTTTTCCCAAATCCCCCTCTTTCCCCTGCTTGCGTTCCATTCTTCTTGTTCTTCCATTTGCCTGCATTTTCACATTTTCTTGTGCCATTTTCCACCTGTGTTAACTGTCTTAGATGGATTCAGTTTTGTATTCCTGTCTTTCTTCTGTACAATGTCTTTTTCTAAACTGAGCTGAGATTGGAAAGCTTTTATTTGCTACATTAGGGAATTTATGGGCTGGAGAGAAGTACAGTTCCGTTCTGTCACTAGTGCTTATCACAGCTGAGCATTGTCATTAGAAAATATTGTGGAGTACTGTAGAGAGAGATGGTTTGTGTTGTGGAATGCTGAAGTTACAATAGTGAATGGCCAGTAACTTTCAAACCCACACAAGGAGAAAAAAAAATAATCCTACCTTTCTGGTTGTACTCCATCGAATTCTTGAAAGATTTGTTTTAAATGTCTTGGTCCTGCAATAGTAAAACACTTTGCAAGTGGTTTCTTCACATGCACAGATAAGTAAGAAGGATACTGTGAGGCATTAATTGTCTACAGCAAACAATGTGGAAATAGAAAAACCTCCTCTTGGTACCATTGTGAATTTTAAATTTAGACAGCGATCAAAGAAATCACTTGAGTAGTATGCTCATCCCCTTGAGCTGAACTGGAATGCTAACCTGCTTAAAATGAGCATAAGCTTTGCTACAGTGGATTAGGACTCATGTGAAGTGTTTAAACAACAGTAAAATTAGAAAACTTTCAAATATGCAGTATTACGGGACTTTTCTTCTTATGGGTTTTCATTTTTCTTATTTTTTTCTTGGAGCCAGGATATTTATGGTATTATTTAAAACTTCATGTGTGCTTGTCAGTACTTCAGCAACTTTGAAACTTAAGAAATGCCTGTGGCATTGCAATAATATTCTAGGTATTGGTAAAGCTGTTGTTCTTTCAGACGTGCTCCAGCTAAATGGAAAGCTCAGCAAAATGTTTTGTATTAAGAATTTCTAAAGAGAACAAATAAATTAATGAGATAATTGTAGAATTAGAATATAACAATACTGCAATGCAGATGCTCTTCCTCCTTTAAAAGTACAAATATTTTCAATGTTACTTGAAATGTGAGGCCATGGGGATTTGTGCGTGCATGCAAACCTATAATGACCATTAATCACTAAGTCGAGATCATTTCTGTGAAATGAGTAATTTTGGTATGGGTATTTTGCTGTGGGTTTTAGAAAATAAGCCATGTGCTTTCTTTCATTCTCAGCATCTCTCTGCATGAGTGATAACTTGAAAAATCTCAGTGTAGCTTACATTACAAACCACAAATCCACACAGAGTTATGCTTGCACTATTCTTGAAACTTGCAAGGCTTTTCTTCTAAGAGAGTAAAGTTTTTATTGTCCTTGAGATCCCTTTCAGCAGAACACTCGTAGGATCTAAGCCAGGGTAGTTCATTCCTGAATTCAGCATCCACGGGCAGTGGGGCTGGGGAGGGAAAGTGCAAGGTAACAAGGACAGTACAAGCAACATGGTCATCGCTGCTGCTGCTCTTTTTGCTATGCTCTCATTGCATACATATTCTTTGCAGTTATAATTTTGAGAATTTATGGGTAAGCTCTGACAAGTTCTTATAAAATTTCATTATCTAGCTTCCAGATTTGAAAGTACCCCTGGCCGTGTATGTAGTTTCATGATTGCTGTTTGCCTACAAATTCAAGAGGAGAGCTCTGCATAGTGTCTGACCCATGGGTGACATTTAGAAGACTTTCTATTAAAAGCCTGAAATATGATTGAAAACTAAATGCAAATTTAAGTGGCTTGGATATCTGATGTGACTCATTGCTAAGGAGAACCTGGGATTCATTAAGCCTTAATTCACTGTGTTGCTTTGTTACCCTTAGAGCAAATCTCTTAAGTAGTCCTGTATGTCACCATTTCATATCCTTCTCAAAGCTTAATGTTTGTGCTGCACTTTGAAGATTTATAGCCCTATTCAATCTTACTATACTGTTGCAAAGGGTTGAATGTTTTTGTGCATCTGTTAAAGATGTGATCAGTACTTTAGGTGAAGTGAATAATAAAATTTATGAAGAATGAGTCATGGTGTGTTCCTGTTTTTATGCAACCTTTTACTGGGGTCATTTTATGTCCTTTTTGCATTCTATTTTTTAAATATAGCTATCATTATTAATTAGTTAGAAGATTCCTCCTTTTAATTTTTGTTCAGATCTCTAATAATCGTACTTGCAGTATAATTCTGTCTTGTTGTCCTTATTTGTTTTGCCTAAATGTTTATGCATACAGTGAAATAAAATAAAAAATTAAAACTATGGTCCAGTTATGAAAGGATGTAGATTTCATTTAACAAATTCAAAAGAGATAGCTTGTTTAACTAAACTTTCAAATATATTCTTAACTGGTCTAAATTCCTGTTGTCTGTTTAATAAATTCTGAAATAGTAAGGTAGCTATACGATTTTCCTTTAATTTATTACTGGGTTTTGTTTCTTTATTTTGAATCCTCTAGGAAATTCCTGTAATTCTGTAGAAATGTAAAATGAAGATGCAAGAAGGGAGAGCTGCTGGGAGTCACAGCTGTTGGTAAGTTGTCAGCATACTCCTTATATCATATCCAGTGATAACTGGTTTGATTGTCAACTTATGTGATGTGTGTAATTGGCTTTTGACCCCAAGGTAGACAAACTGTTATTTCTTAACTGTTTTTTCTTAAACTTGAGTTAAAACTTTTTTCGTTGTGTTTGGACCTTTTTTCTTTTCTGCTTGCTGGTGATGGTTTGGAGCATGGCTGTTAGTCCTATAAACTGCATTCAGACATCTTAATTAAATACTCTTTTTAACATTATCTTTGCTTAGCAACATCCTTGTCTAGGGTGTAAAACAATGTTCCTAAATCAAGGTATGTGGCCATATCCTGCTTGCTTCTTGCTTATGTTGTTTAATAGTTTTTATATTACTCTCTTTGAGACAGAAACATGAAGCCTTATACACCTAGTCACTCCAGCCTATTGCACAACACAATTACCAGTGAGACTCAGTGTTTGGAATACGGCTTACCATGCTGGTGCAGATTGTTAAAGAGAGTAGTGTCTACATGGTTGTCATGGATCCAAGCAGCGAGTAGCTTTCACATTCCAAAATAACCTGGAATTTAAACAAAATCTTTAGGCTCTCAGAAGCTCATATTAGCATTTTCCATTTCATTTAGTTGCTAAAAACATGATATCTCAAAGTCATAAAGCCAAAATGAAAATGAAATTATCTAAACCTGCGTTGGCATAGACCATAGGTATATTTCAGACCCTGGGTGTGTTTCCTGCTGAGCAAATTAACCTTTTTGACACAGTTATTTGAGCAGTTATTTCCCTAGTAACCTTTGTGTGCTGCTCTTGAATCACTTTCTAGGCTTTTGGTTTTAAAAGTCAAGTTTGTTCTCGACTGGAAAGGTGTATGGGATGCTGCTTTCTCCGAGCAGGATAGCTGTCACTCTGATCCAGCTGTGGTCCTGTTCCACAAGGAGCTCCCACCATGAAACTTTCAAGCACCACACGGCCTCTCTTTATATAATGTGTGAAGTCGATGAGTGCTTTTCATAGAAAAATCTCCCTCACCCTAAGGATCAAAGAGAACAAACATATTTTCCTTAAATAATACAGGACTTTACTCGTTCTTTCTGGAAATTATAACTTGGTCTTCCTAGCTGAGCTGAAGATCAGTTGGTTGTAGACACTAGGTGTTTCTGTTTGTTGATAAAAAGTGTTAGAATTCTATGCTATCCCCCAGAGTTTCACCAAATGCTTAGCTATCAATTGTGGTTTTAATTGCCTGTTTAATTCAAATGCCCTGAGGTTTGCATTCCCCTCATAGTTTCCTTCCTTTCTCTAACAGCCTTGGCCCTTGTGCTTTTGCGGTTCCATTCAAGTATTTTCTCTGCTGCAAAGTCTGTTGTCCTATTAATAGCTTTTTTTTTTTGAGTCCTTTTGGTGAGTTCAATTCTTCATTGCAATTTAATTTTCAGTGGAACAAACCTCTGATTTCCATGCATTCTTTGTGATTGTGCCCATGTGTTTCACTATTATTGTTTACATATGCTTGTATTAATGGGCTCTCACAGCATTTTGATGGTAAAACTCTGATTAACCTTGCTGGGAGTGTATTCAAAGCCTTTAAGATTCTGTTCTAAGTTCAAGAAAAGGAGTATTTTTTTGAAATCAAAGCTGAATTTGAAAATCCTGAATTGTTTTTATGAATGCTTGGAGTAAAGAAATAATCTTCTGACTTGCTTAGACTCTACAGGGATGAGAAGAAGGAAATATAGGTAACTATACTTGTCTTGGGTCTTGGTTCACTGAAGGAATTGAGGATGGAGATAAATGAATAGTCAGTTTTCTTTACAAAATTACATAGGAATACTAATCATGTTGAGGTTATTTATTCTAGAAAACTTTCTTGAATTTAATTTGTTTTTATATGTAAATATGTCAGCTCTTGAATTCTGTCATCACATTGTTCCTTGTAAATGGCAAACTTGTCACCAACAACACGAAGAATGTAAGCAGGTAAGATGCCATGCACCAGTCAGCATTTAATGAGGATTGTTTAACAGTTCTTTGAAATCTGACCAATCTCCGATTTGTGAAGCTCCTCATCAGTAACTAAAAAGGCTCAGGTTATTTCCTGAGTGGTAAAAACAAGCTGACAAAAGGAGAGATCTTGATTCACAGCTGAGAATAGGCTTTTTGAAAGGGCTCTGTGGTCTTGCCAGTTGTACAAGAGTTTTCTGGAGAATTACTACCTTTCTATTAGCTGAGGCACCTTGTGATAGTGTTGTTTGTTTAGTTGTTTTTGCTACCCATTATCATGACTTGACAGAGGTTCTTAGTCACAGTCATCTGTTAGTGACGCCCCTTCGGGTCACTGGGAGAAACAGTTTTATATTCTGTTTGCTCCACCGCTTTTATAGACCATGCTGGATACTTTTTATTCCTTCCTGGTATCTGGTGATGATGAGCTGTTTTAGATGGCAGTATCCTTGTTCCTGGCAGGTTTTCTGCTGTCTGGACTATGAATCACAACAAAATAAATTCGCCTTCTGTTTTACAAAGTGTTGTACAGAATCATAAGATGATTGATTGGAAGGGAGATCCTTCTGGTCCAGCCTTTCACTCTAGGTCTACAGCATGGTATGAAACATATAACACCCAGGTTTAGCTCCTTAATGCATGGCAAGCTTTGGTCATTTTGGCTGCAGAAGCAGCATATGGCTCTGCTGGCAGGTAATGCAATGTCAGTATAATCAGTCTATGTTTATATAGTTCTTTATTAGTAAAAATCTTACAAAGAACTGAGGGTGGAAGTTCAGTACCCAAAATTTTCCACTTCTGTAACAATTTCCTGTTCCTAGCTTGTGTGTTAAATGGCTTCTGGTTGCTTACCTCCAGCTTTCAGCCCCAAATGCTAACAATCTGCTTCCTGTTTAAAGAACCTAGAAGAAGAAATAAACTGGTGTATTGTTGTATATTTATCTTTGCATATATCATTATGTGCAATATAGACACATTGATATTCCCTCTAGAAGGAAGTATTTGTGGCAATTTCCCCAGGTCTGTTATTAGAGAATTTTTTTTCTTACTGTAGAGTACACTGTTCTACTGGTGCCACTCTCTCATTTTAGAGTTTTTGTTGTTAGGAGAAGTAAAATAATTACTGGATAAGAAATGCTTTATGGTTGGGACCTCTTAGAGCTTTATCCTACAAGTTGCCTGGGCAGGCACAGGGATGTTGAGGCTCACAATTTCTGTAGATGCTATTCAGCCAGCACTGAGAAACCATGACAGATCGTTCTCTTCATGGAACAGGTTATTTTTCTTCCTTTGTAGAAACTGAGGTTGTGCAGCCTTTTGTATGTTTAGAAAATGAGAAATCAACCTATCCAGATGCTTCAAAATTAATTAATGAGAGGGAGTGAGCAAAACCGGTTCCTGCAGCTGTCAGTGCCCATAAATCATCTCTGTTTTTACTTTTGAAGCAGGACAAGAGGATGAATTTAATTAATGGGTTTGACTTGCTCTGGAAACACACAGTAGAGAAATCGCCCTGCCCACACTTTTCACAGCTGCTGTAAACATACAAATGTTATTGTGTATTTACTCCTGAATGCTTTCCCCCGTCCTTGTGCTAGATACAGTTGAATGCTTCAGGCAGGTGGCAAAGCAATGACTGCAACAAATCCTTGTTCTTTGAACACCCAGATCAGAGGAGCAGCATGTTAGCTTCTGGTTTTGTGGTTCCAGCCGACTTCTGCTTAACAAAGGCATTAGTAATGATAGAAAACTCCAGGGCTAATCAAAAGGAGTGGGTTTGTTTGTTTTCCATGATTGGGAATTTAGCTATAATACAAAAAAAGTACCAAGTACATTTTTTCTGCCACTCTGGTTAAAAAAAAAAAAGGGGAAATCTTTTTTTTTAAAAAACAACCTCTGTAATGGATCACCAGGAATGTTTCTGCATTGTCAGATTTTTATTGTATTTTTAGTTCTACTTTATTAAGTACAAAGAGACACAGAAACTGTCAGGCTGGATCAGACCCCAGTTTGGTGCTGTAGTCAGCACCAGGTACTTCAGAAGGAATTTTGCAAACACCCTTGATATTGTCGGGAGCTGGAATTACATAACATTTACATTACATCAGTCATGGCTTTAAGTGTCTTGTGTCTGAAGGCTTACATTCTCCTAGAACATTTAACTGATTAAAAGTTAAATTTGATTTTTTCATGTTCACTGTTTTGATGCTGGATAATGTTTATGTTTTTTCTATGGAAACTCATACTCTTTCCTTTGGTAACAAATTTATAGATGGTAATTGCCCAGACTTGTTATGCTGAAGGAGGAATTTTGTTTGCTCCTGGGCTAGTTCCTTTTCTGACCTGACTTAATGTTCCCCCTTACTTATGTTGTTATGTAACAAGAGGGCTACACTTGCCCTTTAGTCTGCAAAGTGTAGGATTGCACTGTCTAGAAAGCTAGAGGACCTGAAAAAATGTGTACTAAGAATTTTTTGTTTGTTTGTGGGTTTTTTTTTTGTTTGTTTTTTGTTTTTTGTTTTTGTATAAGAAGGAGTTATTCAGAACAACTTTATTTGAGCTCCTCTGTATGGATGGGACTTGTGGTTAGTGTGGATGTCTGAGATGTGGAGATAATCTCCAAGTAAATTGAAAGATAGTGGTTCTTTATTCAAATACTGAAAAATAGGCTTGAAAATACTGAAAAAATGGTTGAATGATGCTTTATATGCCCTATGCCCCATGTTGCCTACAAGTGAGAGAGCATTCTGAAAACTGTAGGTGCAGAATGCATGCACCCTCCTATAATTGCTTGAACCGTGTGACTTTGTAGTAAAACTATCAGTTCTTGCTATTTTCTTGTTTTTGTTGTTGCTTAGAGAGTCTTCTAGGAAAGGATGTTTCTGGGGCTTCGAAGAGAACTGGGCCATTAAAATTCAGGGCAACACTGCCAGACCTGTGGTGAATGCATTTATGAATATTTGCCTGGAAGTTAAGATTTGTAGTAAGTGTTAGGAGTTCAAGCCACTGAACATTTGAATGCTCAAATCTCTCTTCCTTTCCCTATGGTGCTCATATCCTGACAAGATCCATGATCCTTGTTCTTTAAAAATTCATGCCAAAAACATCCATGACAAATTTAAATTAAAAAATGCTTCTCCTTTTCTACATTTCAGTATTGAAGCACACCTATAGCTGCACTGGCCAGACACTGACACCAGTAATTCCAGAAAATATTCACAAAGAATGCCAGGCACTGAGCAACTAGTTGTTGTGTTTGTTATCAGAGAACATTTCTTCATCTAACTATAGATTAGATATTTTACCTTTCTCTTCCATATATCACATGGTCAATTGAAGATTTTGATATGTTAAAAGAATTTTTATTACAGCTATATCTGACAGCATTTTATAACATAAAAAATTCATCATCCTGATTTCATCAGACAGAACTTTATGTAAAGGTCAATTTGCTTATTTTGAGGTCTTGTGTAGGGGGGGATTGGAAAAGTAAATCATCATCCAATCTGTTTTACTGCATAAGGCTGTTTTCAATATAGGGAATATAGAAGAGGCCACATTTCTTCTACTCTTTTTTACCTAGGTTTGCAGCATGTATTAATAGGAACTGTAATTTACTGCTCTTTAGCCCTCATTGCTGAGTGTTCTACTATGCCATCTCTGTGGCAGTGGACCTTCCTTGAAGGGAAAGAAACTTCTTTGGTCCTTAAGCGTGGTGAAGTGGGACTGTGAATCAATTGTACTTGAGTGTTAAACTTGGCTCTGTATTGTTTCATTACTTGATTGCTGAAGCCTCTGACAAACTAAAGGCAAGGTCTTATCCACAATCACATACTGAGTTTAGCTGTTCACAGAATCATGGAATATTCTGAGTTGAAAGGGATCCACAAAGATCATTGAGTTCAACTTTTAAGTGTATGGCCCATTGAATCTGGAACCTGGCAGTATTAGCACCATGCTCCATCCAACTGAGCCCGTCTCACCTGTCTCTACATCATGCCTGGAGCTTCGTGGGGATGCATTGGGAGAAAGGCATGTTTTCAGCCTTTGTGCTGTAGGGGAAAACACTGAGGATCAGTGCCAGACTGTCACCAAGCAGCAAGAGGTGACATAGAGCTGGGCAGATCCAAGGGTGTGGTGTAAGCCTGACCTCATGTTTCCCTGATGCTCTGCTCTCTGCAGGCCCTCTCAGTCGACCTGCTGTGCATCTTCTCTTTGCTTGCCCTTACTGAGGAGCTTGTGTTGTCTTTATTCTTACAACAAATCATGTATTTACTGGTGGAGAGGAAGGGGAGATGTGTGTGCTGTTGATGTCTCTTCACTGTCTTTTTCATTAAAACTGTCTGATATGGCATGTACTACCCGATGCAAATATATCCATATGATTAGCTAGTCTTGCCAGCTAATCTGAGTTGCAGGTATCTTGCTTAGAGCCTATTTCTTTAAACAGGATTCACAGACACCCAGGCATCTCCCAGTCTCTGACTTTTCAGCCAGTGGTGCCGAAAAACATCTAATTTATCTTCAAAAACTAGTAAGGTTTCTGAAGATTGTAATGCACTGTCAAAAGCACTTTTGTTGGCAAAGAGCCATGGGGAGCCACCTCTAGAAATAGGGTCTCCCTCCCATGTTTTTGAAGATGTGGAAATGTATGACATTAAGTCATGGGCTATAATTTAGACAATGAGAAGTTTGCAGACTGATTCTGTAAGTGGAAAATCCCTTGAGGAAATATGTCTACAATCCTGTCAGTCAGAAGATTAGAGAGTCAGTCAAAAAATAACTTACACAAATGGCTCAATAGTAAAGATTGTGCTAATAGAGGTAAGAAATTTAGCTGCAGTCTTTTGCTTAAGGCTATGAAAATTGGATGACCCTGAAAAATGGTATTTTTTTCCAGAAGATGTAGTAGAAAAATGTTCTGAGCTATAATTAGTTGGATATGATGCTTCTATTGCAACATTAGAAATAATTGTAATTACTTAAATTTGTGGTTGAAAGAATCCCAACGTGCTTAGCATTTGGTTATATGTTTGGTTAACATATGTAGCCTTTAGGGCTCAGATATCAGAGTGAGACTTGTTCGTTATAATTTGTAATTGTGTGAATACTACATTGACACAATTAAAGAATGAGCCAGTGCGAAACAGAGGTGCTTCAGATGACATTTTGAATCCTCAGAGCTAGGAAACACAGACTTGGGAGCAGGTTCACTTCATCATTTTTGTTATATGGAGCAAATTCTCCTCATCATTTTTGTTATATGCCTATATACATGTATATAATCCTACTCCTGTAGTTAGAGTGTGGAAATTTAGTTTTTAGTAAAGTACATTCCTCTAGAAGGATAAGTGAATTGCAGTGGCTGATGCTTCTTCCTCTGCTTTTGGAAGAGCGCATCCTTCTTCTGAGAATGAGTTTTTCTTGAGAGGGTGGAACCATGTTTAGTGTTGCTCCAGAATTATGATACTGTTCCACTGATTAAGAGTGGAACAAATGGATGGGCCCTTATTCTATAGCTGATATATATTGTGGTAGCTCATCTTACATCAGTAATCAGTATAATCAACCCTTGCTAAAAGTGACACATATATTTGGTTTACTTTTTGTTATGAAATACCTGCACCCACAGTGTGAACACTCCTGTCACACCTATGGGGTGGGGTTTGCAAACCAGGGGACTTTGGCTGACAACTTTCTGGTGTCTGCATCAGAGCAACAGGAGCACTTAGTCCTTGAGAGCCAGGACTGGAGCAGATGTCAGTGAGGTGAAGTGTTAATATGAGGCTTACTCCATGCTTATTGCTTTTCCTGAAGTTCCCCAACTTGTGTGTGGGAGGTGTAAAACTGTACCCAAAGGCCAGAAAACCCCATTGCCAAAGTAGTCAATAGCTCTACCCTTTTCTCCTTCTGCTTTCTATGTGTGCAGAGACCAGACTGTGATGGGGCACCTGCTCTGGCTGAGAAACATAGGAGTTTTTTGTTAAAATTTAATGTTCACATAGGGGCCTAAAAGGCACATAAAATCCTGCTGAAGCTGGCTTATCCTCATCCATTTGAAATTTCTAGCTTTAATGTTGGCATTATTTTCATCCTCCAGACAAATTAAAGCTCAGGAGGAGACATCAGCAGTGAGTCCTCTAAGCAAAGCAGGAGTAGAAAAGATGAAGATTTTGAAAGTCATTTCAGCAAAGCAGGCAGTAATGAAGAAGATTTTCAAAATGAAAATAGTTCCCTAATGTGGTCTGTAATGCCTTTTCAAAGTGGGTAGCAAAGGTGTTTTTCATACAAGCTACTGCAATTCAATTAGACTGACCTAATTTTATTTCTTCTCTTTCTTCTGCAGATTTCCACACTGATAACAATTTAGCTTTCTTAAAATCATGTTATGGCTTGGAAGGGATTTGGGTACAGCACTGTTAATTGACAGAGTTTAAATACAGGAAATGTTCCCTAAAGCTTGCCTAGTCTGTATGCTCATTTGAGCAAAAAAAAAACTTAAAAAGGACTTTTTGGCTTTGGGCAGTTGAACTTTTTAGAAAGAAAGTAAGCACTGCTACAGCCCAGGGCAAATGCTACTGGGTATGACTTATATAATATATATTTTTCAATTAGGAGTAGAGATTATAGGCCCACTCTTCTATATTTATATCATTCTCTTTGTGCTGACTGTTCACAGTGACACGTAAGGTGGCACAAAATCTCATGAAACACCTATAAACTCAGTCGTGTGCATCACATCCCACAGTTGGCAGAATTGGTTATGCATTTAAAGCAGCTTTATCTAGAAATAGAAATTCTTACTGAGTTTTCTTCAGCAGCTTCTGTTTTCTTTATTTAACCTAATTAAATGCTGATTTGAAATGCACTGACAACATCAAGATTTGAATAAGATTATGGAGTGATGGTTCTAGGATCCAAGTCTTTGAAATAAATAAAAGTTCTTTTCAAGGCATGAAATTATTTTTTCTTGGAACCCATTCCTTAATTTAAAATTGCTAATCCTATGAGATTGACAGTCCAAGAAACTGTTCAAACCTGAAGCCTAATTTGGCAGCTGTGAAGCAAAAATAAACTAATAAAGAATCCATATTTAAATCAGTGCATCATTCTTTTGTACAGAATTGTTTCAGTTTAACTATGCTAGTCCAACACCACCTTTTTCTTTTAGAGCTGTGAGTAGTACACATTGGTCTTTCCACAAGGTGCTTTGGCAATGGTTTTGCAGCTGAAGCAGTGCTACTGTGGCATTTAATACAGGTTGGGTTGTCACATTTCCAGTGCCAAGAGACCCCTGCCGTGTCCTGGTGCCTTCCTTGGCAGGTGTTGGTGTGTACTTGCAATATGCAGGATTGAAACCAAAGGGATAGTTTTAAATGGTGAGAGACACCCTCCCTGTTTGCAGTCCTTGTTCACTTCATATGTAAAGATCTGAAATTCAGGTATGTATTTCTTTGTTGTAGTTTTAACTTACTAACTGGTGTGATTTCTAGGTAGTCCAGGGATTTTTAGCAGATAACGCAAGGCAAAAGTTATTATTACTCAATATTGCTTTTGATTTTAAATTCAAAAATGTTATATATCACATCTTGAATGAGCTTTACTGAAATTTGGAAGTTGCTGAAGATAGATAAATCAAGAAAAGACTTCCTTTTTCTGCGCTGCAACCACAGATGACTGATACCAATACTTCCGTCATGTGATTTCATTCTTTCAATGGATGTTTCCTAGCTTTGATGAAATCTATTTTTAATGTTAAAATCAGTTAAAATCCTGGAGTTCGATTATGCATCCCAAAGCAAATCACGATGCAGTGCTTTTCTTTTAGAAATCACATTTAACTGTGGGCCTAAGTGATTTGTAGAACTAAGAATAAATAATACCTCTAGGAATAACTTTTTTTTTTTTCTCTCGGCTGTTTAAACTCTTTCTCAGGTTCTATTGACAGGGATGCTTGTGTGGACCAGGGACTGGAGCCTGCAAAAGGTCTGTGCTGGCCCTTGCAGTGTTCTACATCTTTTATTGTGATGATTCATCATATACATTTTCCAGGTTTTGACATCTAGAGGCATTCCTATTTATTATATATATTTGTTTCAAATGGCATGTGTTAATAAGGAGTAGGGAAAGGTAAGTCTGATTTACAGAAGCCACAAAGATGTAGCTTTGTTCTGGTTGAGAAAATGTAATTTTCTTATGGTTTCTTGTAAAATTTCTTTCTGAAAAGACTATTTTGTCTTTAACTTTATAGCATGATCCTTGTGATGGTCTTTACCTATTTGAGAGAGCCTTGAGGTTCTTGGGCCCCTGGGAAAAATACTAGGGCCTAGTTTTTGTGCTCCTCTCCAGTCTGATACCCAAAGAACTGCGCTGCTGTTCCAGTGTGGATCACAGTGCTGGAAAAGATGAGATGGTGAAGAGACAGGAAAGTGGTTGAGTTATCTATGGAGACCCAGATAGCTGCTAGATTCTATCAAATCCTGCCTTGTTCATGTCAAAAAGACATCAGAATTCATTTCATCTAGGATGGACAGGCAAATCTGTGTAAAAATTTGCTCTCCTATCTGATCAAGTTTCAGTCTGCATATCTCATGAGTTGAGGAAGGGGTCTGAAGGAATAAGATATTTTTGTCCTTTATAGGAAAAAAGACATTTTCACACTGTGCTGTCTGGCATATTACCTCCTGAAATCCTTCAGTTGTATCAAGGTGTATGTTTTTATTTTTTCTGTAGCAAAATGTTCTAGCAAAAGTGACTTATGAGTGACTTGCTGTGAAATTTCCTGTCACAATTAAATTTCTGCAATGCTGAACTGCTGTTAAGAGTCGGCCCTCTTTTCATCTATTCCTTGTGCTTTATGTATTCAATAGAAAGAAGGAAATTTGAAGCTTGGCAATGAACAAAAGTGCTGAAAAAAACACTAATCTGCTATGGCTAGAGTTTAACCTGAGTTCATAAGGTGAGAGCCTGTGGTTAGAGGCCTTAACAGCTGCAGAAAGCATTGCATTGCCCTAAGGCAGCTGGAGCTGAGGGTCTCTAAGGTGTCCCCCTGGCTCTGAGTGCAGCATTGAAGTGGCCCCTGCCAATAGGGAGGAATGGTTTTCTCCAGAGGTGAGACAGAGAGTCAGCTGTCTGCTGATTTCCTCCTTTCTTCCTCTAACAAAAGTTGAGTTAATCAATTCCTTATTCAGGCAGTGCTTAATAGCCAAAAACCAACATGGGAGTTTGCAAAACAAGCCTGTGGCTTAATCTGCAATACCTGTACTTGTGACGATGTTAAACCACCAGCACTGCTAAAGCCTGAGAGGAGCTTGTTACCTCTGGAAAGCATCACTCTGCATGTGATGCTGCACAAAAGGAACCAAAGCTTGGCTAGGTCAAGCTGTATTGAAAGATCTGTTTTTTGGTTTGTTCTTTTTTCTTTTTTTCTTCATTTATTACCTTTTCAGATAGTAGAAAATTTTTCAAATGTGAAAGAAGTGTGGACACTTGAGGAATGATGTCTCCCTAGGCAAAGCCTAAGAAGAAGGAAGCAGGTGGAAAACATGAATATGAGGGCAATTAGCGGTGTGTTTTGGGTGGAGCAATGATTGGGGAGAACAGCTTTCTGATTAACAGGCCTGACTAACTCCCAGCAGTCTGGCTGTGTTTCCTGCTGGCACTGCCTGCCTGTGCTCTGTGTTGTTCTAGATAGGAGTGCACTGCAGGAGTGGTCCATGGGACACAGCTCTGGTCCAGCTCCAGCTGCAGTCAAGTGCCATTCCATAGCAGAACAATTCACAATTTCCTGCCTAGCTGTGTGAGATGTTAGGGTTTTTTATGCACGAGACACTGCCTAGCAAAATTTGTTTCGTTGTCTTAAGTCCTGTTGCTGGGCTTGACAGTGGCATGCTACTGGTAGATCCCTTCTGTCTGAGCAAGGCAGCTTGACAGCTACATTATCCAAACCAACTTAAAGTCCACAAACCTGGTGTTTCCTTGACTTTGGAGAGTCTCTGCTGCTCTGAGTGAGCTCTGAGCCACCTCATGCCCAGTGTAGACCCTGGAACCCACTGCTGCCAAAGAGACATGAGGCAGTGCACCACAGGTTGTGCAATAACCTCCTGATGACACCCACCATTTGGAATTTCAGGTACTCTGAAATACCAGAGCATTTATTTTTCAGGGATAATGTACTTAATAATAAGCAAGATGGGATTGGGTTCCAATTCTTATTTTCCCTAAAGTAAGAATGTGCTGGAAGCCTAGATCCAGTCTGGAACAGTTTAGATAATCTAGAAATGTTTGAATATGGTATATGTTATTAGGCATCTCTGGGACAGCCAAAGCAGTGAGACCTTTATCCATTTTGGTGCTTGTAGATGCTGCTGTAACACAAACAAGGAACTGCTGCAAACCTCTGAGGTACTCAGAGACAAGGCAACTGTAACCTCCTTGCATGCGGAAATCCTGCAGGAAGGGAGGCGGCAAAACTCTGAAGTTTATTGGGAGCTGGGTAATTGTCACTGTGAGTAACAAACACCTTGGAATCTTCCAAGTGTCTCACTTGGATGCGTCAAAAAGGCCATTCATGGAAAGCTTTGTGGCAATCAATTGCAGTCTTGCTCCCATAAGGAGATTTTCAGGCCACCTGAAGTCAAAGGAAGTGCCTGGAAAAAGTAGGGTAGAGCTCAGGCTCTGTTTCAGGCAATCCTTTCTTACCAGGTCTTTCAAAAAGATTTATTGACATGAAGGCTAAATCATATTTGTGTTGTGTTTTGCTGGACTAGAAATAGATTTTTCTCAGTGGGATAAAAGCGAATTGGCTCAGTAAGGAGAAGATTTTCTCAAATCAGGAATTTCTAGCTTTTGTTTTCCACATAGGTGTGGTATTTTTCCCATGGGAGGAAAGTAACAAAAGATCTCTCTGTGTAGGAAGGTGGCATGAGAGGAGGGTGAATCTAGTTCTGCAAACATACTTATTTCAAATACCACCCTAGAGAGAGGCTGCAGATTTTTAGAGACTGGGCTCCATGTGGTAGGTAGGAGGGGGTTTCTGTGCTATTGATTAATTCAAATTATGTGGGATTTTCCTGGCATAAATGCATAGGGTCTTTGCCAATTTCAACTTAATTTTCCTTCTGTCAAAGGAGCTGCAAAAGCTGTATGAAGCAGGTATTTTGGGGATGAAGGACTCCAGTATCTGCAGGCCTTGATGGAGTTAACCTTTCCATTTTGTTTGGGAGAAGGAGCATGACTTTTCCTGGGCAGTAGTGTATTTACTCATGTAGTTTCTTTTGTTAAAAACTTTCTTTTCCAGAGCCTTACTCAGGAAACTCTGTACAGAGCACAAAAGGCTTTTTAAAAATGTATCTTTGAATATTATGCTCCTTACTGGGAATGCCATGGAGATGAGAAAAACTAAAACAACCTGAATAAAGAACAAATCCTGCAGGGTAGCAATAGACATGTACAGGTTGGAAAACAGAAGGCCAAGACTAGAAAACAAGAGGCTCTTGAGGGACTCAGTCCCTGGGTCAGAGAATCTGTGCCAGTATCTAGGTAAGCCGTTCATCCGTGTTAGCTCTGCACTGCACTCGGGAGTTCTGTGGACAGAGCAATATTGCAGGCTGTAGGAATGTGAGATAAACTAGACTTGCACTGGCCAAAGAAAATGTCTCTTGTACTGAACAAAGAAATCTCAGTCTATGATTAACTTTATTTCATGTCAAGAGCAGAACATACAAATCTAGGCTCGTTCATGGCGTGATACGGAACAATACAAGCCCTGTAGCATGGGCATACCACTGCTGGATTATTTGTCCTATATGTACTTTAGAGAAGTTCAGTCAGGTTTAATTTATTCTAACAAATACTCATTTAATGCAGCTGTTACAGCAGTATAAACCACAGTCTGGGGCTCGTCTCAAATACTCACATTTGCCTTTTCTGCATCAAGCTAGGATGATATAGAGAATGGAAAGGAATTCCAGAAAATAAAAATCAGTGGTTTACAAACATCATAATTGTTTGATAAAGGCAATTTTAACATATGTGGTAGCTTAACAGGCTAAAGAATCAACAGATTTTGGGGGAAATATGAAACTTTAACTTCTTGAAGGGTAGATAGAACCTGCAGGGAAAAGGGATGATGTTGGTTTCCCTATTTCAAAGAAAATTTATTGAAGAATAGAGGATAGTGGAAAAAATTTGTATTTTCTGTAAATGTGGCTGTAAGATTTCAAGTTATAACTGGATTTTAAAACTGGAATGCAAATAGAAGGAAAGGATCCTGAAACCTGTTTATAAATAGTTTTGGTCTGCAGAGTTACACCCTTGGTTTGTCACTGCTAGTCCAAAGTAAGTCCTACACAAAGGAATAGGTATGACCAGCAAAGCACATGCTACAAATTCATTGTTCAGACAAAACCTCTATTTTCCTGGCAAGACTGAAACAGAAGATGATGAATTAACAGCTTGGCCACCTGCCCAAATTCATAGCTCCTAGAAGGTCTGAGAATCAGTCAGCTGTGAACAAGCCACGATGTTTGGGCTAAGGCATACACAGAAGAATGGATTTTGAGAAGTCAAAGTAAAACCTGGAGAACAGCATACTTGATGCAGAAGAGTCAGGTTTGAAAGAAAATTTTGATTTTGCTAATTTTAAAAAACAAACCTCACTAAGTTGTCCTGTATGGAAACAGTGATAAATATAATTTTATCATTTTCTCCATTATTCCTTACCCTTATAGCTTTTTAATTGGATCATAACATGAAATCCAGAGAAGTAATTCACTAGCATTGTGACATCTGGAGAAGATGCTTTTCTCATCCAAAGAATTTTACATGTTGTAGGAGCAAATTTATTTTATTCTGTGAGCAAAGTAATAATATTGTTAATTATGTCAGGTATTGGTGGTCCAGAGTTCACCTAAATGCCTGGTATATTAGGGGCACTAATTGTTTATAATTAGGTATTTCAGTGAATGGTAAGGCTGGGGTGTGCCTGGCTCAGGCAGTTATTTCTGAGACAGTCTTGCAGCCTGTAATCTAGAGCTGCTTAGGCCTAGACACCTGTGGGGATGTTTGAGAAGGATCAAATATATGCACTAAAATTAGGAATCCTAAAACAGTATAAGCCATATAAGTCAGCTTTCTTATCAGATTTTATCTGTGTCTTCCCTCATATCAACAATAGCCTGAAAGATACAAAACCACCTGATGCATTTATTTTTCCTTCACTTTTTTTGGGGGGTGGTGGTGGAGTGGGGTGTGTCTTTCCCCCCAGTTTCACTGCTCAAGATGCTTCTCCTACACAATGCTGTTTTTACATAACAAGTGTGGGAAACATAGCAGGATGCTTTTTTTCACCTCGTTGTTCCTGAACATTTCACATAAAGGTTGGTCAGTAAAGAGTAGAAAAGCATCGTTACAGAAGACTGTGAAAATGGATAACAAACCTTTTAAAACAGAAAAATACTCAGAACTATTACAAATCACACTCAAAAATTTTCAAGTAATGACTGATACACAAGTTTATTAAAGGCCCTTTTATGTAATATGACTTTTTCCTCTTACATGAGTTCTTTTTGATTCGAAGGGTTTTTCTTTCTTTTAAATACAGCACTTAGATTAAAGTGTAAAGCACAGAGATAATTTAATCTACAGCTCTTTGGAGTGCAGGTTAAGTTTTCCATTTGGTTATTTTAAATCGATTTCCTTCACCAACATTGAGTGATGATGAGTGGCTAAGGAAATGATTGCGCACAACAATTTCATGAACAAGAGCAAAGAGCTTTTATGTTATAAATACAATAACTATTTCTCAGAACAAAGCAGACCCAAAGTATTGACCACTGGGTCAAAAAGGTCCAAATGTTGCTAAAATGTGATAATGGTGAGACAGCAGTGAAATACAGCTGCATTTCTGTAGTATTATTGAATTTCTGATCTTGACTGCATTTGCAACCTTTTTTAGTCTCTCAGTAAAACAATACTTGAAAACTATAGGAAAGGATTCATTGCCTTAAAAGACTTAGTTTGTCTGGCATCAAGACAGCTTAATTTTTTTTTTTCTTCCTTTAATCCTCTGCAAAAGAATGGGCTATATTCACCAAAATTGTCAATGAAGATTACACTATCAGGTCTAATTTACTGGAGTGTGTTTTGCCTGTGGATTTGTTCATGTTGCTGTAATGCTGTATGCTAACACCAGGGTGACGTTTCCAGCAGAACTCCTTGTTCCAGGGACTATAAATGGTGTGCCTCAGGTCACACTGTCATAAAGCAAATATCTGCTGCTTGTGTTGGAACTTTATTTATTGATCAATCTGACATCCTGCCCTGTGACAGTAAAGCCACCAGGTTGGATTTCTAAAGAGTGTTAGCCTCTAGAGGCAGATTTGGCTCTTAGGGCATTTGGGAGACTTGAATTCAAATTCTGCCTTCTACCCAGGGACTGATTTACCTCCTTGCTTCTCAAACCTGGCTTTTCCCCACATGAAAAATCTGGGTAGCCATGTGCTCTGGGACAAATAATTTCTCTCTCACTCTCCAGGAGGAAAGTCCAGCCACACTGATTTCTGTGGTGCCACTGTAAAGCTTTATTGTGGAAGGTTGGAAGGGAAATGAAAGAAAACTGAGGCTGTAGTTTGATGGATGCTGGATGCTGGTAATTGGCTGTGAAAACAGCAAGCTGACCTTTCCTTAGCATCTAGCTTTTTGCCCTTGGCTTTCCTCTGTTTTCTTAAACTGTCTTTGAGGTTTTTTTTGATCATCTGTACCCTAGCAAATCGCCATGTTTTTGCTCTATATAAACAAAAAGTGAATGGAAATATCTCTGAAGAAGGTAATTAATGGGATAATTGCACTGAGCATTAGGTTTTTTTATGTATATTGGTAAATATGACCTAACTTTTTAGCAATCTGTGTGCATTCATCCAAAGCAATGGAAAATGCTCCAAAGTGATTTTAATTTAAAAAGAGATGTTAAAGACAAAAAGTGTACATGGTACATGGTGGTGGCTCCTCAGACCCCCGGTAGCCTTCCATTCAGGGCTGATGGCTGTAGTTTTTGTTTCATTTACACTGAAAATGAAATCTTACAGTATTCTTGTATTTATCCCTTTATCTACATTTGCCCCTGAAATGGTGCCTGTCAGCTGAATCTGTATTATCTTTTCTGTGCAGACATTGCCTATTCACTACTGATACTCAATGGAGACATGCATGTACTCTGACAACAAAATTCAGGGCTGATACCAAGCCATGCAACATCTGCTAAATTCACATGGGGAGAGGGAATATAAAAACAAATACACAAAGGGCACAGCTACTGACATGGTAAATATTGTTTTTTCCATGCCACACCCAAACTAGAAACAGAGACAGAAGAGGCCTTAACAAAGCTCAATTCAGGTTCCTGACAGCTGACAGTAACTGCTTGTTTTCGACTGAGCTGTAAGTGAACAAGACTGCCAGCTTACTTCAAAAGCATGAATTAGCCTGAGACTTAGGCTTCTTTTACTATGAGTAGATCAGAAGATGAGAAGAACAGCTCCATGGAAATGTGTCGTGTTAAAGTCACGTTAATGCGATTGCTATTGAGCTTGCTTGCCGTAAGAGAGGGAGAGAGGATAATACCTTTTTGGAGGTAATAAAGTGCCTGTACTGTAGTGGGACACCATGGATTCAGTGGCTGGGCAAGTGGAGCAGCTGGTAGGGGAGCAGTCCCAGGACTGGGAGCTGGGTGCCCCTGGGTGCTGGTGGGGAGTTCTACCCCAGCTGGGCTGTGGGAAGGAGCACACAGCCCAGAATGGAGAGGAGGAAATTGCTGGGTGGCTGTGCCAGGGCTTAGGTAGTGCTTCTGCATCGTGGACTGTTGCACAAAGCTCAGGTGTTTAATAAGCTAGATAAAACTGGGCACTCCCAAATCTGCTACTGATAAAACAGGGTTTCAAAGTGTCTGTGGGTTGAAGGGGGAAGTGAGTGTAAGAAATACAGTTCAGTCAACATGTACAGTCATTGCAATAAACTTCGTGGGGAGAGTAGGTAGTCACGGGAGGAACAGACCTGCAGTCTGGTGGACCCTCAGGACTGTGGACATGTGGCCCCTCATGGTTCATTTTGGGTCACTCCCTGCCTCTCCTCCCTGAAAGCTGCTGTCAGATACCCTGCATCAGAGTGTATCAGAGGAGGACATGAATGCTGACCTGCCTGGAAAAGTGCCTTAACATCCAGATGCACCTGCTCTGAGCATGGGCAGATTGGGCAGATGTGAAATAATCTGTTTTGTTATGGTCTGGAGAGCTTCTGTCCAGCACAGGCAAACCTGTGCTGCTGCCATGCTGCTTCTGCTGGCAATGCTGTGCTGGGTAGCACCAGCACGGCTTGCATCAGGTCATTTATTTTCTCCTGTCCTCTGTTGGCTACATGAGGATTTTATACAGTTGTCACTGGAACCAGTGAGAAGAGTTCCCAGGGTGGACTTCATACTGAAAGGGTTTTGAGTCATTTGGGTGTGTGTTACTCTTGATGTGGGGTACACTTGTGCATGTTATTCAGCTCCTTCAGAAAAGCAGATTGCCTCCAATATCAGGGCATTGGACCTTGTATACATAAAATAATACAACTAACTGCTCTTAAATAGAAAAACATAACTAAAATAAAAAGCTGGAAGTGATGCAAAGTTGAGCCAGGTCGAACTGGTGACATTAAAAAGAGTAAGCCTCAAGGAAAACTCTTACTCTTCCTTGGTATCCTAAATGGAAAAGTAACTTGTGTGAATTATTAATAGA
The DNA here is from genome assembly GCA_013400215.1 of Cisticola juncidis. NCBI lineage: Eukaryota > Metazoa > Chordata > Aves > Passeriformes > Cisticolidae > Cisticola > Cisticola juncidis. The sequence continues at coordinate 713,018 of VXBR01003442.1, read as the reverse complement.
ATATTCAACCAGAAATATTTTTCTAACCAGAAAGCATCTGTGCCTTTGCAGCAAACATCTGTGATAAAAGTGAAAAAAGGGAGTTAAATAAACTTGTATAAAAATGGCAGACAGAGAAAAAGTCATACAGAAAAAAAACCAACTTGGGCCTTTTTTCCCCCTTCCTCATGCTGTAAGTGATTAAATGTTTGGTCTCTATGCAATGTATTCAGTTCTTAATAAAATTTTAAAGTTCCTCTGTATGTCTAAGTGAAAGTGACCCAGAGGAGAACTCACAGGAAAATTGGTGCCTTTTTTCCCCCTTTACAGTAATCCCTTTTGACCTTTCTACCATAACTCATTTATTTTGTCCATTTTGATATCAAACTTTCAATAACTAAAACTGCATTGTGTTTTATACCTATTCTCCTTAGCAGTACATCCTGCTTGCTAGCATTCTTCTGTCGGTCAGCAAAAACCAATAATTTTTCATGCCCATTGCTTGGGCATGAAGTTTTGATATTGATTCTCCAGCATGATCAGGTGCAAAATGAGGTGCTCCTGCTTAAAGAGCAGTAGGATTTGGCCACCTGCTCTGGTTAGCCATGCCCTTCCCACCATGACTGTTGTGTGGAAGGCATGGGCATACTCTGCTGTTATCATATATAATCCTTAGAAAGACAGGGTCTGAGGGAAAAACTACAAGTTAAAAAAAAAAAAAAAAAATATTGCCGGGCTACATTTCATCACATTTCAGTGGGTTGAGTGTTTCCCCCGCCCCTGTCCTTTGTGAAACATTATCAGTGAAAGATGGAGACAATGCTGAGGCCATGTTTAACTGGATATAGTGCAAACACAGCAAAAGGCCATCCCCTCCTGAAAGATGTGAAGAAGGTTTTTCTTAGCTTTCATTCAGTAAAGTCTGAGAACAAATACTTTTCAGCAAGTTTGTTTCCTTGAGGTCAGGTACAAGGTTAGAGAAGGGCCTCAACACTCAAAAACATTTGCTTTGCATGGTGAACCACTTTTAACCAGGCTTTCCAAAGAAGGAATTCAGGATTCCCCTCACATGAAGATTTGGTCTATCTTCCCACATAACTAGAGCTGTGCAAAAATCATCAGGTTGACTTTCAGTATTAGCCACAAATGTGGTACAAGTTCCCTGAGATCTGCAAACTGGAAGATCTGGATTGCCTTTTGATCAATGCTTGTCTTAGCTTTGGGGTAAGAGAAAATCATTCTAAACTTCTGATAGTATTTTGATTTTTATACTTACGTGGCTTTCCCCAAAATTCTAGAGAAAAAAATCTCCCTTAAATTTCCAATTATCTCATTTTCCAAGAACCTCTCTCTTGGTTATGAGCAGGAAATATTTGATTTGTGTGTCTCCCCTGTGAAGCAACACTACATTTGGTTCTATATTGATGTGGTAAAGCAAGAAAATAGGTTAGTTTGCTTCATCAGAAAAAAATACAAGGTAATAATTAGAGTAGTACAAATTTCTGCACTAAAAGTAAAATTGTAAGCATAAAAAATATCTGAACTAGATACGCACTAGAGTGCTTGAGAGCAAGTGCCTCATGTGTATTCCTTTCTTTAGGAAAGGAGCTAAGCAAGGCTTCCTCTCAATGGCCTCTCTGTCTTTTCGGTCACAGAGTTAACTTCAGTGTGCATTGTACCTTCCACCCTACCAAGACACTTTGTGTAATTAATAGTCAACAAATTTAACTACTGAGCCACTAAGCTGGTTTACCATGACACACACAACTTGTACAAACATTTCTTAGAAGAGACTGGGCACGGCAGGCTGCTTTTCATGATGCGGGTGCAATGTTCCTCTCTGTGAAACCTGTGACTGGCAGTTTGTTTGGGAGCTGCGCTGTTCCTCTCACTCTTCTGAGATATAAATGTAGCTTAGCAAATAAGCCCCTTATCTACAACAGTTTCTAAATAGATTTTTGTAAATAATATATGCTCAGAAGTCAGTTATATTAAACTCAGAGAAGTTCTTTTAAAGTGTAGTGGTTTATTGCTACATTCTCATTGACTCAGTTGGGAGCTTCTCTGTCAGGACGTTGGTAAAATGAATTTGATAAAAAGAGACTTCCTGGCTCAGGCTGATCTAGGGTGTGCTCGGCTCTCAGCCCTCCTCACCATGTTTCAAGATGGGCACCCTGAAAGTGAATCACAATTTTTTGAAGTGCCACTGGTAAACTTGTTTGGACTAAAATTTATTTTAAATGCTGGTAATGACAACTGCCTTCCCCCCGCCCTGAAAAGTTGAGAGCTTATCTAAACAAGTTACTTCAGGTATTATTGTTCTCCACTTCTTTTAGTGCCTCCTAGCATTATGTGGAAACAAGAAAAAGAGGTGTTTTATAGAATGAACTCTGGAAAAAATTACACTGCCGGCAATCAACACCCAACCATTGTAGAAGCAAAACAATAAACACTGCTTGCTTCTTTTGAGCAGTGGGAATCCTTAGGATGTGGCAATCCTATGATGCATTAGAGATTTGTCAGTAAATTTGGATTCTGTAATGCTCTAGAATGCAGTCTTTAACTGCAGTCTCTAACTAAATTCCTGTAAAGGCATTAAAAACTCGAGTATTTAGAACACTGTCTGAAAATAATTACAGTTTAACAAAAATTGTTATGAGAAAATATCTCTGTGATAAAAATGCTAGCTCTGTAGCCTGGAAAACTCCTTCAGTACAAGTAAAAAAATTAACTCCTGCAATATTGCCAGTAAAGTTTCAGGGAAACTTTATCGCTCCATGTGATAACTGATATGCTTTAATGCAATTTAAATTCTCAATTGAAAATCAACTGGTTTTAACTGACTTTCCTCTTACTCGGTATTTTGCAGTTTTATCCTCCTTTTATGGAACACTGTAGTACTCCTCGTCTGTCTTTCATTTGCTTTTGTAAGATTTTATTTTTAAATGTACCAAATTCTAGGAGAAGAATTTAGAAATCATGTAAGTTCTTTGTGGAAAGCCAATCCGTTAAAACACACCTAGATTAGTGCGACTGAAACAATGTGCAATTCACGATGTAAGGAAGTTAGAAGAGTTCTAAATCCCCTCATTTCAGCCATCAAAGACATTTTAACTCCTCCTTCACCCCACATACTCCTACTCAACCGTTTCAACAACTGAGATCTTTAAAAACACTGCTTTTTAAATAGGTTTGGCTTAAAAATTGTTTTCTTAGGATTTCCACTGAGCCAACTCTGAGTATTTCTGAGTGTAAAAACAATCCTGACTCTACAACAGGTGGAACAAGTGAGATCAGATATTTTCAGGATAATGTTCTTAGACTGTTTTGAAAGGTAGAAAAGAGAGTACAAAATATGCCCTGTAAACAGTTTCTCTAGATAGTACAATGTTACAAGTTTAAAAGAACTTTCCTACCTGTAGCTTTTGTGTGGATCAGGAAGTGTAGCTTTCCCTGATTACAATCTTCCATAGCTCAGCTTGGCTTCTGCATTTGAATGTTAAATATGTAAGAATGCCTTGTTTAGCTTGGGAGTTTGCATGACCTCTTAATGAGACACTGTAGTTAGTGTCATTGGGTATTAAGGCATCATGTGACTGTAGATGAAAATAAAATCCTTTAAAGTTTGCATTTAATACTTCCTAGAATCTGTAACCCTTTACCTGCAAGCTGGATAAAAACCTGACAGAACTCACTGTTTTCTGGCCAGGGTTAAAAAAAGGAGAAGTGGAAGAACACGTGCCAAATAATTCCTTTCCTCCGGGACAGTCACAACGACCACAACAAAGCCTGAGCCTGCCAGTGTATTCGTACTGCCATTTGCATATCCTTAAAATTAAATCTCCCCATATCACACACCGTGCTGGAGGAATTAGGCAGAAAGTTCCTCCGTTGCATGTTGCCTGGCAATGTACTGCCTGGCAATGACATTTATTCCCCACTGTTTTGTGTGATTCTCTAAAGAGAAATTCAGCTCTGAGGTGCATTTGCAGGCGTCATGTCACATTTACCTGTGAAAGCTGCCGACTTTCCTGGAGTAATTTTGATTTGAGTGGGGTGTTTCCAGAAGTGATATATAAGTGAAAAATATTCTCTTGCCACAACCAGCTGAGAGAGTTTTCCGTGTGCAGAAGGAAAGGTTTAAGCTAGACAAGCACCTGGGTCATGTGTGATCTTTAACATATGTCGATGTACCTGTGAACTGTGAAACAAGCCTCCTGGAAAGAACTGGCACTAAGATTGCATCACCTAGCTGCCTGTGTCACTGGGGGGTGCAAAGCCGAGCTAACAAAGCTTCTTGATAGTACAACTAACTTTTTTTCGGTGGTTTTAAGCCTTACGGAAGCACTTACGTGAAGTTTGGCTGCTGTATTGAGTAGCTGTGCTGTTCTCACTCTAAATAATGCCGGATTTACAGTTGCCTCGCTGCCTTGCAGGGATTGCATCTTCGCCTTCCCTGTGGAAGGAGGTAAAATCACCAGGGGCTTGGTTTGCCCTGCTGTACTTCCCCATGTATCCTCTGCAGTGAGCTGAAGCCGAGACTGTCAAACTTATGTCAGCAGTCGGCTGGGGCAGGCAGGTCCCATGCCCGGGAGCAGGAACTCAGGTGCGCCTCCTGCTGCAGGAGCCAGCACACATTTCAGACGAAACGTCATGTGCCAGCAGACAAAGTAATAAAATCTGCTTTAGATATTTTAAGATATTTTTAGATATTCATAACGCGAAGACCAAGTGTTATTTGCAGGCTATGGCTATGAGCTAGCGTGCTGCCAAGTTCTGCAACAGGTCTTTGGCACTTTTAAATATTTTTCTCCTGCAGATGATTAGTTTTACCTGAAAATGGACTTCAAGAGCGAGGAAGTTTCTTAGTACAAAACCTTCACTAAACTCTCCAAAGGTCAGTAAATAAAGAATTGCCAGCCTAACATATCCCCAAGATGTGAGAATGAGAGGGAAGTGGGAGATGAAGACAGTTTAGAGCTACCTCTGCAGCACGGATCTGCAGCTGTGAGGAGCCCTGTGCACAGGACCAGGCTTATTGCCCAGCCCAGCTGGAGGTCACCCCATAGCCAGCTCTGTGGTATTTTGGCAGTGTAATAGTGGCTGCTGGGCTAACGAGCTGGGCCAACAGGCTAACATGTCCCAGTCCAGAAGCTCCTTCTATTGATGCTTGGCACCCTTTTCAGACCCCTTCCATGGCTGCTGTACTTTTTGTTGTTCCACAGACCATTCATTCTTGAGATTTCTCGAACCAACACCTGGTATTTCTGATGTAGTAGAGGAGTTCTGCCCCAGCCTCTGAAATCCCAGTCGTGCTGTGCTTCTGAAACCTTTTCTGTGAGTATGTTTGAACTGCTGGGATCTTTTTGGGTTGATTGCCTGACAGGTTTTCACAGATGTGTCCTGGAGGAAACGATCACTTGTTTTACCAATCCACAGTGCTTGTTCAAAAACACGAGTGTGACACTTCTTCAAAGGAAAAGTAGTTGAGACATTCAGCCTTCAAAAATCCTCTTTTCCTTCTAATCTCCTTCTTGTACCTTAGTCGACTGTTTTGGCTAAGGTTTTCTGGGGAATGTTCCTGCTGAGATAGAAGCCTGCCTTGATAAATTGCAGCCTAAAAGGCTAACTTTATGACTTCATATGCAATTGTCAACGTGATAATTCAGTGGGAAGTGCTGGGCAATTTACTAGCAAGAAGTGGGATAATGTAGACAAATGGCAGCAAACTATCCAGTTGCTTTACGGATGTTCTGTTTTCATCTGTGCTACAGCATGTCTGGATTTTTGCTTCATCTCTCACCTTGCAATTCTGTGTATTGCACTTTAAATATGCTAAGTAGATCTATTTTAGTCTAGAAGCTTTCTCACATGCACTGAAATGCATGTGTAATCAGAGATGTAGTAGGAGAGCAGGCAGATGATTTTATTTATACAGTATTATGTGGTGCAAGCTCTGACATTGGGAACATGTGAACACGCCTTAAATCTGTTTTTGTATATTCCCTGCTGAGGCTGGAGAGGAGACCAGTGAGCTACCACCAAAAGAGCAGGTGCTGCAAATGGAGAGTGTACCATGGCTGGGAACACATCTGGGGAAATGGGAACCCATTTGCTGAGTTGGGATAGGAGCTTCACCCACCCTGGCAAGCAGGGGCAGCTTAGGTCTGGGATGACAGGACAGCAGAGGCATGGAGAGGAGCTTGGTAGGGGCAGATGTTAACAGTCACTTGGGGAAATGTGTGATTTTACTAGCATGTTATATTGGACTGGAAACATTCCCTCACAGTCTTCTGCTTACTGTCCTCAGTTTTCAAGAGAATTGAGCACCATATAGCTCATCCTTGATAGTGAAAGACCCTTTTTCACAGAAGGGTGATGGTTCAAACTGCCCCTTCTGGAGAAAAATGTGATAAAATGCCTCATCCTGCCTTGGGAAGGATCGTGATTATTATTCATGCAGTCTTTGACCTCCCTGTTGAAATTGAGGTTATGAATTAGACCCACACTGAGAGCATCAGTTCATGTCATAAAAGTCAGGAGACTACCTCCAAAATGCAAGGAATGGTGCTCTGTAACTAGGTGCTAAATCACAGGAAAAAATGTAGCTCACTGGTCTCCCTGCAGCCATGTGATGATCTCGGAAGAAATACTGAGTAATGTGTGTAACAGGCTACAAGAACCTGAAGTAGGTTATATTTGTAGCATAACTACTTTATAATGATTCTTAGTAACAAACAATTGTTAATGAAACCTATCCAGAGGCCCATCCACACTTGGATGACTAATAGTTAGTTTCATGACTATATTAAAAAAAGTGCATTAAAAAAAGTATGAAGAAGAAATAAAAATAGATCAGAAATAAAAAAAAATAGAAGAAATAAAAACAGATTTCAGAAGTCTGTCCTTTTGCAGTAGTAATATTTATATTTAAATAGCTGTTTTAAAATATTTAATCAACACAATGAAACAATGCAGACTGTTGTTAAAAGCTCTATGGAGATGCCCCAGAGGACCCATTTTATGATGTATCATACAGACAAATGTACAGTTTTATCAAAGAGCAAATTCTCAGGATTTTAAGCTGAAACAGTGCCCTCTGCATACAAACACCATTTCAGCAATGAATATTTGCTTTAAATTCTCATTGCAAAATGGATAAAACTTCTGTTTCTGCAGGTAAAGTGCTGGAGTGTACATCATGGAGAAATCAGGGCTGGGGAGCCACTGAAACCTGGATGCCTTTTGAGTGCAAACTTTTCCAGGCTACATGTTAACCCACATTGTGATGTTATCTGATAATAATGTGAAAAAATGTCGAATGGCCACAGGCTGTTTGAAATGAAGTCACGGGCCATGCATTCCCCAGCTGTGGTGCAAAGGAAATGACTGATAAAAATATTTTTTCTAGCTGACCTCTGGCTTACCTTTGTCTGCCGAAGAATTTCCGGCTAATGCCCTGTTAAAGCTTTCTTGCAGCTACAAGAAATCTTCTAGCTAGAATCTTCTGTGTCAGAAACTACAGACCCCATCCAAGCTTGTTTATAGATGCACTTCATCTAAAAGATAAATGAAAGCTTTGTTCTAGAGATGCAAATAGTGGTTCTTAACAAAAAGTAAATTGCACTATTCCTATGTAGGAGTAGAAAGCACTTGGTATTTGGATGGCTCATTATTGGAGAAAATACTTTGTCTCAGTATCACTGGGTACACATACTAGGGGACAGATTCATGAAGGGCTGTGGAGTAGTCACTCCATACAGGGCTGTATCAGCAGTCTGAAGCCATTCAGAACCCTGGGTCTGCTGTATAAGGCTCAGCGTGAGGAGTCTGATCCCTGAGGAATTGGTTCAGAAAGCTGGCAAGCTGAATGAGATAGGTTAGGCACAAGGTGTGACTCTTAGGGGTGTCCTGTGCAAGGCTAAGAGTTGCACCCGATAGTCCATGGAGGTCCCGTCCAACTCAGAATATTCTGTGGTTCTATGATTACATTATGCACCATTACTACCCAAAACCAGCCACTCTCCTGGCAGACAGAGGATGTATTCTACTCTTCCAAGATAATGAAAGTACTAACTTTCCAATATTACACAGGTTATGGACAGGGAGTTCAGGGCTAAAATGCACAAGTCATGCACTGTATTTGAAAGAAGGTGGAAGTTGCCTACCTTAGGGACAGGATCCTGGGAACTGTGGTACCCACAGCCTTTCTACCATAACTATGGGAAGCCCCATAGCTCCACAGGTCTGAATGGGAATGGGGTTTCAAGTCCTCTTTTTTTGTGCTTTTTCCTGGGTTGGTCACAAAAGCTGTCAGGTCTGTTGATTTGCATAGTCAGTATGAAATCTAGTCATAAACATCATCTAAGTGTGGTGGGTGGTGGTGTTTTTTTTTTGGTT
>VXBR01003442.1:650192-704569 GCA_013400215.1 Cisticola juncidis | reverse complement strand
TTTTTTTTTTTTTTGCAAATATCATTGTGTTTTGAATGCTTGATTTATAGTTAGCTGCAATGGGAAAAATACTGGAATTTTTCCTTATCAATACTGTCCTTAAAAATTATTTATGTGCAGGCCAAAGGAAGGCCACATGAGGCCACATGTCCCTCTGCCAGAGTGGAATTTCTATGAAATTAAGGGATATACACAAGTCTGCTTCCATAGTTTATTAGTACAAACAATGCATACACAAGACTGTATATTTGTTTGAAGACTGCAATAGATTTCTAATTTAACAACTCTGTAACAAAATTTAACTAAATTTGACATTTATGAAAATATAAATCTCTGATTGGGTAGGTATTCCCAACAATACAAAGTTTACATAAAAACATTCAATATGATCTATTGTTGCAAACCAGTTAGGAAAAAATCATTCAAGTCACTTAATATACTATATTGGCTTGTACACTGAACATTCACACACTACATTAAGTTCTAGCTTAGCATCCATTTCTTGGAAATTTGTGACATGAAATTCTGATTTTAAAAATAAGATTATTCTGTTTAAATAATTTGAAAATATTTCCATGGGTGTGCCATCTTTAAGATATGCAAGTAGGGGAAAATTTTCATATCTTTTTAGATGTTGTTCGGTATATATTTTTACTTAGGAAAATGTAATTTTTTTTTTACAGCACATTTCATTTTTTCACAATTTCTGCCTTGAAACTGGTAAAACTGTACAAAAGGCTCATAACAGTTTCTAAAGCAGAAAGTGAAGCTTCTATGCATGTGAAAGTAAGAAAAACCTGTTACAAACTTGACTAGGAAAGGACCTCTGGATGCCCTTTACATTTAGGGAAGTATTTCAGCAGATACACAAACAGTCCCAGAGTGTTTGGTCATTTGATCTGTATTTATAATGGGAAAGAACAGAAACAATACTAAGGCAAATGTTATAAGGACTAATACATGGCATGTCTGAAAACTACCAGGATTACTTTGGAGACATAGGAGATACTTTAGACTTTCTTACAACAAAATGGACAGCAACCTTTTAACATAAATAAATGAATGTCTTTAAGTGTTCATCAGTAACGCCCCTTCTCTTTGAAAAATTCTCATTACAACCTGTACTAATACACACTATGCAGACGAAACATTTCCCCAAACCAAAAATAAAACCCCAATCCCTATACTTCCTTTAAAACTCAGGACTTTTATATTTTTTATCACAATACAGAAACCTGAAATCCCTGCATGCAATTTTAAAAAAAAAGCTTTCATTCTGTTCATTAAGGCGAACAAATATTTGTTGCCTCACATGTTGACATGTTAGCAGCTGACTGGCACCTACTCTTTCAGCCCAAAGATTAATCCCAATTAAAAAGAAAAATAAAAGTAGGTATTTTTAAAATTATGATGGAATGTATCAAGTGTTCCAGGTTGGCAGGTGACATCTTGTCATTGCACCATCAAGCAGAAAAACACATTTTTGCAAGAGGGTATAAAGTTGACTGCTAGCTATAGACCCATCTGGGTGACATGGAATATAAAATAGTGGTCTGACTTCTCACCAGTCACTTAGAGCTTTAGTTGTAGTTAAAACAGTCTGTCAACCACAGATACGATCACCTAACTTCTGTAATAGCATAACAATTTTGATAGTATTGCTAGAAAATTTTAATCAAGGCCCTGGTGAAATTCTGGACTAAACCTTGTATTCCGAAATTAAAAAAAAACCCTGCAGCCCATTTGCTTTATGTTTACTTTTACATTTACAGAAATGTAAGACAGGAAAAAACAGCTGGTCTGCCCTCTGCTGTTTTTATCTGTCTTCCAAGAAACTCACTGATTTTTACGTGAATTCAGAAGACACACCTAAGCAAGTATACTATTCATTTAAGCTTGCCCAGATGGTTAGTCAGTTGTCAGATGCAAAACTGTGTCTGCAATCTATGGCTGAGCACACTTTCTCATAGCAGTAGCTGTGTCTTTTGGTTGGTGTTGATTCACTCACCTCAGCCTCTGTAACTGTAATGGGGCTATCCCTTGCAAATACTTCCGTTGATTCCCTCCAAATGCAGTCTGCAGTCACTTTGAAACTATAATTGTGACACTTTGGCCTAGTTACTTGTGTCGTGTTGTTGAAAATCTGACGGCTGTTTGAAGTAGCAATTTTGATTTTCAGTGCAGCATCAACTCGATCCACTACAGTGTAAGTACCTATGCTTCCATCATCGAATCCAATAATAATGTTTAAATGTCTCTGTGAGAGTGCAAGAAAAGTGGGAGTTTTATAAAGAGAACAGGCACCGATGTTTTTGCCATCTGCTAGTCTCATTACAATTAAACTAGAGACTGCACCATTGTCATCATCTTCTTCCCCACGACAACAAATGTACACCAGGTAGCGGCCATCACGAGACAGCCTCTGCCGCCAGATGATACCCGGAGCATGAACCACACGAAGTTTTCCGCTGTGTAAATCAAGCACATTGATGTTCTCATCACCACGGGTTATAATTCCTAGCTTCCCATTTGGAGATATTTCAAAGTCTTCCAATTTTTTTAAGAAATTGGTAGGCAATTGTACACGTCTGCAGATGACTTCCTCTGTTAGACTCCAGATGTTCACAGTTTCAGTAGATGTTATAAATACTATAATATCTGGGCAGTCTGGTATCAACTTAATATCCACAATGCTCGCACCATCATCACAGCAAAACTTCTTTGTTATACTGCCTGTCCAGAGACTCACTGCCAACACTTTGTTCTTTGCCATTCCAACTACAAATGTATTTGCAGTTGTTATAAATGCATTCTCTAAGGCAACTAAAATATTGCAAACTCTATGTCCTGTAGCCAGTCGCCAAACTCTGGATGCATTCTGCTCACAGAGGGAGACTACAAACTGGTCATTATGAGTAATCATTAGCTCTGAGATTTTTTGTCCATTAATGCGAAAGATATTTTCACCGCTAACTGTGTGCCATACATACTGGCTGCATTTATCATCTGATGTAACCATTATCTCTCCAGAAGAGGTCAGCACACAGTTTTCAACAATACCTTCATGCTTGAACACAGCTTCAATAAATCCAGTGCTGAAGTTCCACTTATGGACAGAATCTGATCCATCCAATGTGTATATTAATTCACCTCTGGCTGGCAACACCAGTCTTTGGATGGGTTTGCCAGATTTGTCAATATTTGACATAGCAGTTATGATGTCTATATCCCAGATAGAAAGGACACCACTGGTGGATAAGGATAGCAGCATGTTGTGATGATTTGATTTCATTAGCCTGACGATAGTTCCTGAGATTTCTTGTAAGCTTGCCATACACTGTCCAGTATCTCGTCTCCAAACAAAAATGGCTGAGGTATTTTCCATTGAAGCAATTATACAGTTGCCATTTTTGGACAACACGGCAGATATAAAGCGCTCATTGTGTTTTGCTCTAAACTTTTCAGCCACCTTCCACACACGAGTGTCCAGAAGTTCAATGCTGAGAGCCTTACAAATTAAAATTGCACTTTGGTCTTCGGAAAGCTCTATGCTGACAACTTCACTGTCTTCTCTTCTGCAGTCAAAGTCATCTGTAAGCTGGGGTTTTGCAATTTCCTCTGTATTCCAAACAGAGAGGCTACCCTCACTGTCCACCATCACCATTTCTTGGGCTGTGTCCAAAATGAGAAGGAATTTCACAAATCCACTTGAAAATTCAGAGGTCACAGTGGTCAGCTTCTCTCCGCTGCCCAAGTGGAAAATGGTCGCAGTGTTCAAATACTGCCCGCAGAATGCATAAACTCCATCTGGAGAACACTGCACACAGGTCACTTCGTACCAGCAGTGGAAGTGATAGAGAGGCCAACCATAAATCAAATCTATTACAGTAACATCTTTACTGGCCTCCAGCCAAGCAAGTGCATGGTTGACTGATAATGTAAATCCATTTATAAAACTGGAGTCCCCTGCAATTCCACAGTGTTTTGACCCCTTAATTTCCACCTCAGACAGAAGACAGGAATTTATGTTATCATATATCAAAAGAGTGTTGTTTGTTGTAGCTACTACAAGATACTTTTCATCACTAGAAAGCTTCATCCCTAAGATAACAGACGGAGCTGTTGTAATTTGCCTTAGTAACTGGCGGGTTTCTACATCCCAAGTGCTAATGGAGCCATTTTCTAAAGCAGCAATAATTGTGCTGGGATTAAACGTAGGCAAAATCTCAGTGACATGCATGCAGCTAGATGACAGCGGCAGGCGCTCAGGGCTGTAAGTCACGTCCATGGAGGAATGCAGAGGGACAATAGAGCAGTACTTGGGTCCATCCTTGTCACATTCTAGGAGGAGATGTCTGAGTTTGGGCAATGAACTTACTACTGGGAGAAGTCTCTGCTGCAATTCAGCGGAGAGTGAGCCTGGGTATTTTACTACTTTGCACTTTATACTGCGAAGGGTACTGGCCAGAAATTTCAGCTCCTTTTCTTGAGAGTAAGTATAAGCCAGTTCTATGTCAGAAAGTGCTTTATCAAACTGCCCTATTCTAATCATGGTGTACAGCCAGCTGAAGTTCATGATGACTCCGTACAGAAGATCATCAGTTCTTCCACATCTTGTTAAGTGATGAATAAGCTCTGTCATTTTTCTGTGATTAATAAAAAAGATATCAGGTTCCAATGGGTTACACTGAAAGACCCATGGCTGATCTGGTGCCTGCCTGTCAAAAGCAGCCTGATCCATGCAGTGCTTTTCCTCCTCGTTCAGGCCTCTACCATCACGGTCAGGACAACCACTCAGATACTGGTCATTGCTGTAAAAAGGTTTTCTTCGTCCACCTGACCAAACACCAAGGAAATATTCTGCCATGACTGTGTGCATTTCACGCAAGTCTTCTTCATTGTGCAGGTACAATTTCTGGGCAATTAGTTGCAAGTGCCTGTTTGCCCAAAGAAGCAGTGTTACATTTTTCACCTGTCGCTCTATTAAATACCCGTGTAAGCCCTCCTTAAGTCTTGCAATGTATATATATGGAATTCTCAATGGGTTACTCTCTCTGACTCTCTCATTCAGTTCATACATAACTCTGTTGTCAAGGGCTAAAATATCCTCCAGTTCCATTTCACTCAGGCCAGATTTGGACATAGTGATGTAACCAAGTGCTCTTGACAATAGTCTTGACCCACACTTGTTTTCTAGTGACCAAAACAACTGCTCTATGCTTTCATGGACAGTAACACAGAGGGAAGACTCATCCACATCCTTATGAGATCTCCAGTGCCTGACCTCTCTGAAGGTTAAGTTCACAAACATAGGCAATGTGCACTTGGAGAATGCCTCATTAACATAGATTTGTTGCCCTGATGTTACTTTCCTTTTAACTCGCAGCAGCTGATGTTTCAGTACTTGACTACACATCTTTCTATCCCTTGCAGTCAATTCAATATAGTTGCTTTCTTCATGAATAAGGCACCTCAATTTTTGCAGGATCCCATGCTTGTTTGGCAGTGTTGACAAAATTATCCGTACTGAACGTGGAAGGTGAATGGGAAGCCACCAGAGCTTCCTACCATCATCAGTATCTGTTAGCTGTTCTAAAGCATCAAATATAATCACCAGTGGCCTGTGAAATGAAGACTCATTCAAGAGATTTATGAACAAGTCCCGAAGGTCATGAATCTTTTTTGGGTAATTTTGTACGAGGCAACGATAGTTGACTGCTAGTTGTTCACAAATGCTTTGAAGTATATTCTTCAGATCTGTACTTGTTTCAGTGGATCCCAAAAATCTTATAACTACTACAGGGTCAGAATCTGGTCCCATCTCTTCTTGCAACCAGGAATAGGCCTAGAATGTAGAGCATAATTTAGTTTACATCTCAATTAAGCGCAGTAACAAAGTTTATAAATAGTGATAATCTATATATGAATAAACAATTAAAAATATTGCTGGTTGAATAGAAATGCTGTCACTGGCAGAGTTAAAGGTGGGTACACTGAATGAAATTCAAATAATATATCCTCTTTGTTTAGCACAAAAAAGCTTACATTGGAGGGGACATGACTAGAATGTACTCCATAGATCCCAGGATACTCTTTGCAAAATCTGAGTCTCACCTCTGCAAGTAAGGAGATAGTCTCCTGTAAATAAACTTCCTTAGACTCTATAAAGTGTTGTTCTTGGTCAGCCACACCAGCCTACCACCTAAACCTGTTTAGCATTGATTCTGACTGAGTATAAAGACCTGTCTCTAGAGGAAACTGATCAGAGTACAGATTGCCCTTAAGTAGCTGGTTACTTTAATCCCTGGCCCATAGAACTACACTTTGCCTTGGTGTACCTGTGACTTCTGCTCTAAAATACTGCCACAAAAAGGAAAAAGTAGCTATCTCTTGAAGTTTTTTTTGGTTAGAGTACTCCAAGCCAGTGAGGAATATAACTTCTTTAAATCTTCCCAGGCTGTGCAGACTAACACATCTCTTCACCTCACTTTCTGTTATTACAGGATTTTAAAAGAAAAGCAGAATCAGAATCTCTAGGCTGACTTATGTACTCAGATAGGAATCGAGATCTTGGGTTGCAAATCCCCATTTCATATATGCAGCTAATATGACTCCACAGGAAGTAGATACAGGAATTTTAAACAGTATTTTTCCCTTCTTCATTTCCTTCTGGCTCATACAGCTGTTTCCCAGCTTACTATGCTAAATTCTCTGACCTGCTGGGAGGTCAAAGGTTGTGACTGTCATCTGCAGAATTGTGAAGCCAGTGATGCCAGCCTGGTCTTTTTCTGCACCTTTGCCTGCCTTGCACAAAGTGTTTCATTCATTTCCCTGTAGTACTCAGCTCAGTGACTTAAACAGCATATGCCAGATAAGTAAGTATGGGTATTTTTGCAGCTTATTATATATCAATTTGTAGCCAGTGTACTAGAATAATTCTGGAATAATTTCCAATGAGAACATGAGATGGCATGACTTGGAAAGACATACTACACTTGAGTTTAAGACTAAAACCAGAATAAAATATTTAGGTAGTTGTGGATGCATAGGGCCTCAGAGGAACAAGATGGAAAGAGATCATTCTAAAATATACATTGTTAATTCGAAATATATGGATTCCTATTGGACTTCTAGGAGCTTTGATAAACTATATTTGTTTTGGCTAGGCACATGACAGAGATAAGTTATTATTGAAAGGTAATACTTTTCTTCAAATGTGTACAATAATATGCCGAATACATGTTATTATTTTTATTTTCTATATTGAGGGCAGATAGATCTGTTGAGAAAAGAAAGAATTAATCTAAGTGGGCTTTTATACACAGTAATGCTGTCAACATGACCTCAGTATGTAAGATACTAATTTACCTTCTTCGCTGCTTCAGCTAACAAAAGAGTCTTCCCTGTGCAGGGTCCTCCATATATGATAAGAGGGTTAATGTGTCCTATTTTTCTAGGTAAAACATATTTGTGAACTATGCTTAATGCCTCACATCTATATTCATAAAAAGTGGAGTAGGTTTTACATAGCGATGAGTGTTGAAGGACTTCATCGTACAGCATGTCTGTCTCTGTATCAAAATTCTGCTGCACTGTAGCTTGGATTATATCAATCATGTCTTCATAGAACTGTTTACCAAGTCCTTCAATGTAATGGCTCTCCACTTCTTGGGAGTAACCGAGTTTCATGTCACAGTGGGTGACAGATGTGTACACTCTCAGATTGGATGATGCAACGATGGTAGGAATGAATTCATCCCTGAGCTTGATCAGCTTCTCATGTGCTTCAGGATCTCGTAGAAACTTCCCAGCTTTGTGTACCACATCCATGTATTTTCCCATCTCTGGAATTTTAACGAAACGCTCGATGTTGGCAATTTTCCGGATGTAGCAAACACACTTCTTTAGGAAAGCTGGTGTTTGTTTACCCAAGGCAAAATCAAGTTCATCTTCAATAGCTGGGGATGAAAGAGAACACAAGAGTCTCTGTCAACTTTTCTTTATAAACAGTTCAAGAACATGCCCTACCCCCAACAGGCAGACTTGATTGCATTTGTTCTCTGTAAAAACCAGAAAAAAACAAACTCAGAGAGTTTTGCTGGGTGCTTTTGTATGGGTTTTAGTCTCAAGCAAGCACAACAAACCTTTTTCCCCCTTTAGTTAAATGAGAAATGCCAACAGAAATATATTTTCATGTTTGTGGAAAGGTTGACAGAAAAGACAATAAATGAATATATAGAAATTGTTAGTGTGAACTTTACCAGAGGAAAGATATCTCTTTGCTTGGCTGTGTTTCATTTTTCCTTTCTCATACAGCAATTTCACAGCAGTCTTAAAAATCTTCTTAATCTCTTCTGATATATCTTGCCATTTGTTCTCATTCATAGAATTTGAAGAAGATTCCATCTTTTAAAAAATATTCATAGTTAAAAAGTAGGTGTAATACATATGTATACAACTTCAGAAAGTAGAAGTCTAATATTCAAGGCCAAAAATAACACGGTAAAAGAGAAAAACATGCATTAACAAAAATAAATAAACATTTTATACTGCAGATGATCATATTGTACTCCATTTTAGAATTTTAAGTTATCTCCTTGGAGTATTTTCTAAATCCCTAGTGTAGGCAGCTAAGGCGATATTTTTCAAGAATAAGGCCAATAACACCTTTATAGAAAGAGGATTTTGAGAATCAAGCCTGAAATAATGATAATAAAGCAGCAGCAATACTGCTAAAATTATCACTCTTTTAATGAGACGTAATAATGATAATAATTTAAACTTGGATCTCAAAACTGCAAATGAGGTTCCTGGTACCTGTAATTAAGTGCCTTATATTAGCTACCATATTTTAAAAATACAGGATTTTATGTGGCATTCCATTCATTCATTCATTGCTATAGCAACAATAATCTTAGCTGTCATCAGAGAGCAACTCAAACATAAATTCACTAATCCTTTCTGATGGTATCTTGCAAATGCCATGCTGGTGCTTTCTCCAAAGCAGTTAGGTTTTATTTACTCCTGATGAAATACTTCAGGGGCTTCCAGTTTTCTTGGAGTTAATCTCCAGGATAAATTCCCTAGCAGCTCTTTCTTGACAGAGCTGAGTATCTTTTATTATTTTCTATAAGTTTATGAGATGTAACTCCGTGTTACATCTTTAGGTTATGTTACATCTATATTACAGCTTTAAATTCTGAACACCTTTTAAAGTTATTTTAAGTTATGAACATTAAGTCATTTAAGTTATGAACATCTTTTACTTAGTTCCATGTTAGCCAGTAGCTTCAGGAAAATTACAAAGATTTAAAACCAAAAAAACCCAGGAATACAATATGCACTCAAAATTAAGAGAAAACTCTTTTAAGGACTTCATTTTTTGTACACTAAAATATGTCCTTAGGTATGTATGGGATGTGTGGGAGGGTAGAACTGAGCCCTGAGAAATAAAAACGGTTTTTATCATCATCAACTAAAGAAAAATACCTGCTTTAAAAATGATGATTAAATGTTACATTAGAATACAGTTGATAAGTTACAAGTATGATATCTGACTCAGCACAGTGCTAAGCCCTTGTTTGACTGTTAGTTTTCTTCTGTGGGGATGGAAAGGAAAATGTGTATTTCCTCTGCAAGTCCTGTTCATTGAAATCTAGCAAATGAACAGTGCAAAGCAGAAGAGCCTGAGTTCTCTATGTTACAACATCAGGGAAGGGAAATCTGTACAACTCTCCCACTAACCCCTAAGCTGGGTTAGGGCTAGACCCGAGTTCACACTTGCTCTAGCTAGCAGAGAGCGCATCAATACAGGAGTCATATTCCTTGGTGTTTTGTAGCTGCTCCTTCACCATGAACAGGAAAGGAGCACCACAGCAGCAGTTGTTCATGTGTGGACAGGGCTGTAGAAACTTAATTCAAAGACGACACTAACTGCATGGCCTTGGGGACTGCCTGCCACTGTAAAGAACAGAGAAAAAAATTGTGAGCAGGTGACTATGACTTACCGTATTCTGGTAGTTCTTCAGCATTTCTGATTTTGGTCTGAGGTAATATGTTGGTGGCACTGCGTTCTCATCCCTGCAGTACCACTCTTCTAAAATCCTTGTCTCTAGCTTGGCCTCTACAGCAGCATCCAGGATCATTTCAAATTCTGCTGACTCAACTTCCCCCGGTATTCGGATGTTCCCATACTTCTCTCCCAACAGGCCCTATGTATTTACAGAAAAGTAGGGATGAATTTTTTCTTTTTCATTATGCATAAACCATCCTCAGGGTATGAATTTCCTAAAAGTAAGTCTGGTAGTAGTGTAATGACTTTGAAATTACTAGGAAGGGAAACAGATGCTGTGTGACAGGAATGACTGTTAAGGGTACTGTACTGAGCTGTATTTTACTATGATGTCTTAGAAAATTTCAAGTAGATGTATTATCTCTCTTAGTACTAACTAGTAGTAAAAATAGAAAGGCATTTAAAAGAAATAATTAAAAAATAACCTGCATACTTAGCACAGTATTGACTCATGTATTATTGAGTTCCATTAGTCACAGGTTGAGATTATCTTCACATGCAAAAGCACATTGAAATTGTGGCTTATACCAGCAAGGATCAGTGTTGCAGAAACACAAGCTGCTTTGCTATCTTCTGTTCTTGTTGTCTTAGCCCCAGCAGCTGTCCACTGAATGAACAGTGGGGCAAGGAAGGTACAAATACAGAGTAGAACCCTATTTTAGTACCTCTGCATAAAGGTAAAGGTTTGTGTAAGTCAGTTCTTAAATTGGGGCACAGGAGACATTTCCCTGTAAAAAGTGAGGATTAAAATATTGGTTGTAGTGCTTTAAATATACTCTTTTAAAATAAATTTATTTCTGTAGTTTACTGTATGTAAACATTTTGTAAAAATACGATTTTAATGTCCTACAACTTCATAGACAATGGTATTACAGGAAATTGCTGCAATCTGTTGACAATTTTTTTTCAGATTGTGATCATCAGATCAATTCTACATTAAATACTTGGTCCACAGAAGTCAGTGAGAATTCTTACATAATTTAAAATGCGATTTTAAAAAATTCTTTCCTCATTTAAAATGTATTCAGCAAAGATCTTGCATTAATGAGAAAGAACGTGGACAGGAACCAACAGTATCAGAATCTTGATTTGAATTGAAAAGATCTCTTAGTAATGCTAATGCAAATATAGTAGTGCCCTAAAAATGTAAATGAGCATGTTTGTAAATAATACCTAAATATTCTTTATTTTTAAACCACTTGTCATAATGAGAAGCTGTTTTAAACTCTTCTAGCAGAAGAACATCCTGAAAATCAACAACTGATGATAATGAATCCTGCTTCACTGATTATAAAAGCATGAAGCAGCAAGACACTGCTGAACCCAGCTATGCTGGCACATGGTACTCCAGTGGCTCACCATGCCAGGTGCTGCAGCCCCAGAGCACACACATGAGAGCAGTGCACAGACACTTCCTAATCCCTTCCAGGGAAAATTAGTTAGCCCAGACCCCACTTGACATTGTGTAAACTAAGCTGATTTTTGCCTGGAGCAAGCTAGGGAGAACTCATGAACTACCATCCTGGCTCTGATGGCAAGCAGTTGGCATCCTCCACAGAGGAGCACTGACCAAAGAACTGGTGGGCAGGAACAAGTCAATGTCTGTCCACTGCTCAGGAGAAGTGAAGGAATGTAGGAATTTATATAGTTCACATAGTCCAGGATCCAGTTTCTGACAAGTCACAGCATCCAAGTCCTTCAAGAAGCTTCTCCAATAGAGAGACTTTAGGGGAAAGTTGCCTAGCTGTCCTTTCAAATCCTACCACAGCTCCATTCACGGTACACATCAGTGAATGAGGAGAATGCAATGAATGTGTTCAGCAACTAGAATTATATAATAATGAATTTAATGGAATAAAATGATCCAGTATTTCTATAATCCAAATATATTTTTGATTTGTGATTGTTCCAGCTAGTAGCTCCCCTCTGAGAGAGCTAGGTTGCTTCACATAATGAGATAGCTGGGGAAAATCTTGAAGCTTTTACTGCTCTGTTCTATTCATAGAGCCTGTAATTTTGAAGTTCTGAAGCTGCAGATGTTAAACAAAATACAGTATTATTTTCCTTCTTCATTCAAGTGAGGTTAATAACTTATATCAATGCTGAATTGGAAAGCCTCTTCACATTCAGGTTGACATAGAAATCTCATAAATTTCTCTCAGAGAAACTTTTACCTTGTATAGAAAATATTACTTAAAATTCATTAGGCTACACTTTTTCTGAGTGCAAGTCCAGTGGATTCAATAGACAGTTGTCTGAGCAATGATCAGTAGCTGGGCCCTTCATTAACAATACTAAAATGTCAACATTATTATGTCTGATTTTAATGTACTGCATTTAATCAACTAGATTTGTTTTGGGACTATTCTGTGTACTTTTCTGCTTCTCTGGAACAGGTTATGCTGTTCTCTCTCCACTGTATTATAGTTAAATAATGATGAGTTTTACTTTAAAATAAAAAGACATTTTTATACCTCTCCTCTCACGTCATTGCAAAAGACATTATGTAAATAATCTTGTATTAGGGATTATCCTCCTGACTACTTGAGCAAAACACAATAAAAAGGAATTCTGACATGATCCAGCAAAACCTAAATACAGTGCTAAGCAGGTGGATCATTTAGACCACTGCACTGCAGCTGTGTTCCTGTTAGAGCTCTAACAGAAGTTACCTGAGGTTCTGATATTAATACCGGACTCAGTATAGTCATTTGAAGAGTATTCTGGTAGAAAATGTTATAAGGTAGAAAACTCTTCATGGAGTCACTCCTGTGCTTTCTGGTAACTTCAGACAAGTCACAAACTACAGCCCAGATTTACTGGCCTTTTAACAGAAGCATTGAAACAAAACTTCATTTTTCTGGAGAGTGCCAAAGTGACTAACACTGGCTTTCTGAAGGACTGGGGTATCACACCCCAAGTTGGGAGGAGGAGGCATGCTGAGTAACTGCAGCTGTTTTCTACTGAGAAACTAATGCTCAAATGCTGGGTTACACCACATAAACACACCAGGTTCCTGGGGAGCAGTTCTCTACCCAAACACACTTTCCTCTAGATGCACTGTATGTTTCCATCAATAGTGGCTCTAGTAAATTAAAAAAAAAAAAGACTAAGGGGTATAAACAGACTATATGTATTTGCTGGAATTTTAATATACTGTTTCTAAGGCTGCTTGACAGCCTTAGGACGGGTGCATTTGCAGGCACAGGCTGTGAAAACTGCATCTTCCCATGTTAGAGCTGAGGCTTCAAAGTACCTCCTTCCCTTCACTCTTCTGGTGTTATTCTGTTAAATTCTGGTTAAATCTGTATAAGGGTAATCCATCAGGGTACCACAAAGCAACTCAAACTTTAGAGGACGCAATGAGAAGCTCTGAACTGCACTTTTCCTTCAGGAGCTTCAGTATTTGAACTGCATCTCTGTCAGAGGCTTGCAGTGTATCTGCAAGCCTCTAGGAATATCTGCCCCATCTCTGTTTTTCTACACATTCAAGTAAATGCAGATTTCCTCTTAGAAAAATAAAGAAAAATGAAGCAACAGGATTGAAAATAATTTCTCATGATCTTCATGTTGTTTCATACTTAGTCTATAAATAAGAATTACCATTATTTCAGATCCTTTTGAAATATAACATAGTACTCTACAGTGAGAACCTACAACTTCAGTTTGTGATAACAGTATTGCAGAATTTTGATGATGATTATTGGACATTATTTTTAAAGGGAATAGTAATGTTTGTGCTGTGTTCACTATCAAGAGACAGTTTTATATGCAGACTCGTGAACCAAAATCTCCCACCTGATGAGTCACTTTCCTTTCATAGTAAAACAACAAATGTAACTCTAATTAGACTGAAGTTGACTGAACTATGTAAAACAACCTGGATGAAGAACATATAAAACCCTCAGCAACCATTTGTGTCTAACAAAACTTTACAGAATTAACACAGAGCAACCTCAGCAGTAGCCTTGTTAGCTTTCACAGAATCACAGAAATTGGTTGGGTTGGGAGAGACCTCAAAGATCATTTACTTCCAAGTCCCCAGCCTTGGGCAGGGACACTTTCCAACATACAGAGCTGCTCAGAGCCCCATCCACTGGGGTTTCCATCAGAGATGCTTTGTTTAGCCTGAGGCTGAAATCACTATTAAATGAAGGTTAAAAACTACTGTCTATAATACTGAAAATATTTTTCATTCTAATATTCTTGGTGTGGAAAGAAATTAAAATTGTAGGTGCAGTCACAGTAATGACAAGAAGAGGACACAAAGAAGATTCAGATTCGATCTTGAGATATGAGAGATTCATATCACATGTCATATTAGTTCAGACATCATCACTAAAATAATAATGAATTCTGATGCCATACATTATATTAAACCAGAACATGCTGAAATTTTAGATACATTTAATTGTAGCTAAGATATTTGGTGGTAATTTTAATTAAAAAAAGCTGTCAAATAACAGCAAATTATATTAATTACTGATTGGTTTAATTATTCTTTTAAAAAGAAATCATATATATTGACATCTGCAAATGAAGCCATTTGAGAAATCAGATCTGTAATGCTTTATGGAGTGTTTTCAGGTACTTGTCAACTTAAGAGCAACATTTTTTTGCCATTTTTCCAACAGAGATCTGATCCAATGATCTTTGCTGGGCTAATTTGAATCAGTCCTATTTCTTGGTCTTTGTGAAGACACGTGACACTGAAATGCATACATATGTATTCTCTGCCTCTTCTCAGAGCAGTCCTGGATTGTCAGCTTTTTGAAGAATAAGCCTTCAAGAAATCATCTTTGAAGGAATTAAATCTAACCACAGTTAACTTTTTAACTTAATATACTTCCTTGTGTACAGGACTAAGCACTCCTTAAACAATTTGGTTTTTGCAAGATCCATGAGGAATTAGGAAGCATTACTGTCCCCATGTACCACAGGAATCCGGTGCAGGGCATTAAGCCTGGGCCAGGACTCAGAGCTGGGACAGGCATGCAGTGGTTAGTCATAACCACATAGAAGCTGTTTTTCCTAATTCTCAGCTCTGTCCTTCTTACAGAAACTGCTCACTACTGAAGGAGTGACCTTGACCCCTTGGGATGGGGTCCTGAGTGAGTCACATTTGAGCCTGCTAAATTAATATAAACTTAAACTAAGATCGCATATTCAAAGTAGAACAGCTCCATCAGGAGAATGAGTATCTCACATTATTGAAGAGGTGCTCAATGCTTCACACTGTGCTGAAAATTGGAGGAATTTAGGTGGTTTTAAAACACCATGGGGTATTAAGTTCCTCTGTTGTCAGGGGTTGGGAAAGGCTGGTGTTACTGATGTCCCAGAGGTGTCCTTTTACCATTCCCATGAGAGCTGTGGATTGCAGTCTGGATCATGCCATGCCTCAGCAAGAGGCTTCACACAGAAATCTGGTGTAGCTCGTGGGCAACCATCTGGAGCAAAGCATGTAATAACCAAGCACACCCATGGCACAAAATCCCTGTTCCAAAACCTCC
Source organism: Cisticola juncidis (assembly GCA_013400215.1). Lineage (NCBI taxonomy): Eukaryota > Metazoa > Chordata > Aves > Passeriformes > Cisticolidae > Cisticola > Cisticola juncidis. The sequence continues at coordinate 688,987 of VXBR01003442.1, read as the reverse complement.
CCTGAACTGGAAGAAGGAAAAATCTGTGGTCACCAGATATAAACCCTACTCATCAGGCTTCAGAGTGTGAATAATGGGGTAACAGTCACACATCAAAGGCCCTGCTACTGCAGCTTCTTTCACTGCAGGCAATCTCATAGCATTGTATAAGCAACTTAATATTACTGCAACAGAAACATGAATGTTATCTTCCCACGGCTTGCACAACTAACAAGGGCTACAAAGTCCTCTGGATCCCTGTCTCCCCTATGGTCACTTACTATTCATTGCCTTCTCTTTATCCTCGCGTTAGAGACCTAGCTCCCTGCTTCCACAGCCTTTGCTTGTAGGCTTCCTGCTTTTTGTAGTAAAATCTTTCTTGTGAAATAAAACCTTTTTTCCTTGTTGAAGCCATATAGCTTCAATATATTTCAGCCAAATAGCCATTTTTTCTCAAATACATTTTTTTCTCTACTGCTTAATGGGATGTTCACATATGCGTTAGCTGAAAAAACATGTTACTATGTAGAGGATCAGACTTCTATAGACAAGAGAGACACAAAAAACCCCATGAAATATTGATTTATAAATAAAAAAATATATAAATTTTATAAATAAATTTAATCAGATTTCATCCAAATATTTTTTCTAGAAAGCATACTTACAGTATTCAGATTCCAATATCCATCAATTTCTTTCAGTTACTATATTTGTATGAATGGAGACAGAATCACTTCAGCGTAACTACAAGAAATGCTCCATTGTTTTCAAATCTTATTTTTATGTGCATGCTGGCTACATTCTATGTCTTGTCTTTCATATTGAATTTGGAGGTTGTAAGACAGGGGATTTGCACGTGCAGCTGCCATTCAAGGAAGGAAGGCACACAATTTTAGCATGTCAGGATGTTTGCCTTCGTTGTCTGCAGAAATGTAGGCTTAACTGATATAACAAAATATATAGTAAACCACATCTTGAAAATCTGAAACAAATCGTCAGGATACTAGTTTTTAAGGGCCTTTTATTTAACATTCCGTCCTAAGAAATCTAGTACAACTATAGCTCTTTCTGGTTTCTTGCAACTATATGATAACTCTAATAGTATCCTGTAGAAATCACTTATGTGATATAAAATGTGCAGGTGCAGCCAGACATATATCTGTGGGAAAAAGAAAACTAAAATAACAGGATTAGCTGGGTCCCTGCCTGCCAGTCCTTGAAACCAAGAATTTACTATCAAAAAAACAAAAAGAAAAGAATGTCCTATTTTATTATTTTTTCATAACTTAAGGAAACAATAGCCAACTCATTTCAAATTCAACGCAAAAATGCTGATGGCTAAACAAGAGTGAATCATCAGAACTAAAGCCAGAAGAATATGTTCACTTCAATTTATCTCAATGGAATATACATGTTAATTGCTTATTAGGGCAAACTCCAAGCCATTATACTGGAAACTGAAATCAAGGTGAAGAAAGACGTAACACTATGCTTAAACTAAGCCAGTTCAGGAAGCTGGAGTTCCAGAGTAGCTGGTGCCCAGGAGATGTCCTGAAAATAGCTGCCTCTACTTCTTTTTATTGTACCTCTAGCTGCAGTGAGGTACAGTGTAAGGACCTCATGACAGAAACACAGGAAGACTGTCCTCCCAATAAATAAATACATTTGATGACTTTTCTTGCCTATCAAAGGAAAAACGTTATGTTGCATTGGTATTAAGTCTCCCAAAAATACTACCATTAGAAATTAAAAATATGAAAAAAGCACAAAAATGTCATTACCTGTGATTTCTGGGATGTATAGGTCAAAATGTCTTTTAGAGCAGCATTCTTCCTCTGTGCCAGGAGTTTTAAGGCAGTGTAGCTTATCAGACAGAACATTAGAGCTGCTGCAGATCTCTTAAATTTTCTTTCCACTTTTACTACATCTCAGTATGGAAACTTTTAAATTCCTGATACTTTTGCCACTGACTCAGATCGCCTGTCTGTAAAATGAGGCTAATAATAGCTTGCAAAATAAGTATTTTATTTTGAATATTTCTATTTTGATATACAAAGGATGTGCATTTATGTATCAGCAGGGATGGAACTGTTATTTTACACTGTTTGTCCTTTTTAATTTTTAAGGGAAAAATGATACCATAGAGCAGTATCAAACATTTTCATTTACTTTTTCTCCATAACTTGAAGCTGTAAATAAATAGAATTACTTTTTCAACTTCAGCTGACTGTAGAAAACACAAGAAATACAATTTTTAATTGAAGTTGCTGGAGCGAATAGGAAACTGGAGGCATCATAAAGACATTTCTGTACTGAGAATTGTTTTTCCACCTGCCCGGATATATATTTATGTTCCTTGGCTTGAGAAATATTGCAGGGTGTTGTTTCACAGAACCATGCCCTAATTTCTCTCTTCCCTGGAGGCACTGCTGAGGTACCCTGGGGGGACTATATGAGTTTCAGAAACTTGAAACTTCAGGTCTTGGTTTCAGTTCCATGAAAAACAAAAAAGGCTGTTGAACTACCTTGCAAGAAAACTGACTGCAGTTGGGACTGGAAGGATGAGGTGCAAGTGCTGAAGTGTTTTGCTGTGAGTACAGTTCTTGACATAAAAGGTGTAGAAAAGAGGAAAATTATGGTGGAGTTTCTTGATCCTTGATTTGTCTTTCAGAAAATTAAAGAGATCAGCCAAATCTGTTTGTAAATGAGCCAATTCTCTCAACTCTGAACTTCACCCACAGTGTGGTATTTTTAAATCTCAAAGCTTTTCCCTAGTGGTAGGGAGATATGAAACAAGGATGAGTAATTTCTCAGGACACAGTGTGTAAAAGATACCAGTCTATCATACAGAGTGAACGTGCTTCCTCAGAAGAAATTCATGACCTACTTCCCTGATACAGTTTGCTTCATCAGAACTCTCCTTTCACCTGGCTGAGAAAGGATCACTGGTCTTCCTCCACAATCTCCCTGCCTTCTACAGGATCATGCAGCACCAATTTCATTTTGTTGCCTTTTCCTTCATTGCTTATCATTGCTGGGTTTTTGATCAGCCTGAGCATAGATGCAGGTGAGAAAAATCAGTCAAAAAAGATATAATTAGGGAAGAGGTCAGCAAATTAAGATAGCATAGAGTAAGAACTGGAGATTTTGCCTACCTCTGCCTAAAGATCTGAGGTGCTCACTCACTCTGATTCACCTCCAAACAAATATATTTCTCACTTCTCTATTTTTGAAGTTGCATGGGAGATTTCTTGACAGGCATGTACATTTTTCATTTCACATAAAGCTTAGGATCTTGCAGGTAATTCCTACTGCAGTCCACATTTCTGTCAACTCCCTGACAGGTCCTGTAACACTTGACAAGAGTGGAACTGGGTAGAAAAACAAACCAAAAGGGTTAGGTTTAATAAAAGACTATAGCACATAGCCCAGACTGAAGTCAATAACTTTGTCTGTGGAAATCACTACCTGTCTTTCAGAGAATGAGGACTGCAACTTTCTTGGAAACAGCAAGGAGATCAATATTGTCTTTTAGAGGAAGGCATGGTGGTGTAACCTTCCCTGCTTTGTAGAATAATCACAACACTCATCCAAGCCAGAAAGAACTGTGATCTGAAACCGTGTCTTGCATCTCACAGGTGAAGTGTGGCTAATGGGGAAAAGTTTCTTCTACTACCGCTGTTTAATGTGCCTGCCTGAGTATCCAGGGACATGGGTATCATGGAGTCAGAAAGGAAGAAGATACTCTGAGCCTATCAGTGTAGTCAGCTGGGAGGACAGGGCACTCTGGCTTCTGGACACCAAACCCTGGAGTTAAAAGCTGTCATTCCTCTGCATTCTTACTGCCCTTTGTGGTATACGTTGTATGCAACAAGGGGCCATATCTTTATTTCCAGTGAAATATTCTCTTTCTTACATTTATCAGAAAGGCAGTTTAGTTTCTACATTCCTATTCTGGGATGGTATTTATGTGTTAAACGGGGAGGCAAAGAGCTTAGACTGAGCTAAATTTGGGCAAGGCAAAAAGGGCTGAATAAGACACTTAAGGGATTGACAGAGGCATCTAGTCTGTAGTAACCTCCAAAGTTGCAGCAGCTGAGAAGGGGTTATTAGAACTGCAAAACCTATCCAAATCCCACTGCATGCACATACACACACCTTACTGGAAACAGACTTATATATTTGTGCTTATAAATATATATATGCTTTTTTGTAACACAATTATGCTGTGTGTTCTTAGTAACATACCCAGCCACTATGAAGGTATTAGAAAGTGTTCATTAATGAGTATTACCAGAGGCAGAGATAGCTGATGGTGTAATGGAATTTTCAATACCCCTCCTGAGTTTTCGATTACTGAAGCTAGTTGTAGTGGTCCATGGACCATCCAAAGAGGACAATTCACTCCTTTGCAGAGCGCACAGCCCCTAGGCTGCTTGAGCTTGTAGTGACTTTCCTTTGGGAAGTCCCTTTGAGAGATTTCCTGGTAGCTCAAGGTGAGAAAAAGTACTTCAACCCATGAGCCTTTGCAGTCCTGTGTTAATATTTTGTACCCTATTGGTTATTTCCCTTGTTCTTGGTTTTCCCCTTCCCTGGTTGTCAGTTTTAGATCCTTTCCCTGATTGGTTTTTTCCCAGTTCCCTTCTCCATTGGCCAAATTGTGAAACCATGCCCCTGGCTACCCTATATTGTCCCTCTCCCCTGGGGCCAACCCATTCTTTCCCTTCTGGACCCTGTGGAATAAAGAACCTTTCCTGGAGGTTAGAAAGACCCCATCCCTCTGCTTTTATTCCTGCATTGCTCAGGGTGGCAAACGCAGCTCTGCTGCTCAGGCAGCCTCACAAGAGCTGATTTCTGCACCTGAGAGTGCACCAAAGAGCTGATCTCTGCACCTGAGAGTGCACCAAAGAGCTGATCTCTCTGCACCTGAGAGTGCCTGCACCTCTGTTGATGGAAGTGTCTTTTTATAGATGCTTCTAGCGAGGAAGGTCATGGCACCTTCACCTCTGGGCCAGACCGCAACAGCTAGTTGTAACGTGACCTGACATTTAACTGCAAATTTCTTTTTTTATTTTTCCCCCCTTCTTATTAGAGCTAAACAGATTGGTAATTGTTGAATCATTGCAAATGAAAGCCTAATTATGTAATTAAATGTCAAAAAAACAATTTCACAATTTTCATAGAGGAATGCAATCATTACCTGATATGACCCATAACTGTGTAGTGTGGAATGAAGCACCTAAAATACTACTAATAAACATGTTTTATGTAAAACATAAGTGAACATCCTCAGAAAAATTTTTAGTATAAATGACATTAGTTCTAACACATTTTAATGCACCTATAATTTAGACTTCAGCACAGCATGCAAAACAAGTACCAGAACATGAGATCAGTTCTGCTTTGCATGTACATGTGGAATGGCCTATATTATTTATTTTGACTAGTTCCTTGATTTTGATAACTTTTATTTATGATTTTCATATCCTTATTGCTAATTGCAACAAATAATTATTTTTTTACGAGCCAGCTGGTGTTGGGTTTTGTCGTTTGGGACAATTGGTGGCTGGTACTCTCTGAACAGGTATTTTATCAGTTCTGTCCTTCAAAGATGATAAGAAATTATTAGAAAATTTCTTTCAGTATGATGGCCCAGTGAACTCCACAGTGATGTAGAGGTGTTGGTCACTTTTTAATGTTCTTACATGATTTGCATGCATTCCCTGCTTTCCGCATGATTGGAGGGAGAGAACCCTTTTTACTGTTTATTAAATTATAAATTCAGAGGAGGACAGAAAGCACAGTAGCATAGCTACAGGATGGAAGGAACTATTTATTATGAAACAAAAGCAGTGATCTAAACAGTTAAGGAGAGAATGCAAAAATGCAAAAAGTATCTTTAAAGAAGCAGAACTGAAGGAAAAAAACACAACAAGCACGAAACCCTTTAGGCACTCGACAAACTTTATGGATTATCAAACCCAGCATCACTTAGGTGTTCAGAGTGTCAAAAATCTTTACGGCAAATTCACATCACCAAATATCACTATGAGACTGCTCTTTCTGATCATCTAAATTGTATTAAATATAAATCCATTTTTTCATAAAGTCATCTTTACAACTGCCGTATTTCAAACCCTATTCTTCTTCAAAACTACCCAATATTAATTTTCCATTTATTATACAGATAAAAAAATCAAGTTTATGAATTTTCTTAGCTTCACCTGCCATGCTTCTTCAAGGATGGGATAAAACAAAATAGTGCCTCTCTATTGGGACATCTTCATGACTTCTCTCACACTAATTTTTACATAATAGGTTATTTGACTTACAATTGATGGTAAGCATACAAACACTGAATGTTAGGTACTGCCAGCAGGTAATAGGTCAAATAATTGGCCAAAAGTTTAAAAATTCTGCAGCAGATGTCCATAGAAATCGAAAAAAAATACAAAAAAAAAAAAAAGCCACTTGCCTGAAAACACTGTCTTTCTTGCCTGTGCCATGCAATTATATGTCTGAGAGGCAGAGTACATGGTCTGCCAAAAGCATGTGACCAGCTGATGAACTGTTTTTCCAGCCATGAGTAGCACTAGTACACTAAAGCATTTTAAAACAGTTTCAAGCATTAATTTCTATAGTGCGCAAAAGAACTAACAGGAAAAAAACATGTAATTTACTCACAACAATAGGAGTCTCCCACGTTTTCTAAGCAAATATTCTATGCTTCATTTTTTCAAGATGGAATGAAATAAAAAGTTACTCTGTGAGGTTCTCAGTTACAGAAGAAAGAAGCTTATTATACTGCATATTAACAGGACACAAACTCCAAAAAAGCATTTGCAAGGAATGCAAATATTTTAAGAGAGAAGAACACATACTTTTTCTCATTTTACTTCTTAAATTAACATCTGTCATTGAAGAAAGAGGGATCCTGTGAAATTATACACACTGATTATTAAAAAAAAAAAGGGAAAAAAAAAGACCCAGCTACTGCTAGCTGGATTTAACAATAATCAGAATGAGAAGTGAACTAGTTATTTTTTGGGTGGATGTTTCTTTCTGATTCTGTTATTGGAGAAGCAAAGAATCTCTGAACTCGATGTCTGTATTTGAGAAAAGGGAAGGTATATATGCTAGGTGCAAGCAGCACTATTAATATCTCTCTTTGAACTTACCAGCTGCCTGCTAAATATTGTAAAGTATGCTGCTTCTTTACACAGAAGTAGCATTGCAAGGTTTAGAATTCCCCTCCACCTCTCTCATTCCTGCAGAATAGCTGATGCTGGATTTTTGATCTACAGATTCATACATAGGGCAGATCATGACATTTAACTGATTACAGTACTACCTCAGAACATGGTTTGGTAAAGCTCTTGAGGGTCATGAGAAAATAAATTGCATAAATCTCATGCAGCCTATTTCTTCCTCTACACATTACATAGAATGATGGAAATATGACTTCATGTTAATCTTATTCTTGCTAATATGGTGATTCATATTAAATATAATACTTAACCTTTCTGCAACGCAGCACCAGAAATTGTATTTCTGTCAAGAAAAAGAAGCACAGTGACTTAGCAGAAAATATGGGCAGTCTTCTGACTGAAAATGCAAGGTATTTTTAGACTACATAAAATCCCATGCAGTTTCTGTGTTACATAGAAAAGCTGTCTGATGAATCTTATACTCGTTTCCAATGGGTTAAGTACAAAAAATGGATAAGTATTTAAGATTTAGAGAATCAGAGATGATTCACAGGAAAATACATTCCCATCCCAAAAGCAGATAAAGTAATTCACTTACAATAGCTTAATCATGTAATATCCCCCCAAGCTTGATTTCACTTTCTGTGTGTATCTGTTGTTCAGAACCAAACTATATGGAAAGGGACAGATATCCTTTGCCTCTTAGTCTGGAGGCTGTGAAAGAAGACCAAAGCTTGCTGGGGGGAAAATTGCATATTTTGTCTTTAAAATTGTTTTGAAGGGTTTTAAAATATACAAAGCTCTGCTTTGATATTTACAGAAGAATCTTTTCTGTTGGGCAAGTCCATCTAAAACAGGATTAATATCTGCAGACATATACTTTACTCCAGATCAATGCCAAGAACTCCTATGGAGCCATTCCTGATATGTCCCACTTATATTAGAGGGAGTTCTTTTTTCAATGGGTTTTACGTCAGATGCCCAGTGAGAAGAAAAGAAATAATTTGATATTTTGTCTTGGTATTTACTGTACTGGAAGAGGTGGATTGTTCTGCCATGTCTGCCTCCAGGTATTTCTCGTAATTCACGTAAAAACTATAAATAGTAGCTGTGTCCTTGGGGAAAATGAAATACTGAAATACCAAAGCACAGATAACATCTGTTGAATTCCCCAAAAGCACTGGGTACTCACCATTCTTCCTGAACTGGTTGTTTTAGTATAGATACATTTGACTGACTTTTGCCTCCCTAACTTAACGCATGTGGCGATTTTCCCAGGAAAGTAAAAGCAAAATATAACTCAGGCATTCCAGAACCTGTTAGTTAGTTTTTACATTAGGAATAAATCTTAAAGTAACACCAGAATTGAAACTGCAGTTGAGGAGATCCAGCAGAGCAGGAATAATATAATTTGGAATTTTCTCTGAGCTGGAATGCACTCAAAATTAATTATCAACCATTTGTACTAAGCAGAGAGAGTGCAGTAATATACTTCATGGAACATATAAAGCCTGCATTATACTGAAGAACACAAAGATACAAACAGTAGAAACATTCTGCTCCATAATTTACCATACTTCCTCTTCAAATTCAGTGTGATTTAAGGACATGACAAATATTGTAAATTGCTAATACTCATTTAAAATCCTACTGGAATTCCAAATTTATAATCCTAGGTTCTTTAGGTCTATGGAAATTGAAAGAGTTTCATGCTTCCCTAGGAACTGTTTAGGAAGTAATGCCTGTGATGCTCCTGAATTAAGGGCTGTCAGTAGTTTACTCCTGCCCTTGCCCTGGACTGAAAGTGCAGAAATGAGCTTTTGTACATGCCCAGAAGGTCTGTGGAAAGAGGAGCTTCAGAAATACTCTGTGGGGTACCTCAGCAGACCGGTGAAAACACAAGGGATGATGCAAGAGCTCAGGTAACATTTGTTTAGATGTGGCAACTCTTGTTATAATTTGCAGGATGTATGTAAATGTAAAGGTTCTACTGATGCACTGAATGCATTTTTTTCTTTGGTATTGTTGTGCAATGTAGAGTTTAAGCAGTTCATAATTTAATAAATATACTGCATTTCAGTCTTCCCATGTAGATTCCAAAGACAGGATTTCTGCATAAATTTTGTATTTTCCCCTCATAAATGAGTTTTCATAAATTATTCTGTAGATCAAAAATAGCATGGTATGTACTTATCTACAGTGAAAGCTGAGAGTATTTAAGTGATTTAAATGATAATATAATAGGCACTGATTTTATACAGCAGAAAAAACCCCAAACCAAAACCCCAACCTAACAAAAAACCCTAGCCTAACCAAAATCCAAACAACTTTCCTCTCCTGTAACTGAATCAAGTATTAATAGAGGCAGCAGTTAAGAGAAGAACTGTATGTTCCAAGAGTCAGTGTTCACAGGAAAATAGTTTTGCTCTTTTTTTTCCCCAGAACTGTTTCCTCCTTTTGCTTGTGAATATGTGTTAATTTTGATTCTGTTGTTTCATATTTGAAGATAAACCTTGGGACTTCCAATTTATTCACAGCACTAATTTAAGGACTGAATTTCATTTTCTCTCCATCCAATATTACAATGCAGGCAAAAATTGCCACAAAAAATCAATTCTAGAATTAATATATATCTAGTAGCTATTTCTGAATAGTTCCATTTAATCCCAGATCTGTGTCTCAATTCAAAAAGTGGTAATTGATAACTACAAAAAACCAAAAAACAAATCACCCCCAAAACACCCACAAAAAGCCTCAATAAACAAAACACACAAAAACACCAACTGAAAAGAAGTGGCACATTTTATAGAACTTTCTCAAGAAATGGCAAGTTGCCCAAAGCCTGCAGTGCCAAAGTCAATTTTTCATTATGTTACTATAAATTAAAAATAATTATGCTTGTCAGAGTAGAATCATCTTCAATTTCTGTTGTAAATGAAATAAACCCCATCCCACTATGGTACAGCAGAACAAAAACCAAATATGCATAAACAGATTTCTATGGTTTTGCCAGTCTAGTCACTGGGAGAGATACTACTTTGGCCCATACTTGGAAAACCTGAAATAAATATTGAAGTCATTGGCTCACTACAACCTCTTTGCTAACTGTTTAATTCTGTTAAAAATCCTGATTTGGCTTGATTTCTTTAGTAACAATATCAGGCAGTTCTTAAAGCTTCAAGATTCTGAGCTGCTAAAATATGCAGCAATAGTACGTGACAAGGTTTTCTTCACTATCAAAGATTTCACAAATCCATGTCTAAGGACACTGGTTGTTGCTACACGGAAAACTCCATGCCCTTCTGTTCTAGCTCTGGTTTTTCCATCAAAGGGAAGACAGAAAGTAGCAAAATAAACCCAGACAACTAAATATAGTCACACAAGATGAAAGCTACCCAAATTCTCTAGAGATCTGGGCCAGTGTGTGCTTGTGAAAAACAGTGTCATGACAGAATCAAACCCAGCCCAGACTCTGTACTCCAGCTGCTGGGTTCTTATGGTAAAGTTTTTATTCTCCAGGGCTCTGAAGCTAAATAAGAAAGTGAGGCAAACAGGTGAACGAAGAAGAGCCAGAAAGATGGCTGTAAGGGTGTCATAGAAGTATAGAATCACACGTGCTACATGTTGCTCCTTGTCTAATCTTTGGCATGGAGAGACCTGACTTCCAGCCTTCACAGCAGGCAGTGTTCTGTATCCCTTCCATCCCACCGGATTCTGTGGTTTCAGTTCACAAAACCTTTTGCATTCTTCCCTTAAAAAATAATCAAGGACTTGCAGTTTTTTCTGTCTTATTATGACAAGACTAAGAATTAGAGTTGACTTAGCTACGTTTAGGTACAAAGGAGAAAAACTTTGACCTTTTGTAAAGTGTTTTCCTGGCAAATATATTACAGAAAAGAAAATTTGGGATAGTGAAGGCGCAGTCTTAAGACCATTTTGTATTGAAGTATAGCAAGTGACCATGGAGAGAACAATCAGTTGCATATCAGTATATCACAGACTCAGAGCCTTTCAGGTCACTGACCTCCAGTCTTTTCACTCCCTAATGCCTGGCATCCTAAATTGTCCTGGGTTTATGACACAAAACAGCAAATGCTGATCAGAGCAGTTATTTGCTGCTGCCTTTTTTTTTTTTTTAAGTCTTTCTAGGCCAGATGATAATACATGTGTGAGAAGTACCACGAATTCATTAACTGTGGCCTCTTTGAACAAGTTGTCAATAATTCTGTTGCAATAGTAGTACAGTCATACCTATCTTGCTATGAGGATTGATCATTAAAGATCCTTCTTTCCTCTCCACTAATACTAAGTAATCACTGTTAACCTACAGAGCTGCATAGGGAAATATTTGCATAGCAAATGCACAGCAATGAACATAAAATAATTTAGAAATAAGAAAATAATAAGAAATAATAATAATAACTTCTTAATTTAGAAATAAGAAAATTTTTTACTGAATCATGCATGTTAGGATAGATAACATGACATTTTTCTTGTAAAGTAAAACATTATTTTTATACCCACAACAAAACATGGACCTGCAGAACTTTTCAAGCAATCTTCAAGCAGCTTCATGCGAGTCTTTTGCAGCTCAGGACTATCCCATTCGTCTGCTTCAACTCCCCAGTATAAGTCTATAACCTGGAAAACAGTATGCAATATAGTTACTTATCATATGCTTTTTCTACCAGTCAAATTAAAAATTAGTTTTGCCAACATCCTGTGCACTAAGCTTTGCTTTTCAGTGCGGTAAAAAGCAATGATGTTTATATTCAGTCCTTACACAGACTGACAGGGTTTCCTCATACAAATGGGATTTCCAGCCTCTTACTTTCCCTCCCAGATAGTCCCTCCTGGGACAGTCTCTCATTTCATAGTCATATGGAGATTAGCATGAGATCTTGATTTGATATAGTCTTCTATTTGCTACTAGATTGCATATAATGGATTGTTGCAGCACCCCTCTTGTTAGAGGGTAGAAATGAGCTGAGACACAGACTTCTTGTTTATCACAGCTTGAGAAGGTTCTGGTTTATTCCTCTCTACAGCTCAGCCATCCTGACTCCAGCCATTCACTGACTCTGGCTGCAGCAAGCTCCTGCTCTAGGTTTCCCTTGCAGCCTCTCACTGCAGGTATTGGTTTGCAGACTCTGAGTGCAGCTTTTACCCAGCCAGACTGTGACTGCAGGTTCCAACAACAGGCTCTGACTGCAGACCCAGACTGACCTCAAAGCAGTGATTCTCTCTCCCCAGGATCCTTCTTCTTCATGGTTCCCCTGAGCAGCTAACCCAGTCCCTTTTATCACACTTATCTTTACTGGCTATAGCTGTGAGTCCTCAGGGGTGAGGCTGTACTGGGTAATTAACACAGCTGTTACTTATCAGGGACGAGGTCACCTGTATTCCCTTCTCCTACAATGGGTAGGTAAGAATAATGACAAAAGAATTGAAAGAAATCCTGGCTCCGTGAAAGTTAATGGGAATCTCACTGTGGATCACAGTCAAGACCATGATTTGACACCCAGTGTCATGTGTATCCGGGATATAAATTCGTCCTTCACACATGGCTCAAAAGAAAGAATAGGAATGGTTTTACATTATCATTCTTTGTTAGCTGATCTCTGTGCTTTGGAAGGAGAGATTGCAGAGATATGCAGCAGCAGAGAATTTGCTGTCTAGCCTTTCATATATAGCTACAGACTCAGTTTTGTGACCCTAACTAGTTGCAAACAAACTCCTGGAAGAAACTATTCATATTATATTTACTTGAACAAATTAAGTGATGACCTGTAATTTCACTATGCATTTTAACTAAAAGGCTGAATTCTTACAGTGGGAAATCAATTCTATAAAGATAGTGATCATATGAATGAATTACTTTTGTAACAAAACTTATGGTACAGGCTACTACTCTCTCATTTACTACTGATTCTTAAAATCTTGTATGTAATTTTAACAGAAAAAAAGGTCCAAATGGATAGTTTAAAAAACCAATCCAAATTGTATTAATACATGAATATTACAAAATTACAGTTTATTTTAAAATTGTTTGTTCTGTGGAAGCACTCTGCAAGAAACAGTCATAAAATCAGCTGTGGTCCAAACAAATGATAAAATTAGCCTGAAGACTTAACATAAGAACTAATAATGAGTTGATGTAAAACTCAGTTTCAGCAGTTTACAGATGGTGAAACTTCTTGGGAAATTTCTCCAACCAATACCAAGGTTTAAGACCAAATCCTAGATCTACTTATGCCTATGTATACGTGCACTACTAATAGTCTCTTCATTATTTCTGCCTTAGAAGTTTGTGACTCATATCAATGTTTGCTGGAGCAGGCACATTGTTAGTAAATGTGACAGGTAGTGTCCTGTGTGACTTCTGATGAGTGAAAAAAAACCAGGTATGGAGTGCACTGAGTGTAAATAAAGATACTGAGTGTATTTTCTTGGCTGTGTAAGTGGAGCTTACACAGCCAAGAAAATAACACTCAATATCTTTATTTTTTACAGAAACTATTGTAAAATGTTGCTGGAACATACATTTCCTGTTGTACAAAACTGCATTTCAAATAACTTTCCTATTTCCCTCACTTGCACAGTATTCTATTGTGTCCCTTCTGTTTTAGTCTCATTAGGAAAAAAGCGTTCCCTTCTTCAGCTCTACTTTCTGTTATTTATTAACACGACTTTATTATCGCACTTTACATAGTATTCATCTGTCTGATTACTTGTGTGATGTATGATAAAGCTTAAATATTCTCATTATAAAATCCTTCAAATACAGACCTTAGCATACAGTAAAAAATGTTTTAATTACTTGTTGAGTAAATTTATTGTGCTGCGGAAGTTCTTCTGAAATGTGAAAGCAATTCCTATTTTAATTAACTGTTCAGAAATCACATTAATTCTGTAAAAATGAAGAGGAAACTCCCTGGAGTTCCAGCTAATGTTAGGGACTAAGTGGATGGCTGTTATTTTATGGGGTAACAGTTTTGGTACATAGTATCTTACCATGATACAATTTTGTCATGCAAGAGGAAATATTTTAGGGAACAAACCTCTTACTACACCAAGAACTTCAAAATAAGGTCTCATAAGTTGCTCATAAGTTACTATGCTAACTAAAATAAATAGGATTTACAAAATTAAAGAAATGGAACAAGGAGACAATTATATCTGATTTTGAAGCATATTCTCACTTATGCTTGGAAAAACTGTGACAAACACTCAAACTTTGAGTAAGGCTGCCAAGGTCGTATGACAACTAATGGCCTCTGCAAGAGCTCCTTACCCACACTGGACTGACACTGGTCTAGTTTAATTCCACACTAGTCACACAACAAGAGACTTTTCATTCATAATTCACTATTTCATTTTGCTTACTTTAGCTTTTGTCCTACCAATCCCACAGTTTCACAGATTTTGCTTAGGAGATAAAATGATCTTATTTTTATGATTTCTAAGAGCTTAAAAGAGAACTAAAAATTTAATCCATACAAAATTCTATTTTTCTTCTTCTCAGGGTTGCTTTTCCCTGAGATTCTCCTCGGGGTTGCTGTTCCTTGAGGTATGTAGGGTTTTTGAGCTTTTCTTGCTCGAAAGGTCCAGCACCAGAGCCAGAGAAGACAAGCTGAATCTGCCAGTCCGTGTTTCCAAGGTTGTTTATTCTTTCATTATCTCTCAGTTCCTTCTCAGCTCTGCAAGGTGTCCCCACAGAGCAGGACACACGGCAGACTGGCTGGATCAGAGGGTCCCAGACCTTATGTACAGTACCCCTGACCCAACCACCATTCCACCAAGTACCACAAGGTACTTTTTATTTACAGAATCTCACCAATACTTACTACCTATGTTAACATGTCATTTCTACTCTAAACCAATCTCTAAAATCCAACTCAGCAAAAGATGTGGGACAAGAGCAAGNAAATCCAACTCAGCAAAAGATGGGGGACAAGAGCAAGAACAAGGAGCACAGGGGCCACTCCCCAGTTCCCCCATCTTGCCTCTTCAAACCCATATACTAAAAATCCTAGATTCTACATTTACACTCTGTGATAAACTAACTACTACTTATTTTGAATTCTTTTGGCTTGTGATTCTTCATACAATGTGGGCATTCACTCCCATGGACAGGGATCAGAGGCAGTGTCCTCCTAAGCTCTATGTGAGACTGGCTGACCCTCTTGTACAGATCCCAGACCCTCCTGTCCAGTCTCCAAACCCTCCAGGGCAGCCAGAGGGATGTCTTGGACTCTGACACTTTCTAGCAAATATATTCTGTTGAAAATTATTTAAAATAGTTGATTGTTTTGAAGAAGAAAAATGTATGCTGCTAATTCACTATGTTTGGTTATCCTCCCAAAATTTTCAATCACAACTACTTTCTTTAACCTGTCTGTCCTCTCTTGTGAAAGTATTGTATTTCAGGTCAAAAGCACCATGTGCTCTGGAAGTCTTTTCCTCAGCTCCTTTGCTTTCTTAGTCAATAAGTGTGTTTTCATCTGAAATACTTTCTGGTACAATGAAAAAAAAAGGCCATCAAGCTGAAAAATTTATAGTGTGATTGAATTTAGTTGGTTCTGCTTCCATGTATATGGTGATTATGTTCCATAACAGCTCTCACTGGATTAATGACACCTCACAGATCTCAGGCTCTGCAACAAATGAAATAATTTTGAGTGCAGCCAGGTGACTCAGTGAAACTTGGAGTAATGCATGTACTCAAATTCTTTTCATTTAGGTCGTGATTTGTTAGGTAGAGGGTGTCCTGAATTTGAAATAGTCATTTGTTGCATTTGAATAGTCACATGCAATAGTTGCATTTGAAATAGTCACATATGAGGTAGTTCTTTGGTCAGTAGAAGATTACGCATCAGGATGAAAAGTTGTGTGCTCTGCTCTGTACAGAGAAATATAAAATTTCGCCTGTATCTGAAAATTACATAATACTTTAACACTGCACTAAAAACTGTAGTTTTGATTTTGCATGCTAACCTAAGAATTTAGTGTATCAGGATTGGAATAAGAAAAAAAAAAGGTGTTGCTAAAGTCTACCTCAGAGTCTCTTTGAAAAGGTTTTACTACATTTCCTTGGTTATTTTTGTACATTTTCCTACTTTGCTAAAAATGTGATAGCTTTCTAGCAGTTTTCTGAATTGTGTCAGTAGATCTGTCTTTCAAACCTCATATCACATAAAGATGCTCTTGGTGGTGAAATCATATAATAAAATAATTTGCTTCCATGAATATCAACCAGAGTAAACTTAATTCTTCCTCCCCTAGAGACTACATTACAATCTGTTTGAAGAAAGACAAGTGTCCTCTCACAAAGAATTTGGTGGATTATGATCTACTTGGAAGAGACATTTCTCTCATCAAAATTTCTCCTCAAAGATAATAGAAATAAGGGGTTGGTATTTTTGATGAATATCATGTGGTAGTAATACAAGAAAAATATTATTTAAATATCTTTTGCTATTCTTTTTCTGTACTGCTGCAGCTGGGACTTCCCAAACAGCTGATGAGCTAGGACCTTCAGATGAAATTCTTTTATAGCCATAATCAAAAATCACTGGAATTTACTACCATGCAGATTCAGCAACTCCACTGTGACTCAGGGAATTAAAACCAAATACCCTAATTTAAGAACTTGTTATTTTGATTAAAAACCAGCTGCATGTGCATCAAGAATAATACATTGGGAGGAACAGGATGCTGTATTAAAGGGATTAGCTGTTTGCAACTAAGCTACACTCTGGAGAGATGAATTTTTGGGGTCACTAAGTATGCAAGGAAAACTTCTGGATGCAGAGCCAGAATTTTTGGAAAACTGAACAACATTTTTACAGTATCACAAGCTGTATTTGTTTCTCTTAGCAGAGAAAGTTCCAGGCCTGCTGACATATAAGGTACTATGAATTAGGATATACCTCATTTAAAGTGAATTTAACAGTGATGCCAAAAACACTTGTTTTAAATCAAATGCAACTTTATCTGAGCAAACAAATAAGCTAAAGGTGGGTGTCAAGAGTAGTGCCAACCAAAGGGACAAAAGGCAAGGGGTAGAAACTGATGGACCCCCAAGTTCCACCTAAATATGAGGAACAACTTCTTTACTGTGTGGGTGACAGTGCACTGGAACAGACTGGCCAGAGAGGGTGTGGTCTCCTCTTCTCTGGAGATATTCAAAATGTATTTGGATGCAATCCTATGCAACTTGCTGCAGGTGAATCTGCTTTAGCAGGGGGAATGGACTAGATGACCTCCAGTGGTCCCTTCCAACCCCAACAATTCTGCATGTGATTCTGTGAAATAAAGTTTTTGTAAATTTATATTTTACCAATAATATTTAAAAATGTTATCTGTTCTAAATACAGTTAATTTCAAGATAAAGAAATACAAGATTCAACACAATGAAACCTACCTGAAATTCCAGGCCATAGTTTTCTCTGCAGAATTCTCTCAGCTTAGGATACACATGTTCTCTTAGGGCCCTCCTTTCTGCTATTGTATCTGTGTTGTGGAAAAAGATGCTATTAACAATATTTATATAAACTCTTCTTTTAGTCAGGAATACAGATTTTTTCACTTAAAAATTAATCCTTAACCCATACAGAGCACTAATGAAAATCAAGTGCTGAGATCTAATCCTCAAATCGTAGGCTGTACAAACACATGGAAGTGTTAGCATGTGTAACAATACATGTAAAATCACATGTGTCAGAATTATGCTTCATACACCTTTCAATGTTGCAGTATATTACAATTCAGTGGAGCTAAATTCATTTTGTAATTCAGCAGTCAGAATTTCTTTATTGTTTTGACTTCTATTTCGTTTCCAGACAGCTGAATTTTACAAATAAGAGACACCATGGAAAAAAGAGATGTATCAAAGATGAAAGAGAACTCAATACTTAGAAACAAATCAGTAACATGAACTAACAATATTGTCTCAAATGTATCACTTTCTTCACCATCTTTAATCTAATAGTATCTTAAACCATTATTTATCATTAATAGCATTATTTATATTTTGCCCAGGTGATTCCTCCTATATAACAAATACCATATACTCAGTTCTGATATCATGTCATTCTTATCATGCAAAATGATATGTTTTGGTAATGAAGTACAATGCGACAATGACACCAAAATTATTATTAAGTTCAGTTTGTCCAAGCTAATCTGAACTCATTTATATCAAACATCCCACTTACACATATGGTCAAATATGAAGTAAATTTGGTTAGTAGTGAAATCTTGTGTAGATAATAAATTTTATTCTCTTTCACAAAACTAGGAGATGTGATGGATTTTGCTATATTGTAACTGATTTAAGGCCACACAGAGATAGCACTGTTGCTACAGTTATTTCCAAAATATGTTAGAACATAACTGTTGTAAACCACTAGCTCTGAGTGCCATGTGATGATAAATGAAGTGTTAATTTATGAATGATGGAAAACATCTACTGCAGGTAACGCATTATTTGTGTAACTGCACTGAAACAAAACAACAGATTACAACAGATTTGTATTGTTGTAATACAACATATTGTTGCAAATAAGAGACATATATGCAACTCTAACAATGCTTTAGAGCCACAAAAGCACAGCTGATATACCCAAGTCAGATGTCATGGTCACAGACTTATAGTGCTTTTTATCTAAAAAAAATCTAAGAGTGTGAAAACTATAACCTAATTTATTACACCAAACTAATAATATCCTTCTCACTATTTAAGTGTCTATTTTAAATATTACACAGATGTGTGGTATAATTACCACTTACTTTGATGAACAGAAAACAATCCAGAAATGTCCAGAGAATTATTTCTCCTGAAATCTTCATGGAGGTAAAAAAAGTCTGTATGAAAAGGCTCAAAAGTGCAGTCAGGTTTAAGTCAATTTATCTGAATTACCACAGCTCTTCCATCACAAAATTTTGAAGCGAAAAAAAGTCAGAGATGTTTTCAGAAAACATCCCCCTGTAAGTGGAATAATGTAATAAAATGTATTTATGTTTAATAATTTAAAATATGCTATGCATATGTGTTATAACAATGGTCTGAGAAGCATTAAAGTCCTTGCTACATCACAAGCTTTCCATTTGACTGTCCACATGCCACACAAGGCAAGATCCTAAATCTAAAGTGTAGAGTTCTTACATATCCAATCTGAACACTCTTAATTAGAGACCCTGCTCTGGGCTACATTTGGATGAGTGTAGCCTCAGTTTCTTTTGGGCAGTCATTACACTCCTCTCCCTGACACTAAAGAGGCTGCACCAGGAGTGCTGTGCCCAGCTGTGGACATCCCAAATCAGGAGGATGGGGAGAAAACTGCAGAGGCTGCTGAGCCAGAGGCCAAAAGCTCATGGCCTACACAGAGAGAGAGGGATCTGGGCACGTTTAGTGTAAGAGGGAGCCAGTGCAGCCTACAGTTACTTCTAAGGCATTTACAAAGATGAGGGAGCCAATCTCTTCATGCCAGAGAGTACAACAAAGACAAAGATAACATATTGCATCTTGGAAGTTCAGGCTGGACACCAGCAGAAGCTTCTCCATCGTTGGAGCTCTTCAAGACTCAACAAGTTCATGGTTGACCAAGTTTCTGTTGTCTGTTCAGCACTTCAGGAGGGAGGTCAGCCCAAGCAACCTGACCCGAGTACTCCTTGCAATCTGCAGTGATCCTCAGGATAACTTGCAGGTTTGGCTTACTTATCCAGGCTGCTTGTACACTGCCTGGGAAGACTGCTGCTCCTGTCTGTGCTAGTGAGAGCAAAGCTGTAGAGTAAAACAGCTGGTGCCAAGGATCCAGTGTCCATGCTGTATGTTCTTCAGGGCATTTTACACTGAGCAACCTTCAATCCTCACAAACATTTGAAATGCATTTGTTGAGAACCTGGAGTTGTCTTCCTGTTTTTATCCAAAAGGAATCCAATTCACGCTCACCAAGACCCCCCCATGTGATGTGAGTCAAAGTGTATTAGATAGTGATGATCAAGAGCTTCACTTGCAGATCCTGCTGAATACAGACACATCCTACAAATATTTAGGAATGGAGTGAAGAAACCAGCACTCTCAGCTCAGAGCTGGCTGTTAGTATATAAAAGGGATTGATGAGTTGCTCCCTACCTAGGATTCACAGTCATTAATTTTCTCTCATACTTTAGTGTCTAAGTCATCCTTTCCTTGCAGAATGTAGTACACAGCTAACAAGGCTAATTAGTCAGATGCCAAGACAGAAATATTATTTTGGCTCCAAAGCAATGGTGTTGCTGTACCTTGTGATAAAAGCTAAATGTGTACGTTGCTTTATTTGAAATACTTCATTTTTTTTTTCCTTCACAGTAGCAGAGACCCTTAGGTCAGTCAGTGATAGAACACTATATATTCTATTTTCTTTGCCTTAACACAGGTTAATTTTGGCATGCAAGTTTATGAAAACACAGAGCATGCTATTTTCATGATCAAGTAGAATAAACTGCTGAAAACTGACTTACTACTCAGCTACTGAGATAAACCAAAATGATTCTTGCCTTTTTAAATGAAAATCAATCATGACTACAGCTTGGTTATTAAGAAAGCAACAATCCACAGTTACTGTTTGCAGTTACTTAAACATGTCAGCAGACAAAATGGTCTTACTAGGGATATAAAATAGGCTAAGTTGCAGGAATAACAACAAAAAAAGAGCAACTATTGGAAAAAAGCAGAATTTAGGAATAAACATAATTAAATGATAAATGGAAAATATTTTGCCTGATATTTACAACAGATAAAGCCTTGTTCTACTTTTTGTTTATGCCCATAGGATTTATACTGCAAAACCCTGCTGGCTCTAGTTTTAGAACATGGTGCTGTTCCCTGCAGCTTAACGTGTAGAGTCTTGTTCAGAAAATGAAACAACACACTGCAGGAGTACTGCTACTTTGTGGTATCTTAAAAATAAAGTAGATAAAACAGTCCTTCAACTAGAACTGTGGTCTGAATAAAATACCTGGCATATCCATTCTGTGTTTTTATTCCTACCTCCATAACTAATGAAGTGTGCTTATCTAATTGGAATTTGAGTCTGGTGCTTATATTAGTTAATTTAAAGAATTCATATATTTGAAATAAGCTTTGAAACTTTAAGGAAACAGAAACATATATAGTTAAGATGAACTCTGGTAATTAGTATGGATGGCAGATAAGCTGGTTTAATTAAATATAATCTAACTTGATTTAAAATGACAGCAAATCTGTGAAGCTGGCAATTCCTAATAACATCACACAGGCAAATTCCACCTTCCAGGCTGCTGCTGCAGATGAACAGATTAATAAAATTACATTCTTCTAGCAGCCAAAATGAGACAGTAGTTGTGAGATGAGCTTTCTATATCTCATAATGTTAATTCTGATACTCAGAAATACAAATAATAGTTCACAATAAACTGTGGGAATAGAACTATATCTGAAAAAAGTAAGAGAAAACTTAAACCCCCCCTAACCCTAAACTTCTCTCTTGTATTTAAACCAACCCAAACCCACAAGACTTGCTGAGTGCTTATCTTCCATACAAGAGCTGTCTCTTGCAGCTGGCTGCCTCCTAAACCATTCCATAACCACTCTGTCCTGCCCACCCCACACTCTGAACTGACAGAGAATGTCAGTGCACACTCCTTCTCCTCGTGCTCCCCAGGATCATCATGAGGACTGAATTTGTCACATATCCTTTTGCATCTTTTCTCCTTCCAATAAACACAACTGTTTGTGTGGAGTGTGATTTCTGAAGGCTTGTAGCTCAGTCAAATCACTGCCAGTTTTCATTAGAGTACGCCAAGGTGCTGCTTCTCAGCATGAACTATTCCCATGCCAAAGTCTGACCTTCAAACACAAGCTGTTCTGCTGTTAAAGTCACTTATTTTATTTTTAATACAGCAAGTATGTTTTCCACTCTTATGTTAGTAAATAGATGATGTGTATTTACAAAGAGTTGCCAAACAATCTCTGGGATAAAATAAGTCATGGAACAAAGCCCTGTTGAAGAAAATGTCAAAATGTATATGCAAGTGAATAGAAAGAGTTAACATAGACCTGATGGAAACTGCCCATTTCCATGCACCAATTATTCTGTCCTAGGACCAAATAGTTTATCTTCTTGCTGGCGCTGTACGGGTCTGAGTTCAGCCACAGTGATGTGAATGGCTGTTTTCATGTATGTGGGTTGCAGTCACACATTGACTGGACTGAGTTAAGGCTTTACGCAGCTGAACAAGGAGATTGCTCAGCCCCATTCTCCTATCATGTGTTGCAGAGGAGATGCCAACGTGGGGACAGTGAGCCCCACTCCACCATGCTCAAAGGAGCAACACATTCACGTTGACAATCTGTTCATGGAAAAGTAACCTGTGAGTAACCGTACCCATGCATGATGCAAGCTAAGGCCCTCAAGCAGAGGAAAATCCTAAACACGGAGGGTGTTTGCCTTGCCACTCTGTGACTGACAGAGGAACATTGCAATTCCCAGCTTAAAAGAGCCAGCAGGAAAATTGTTGACTGACATAACAAGTTGAGGCAGACAGCCGAACCTAGAAGAACCCAGGCAGAAAAAAAAGGAAAAAAAAAAAAAAAGAAAGAAAAGAACTGCTCTTGCAGCTGTTCAAGGCACCACAGAAATGCATGTCATATGGGGTCACAGAGCTGTCTACAGGTGTCATCTCCAGGCAGTCACCCAAGAAAGAGCAGCTCCTTGTACACATGGAAGAAACAATTTCTGTATCACCTCCTCTATTCTTAGTGTTCTCGTGCTTTGCAGTGGGCCAGGACAGACTTGCTGGAGGTTTTCACCTCATGTCTTTCAGCCCACTTCTCTGCTGCCACAGTCTCCTGCCCAGTTCACACTGTTACATTTATTAGCACCTAATGTCAGAGTCTCTTGTGCAACTGTGGAAGCCCTGGATGGCCAGTGAACTTCTGATTTTGTCCTGAATGCATATCAACTAAGGTACCCAGATATTTGCTTTTTCTTAGTTTTCTGAATGCTTAGATTTGATTGAAGGGTAGAACAGATTGTTGCCATAGGATTTTTTTTAATGCACTGCAATACTAAAAGAAAGTGCATATAACCATTGTGTATTAACTGCAGTGAGAATTTCTGCACTAGAGTTATCTAAGGTTAAAAATTACTTTGCAGCAGTGCCAAGAAAGAAGTGTCTGCCAAGCCTCTTAAATGATAGTATATTGACTTCCAAGACTGTTCAACGGAATTATTTCTTTTAAATGTCCCTTTTCACTGATAATGGCACAACAGCATTATGTATTACCTGTGCTACTAAAACCTTTGAATACTAGGAGGTAACACATTCTTAAATATTATGGCAAACTTCTGAAACTGTCTCTGAAAATAATACCATAATAATAATTAATTTGCATTTCTCTAGTGCCTTTCAGAGCATTTTGCAAGCAATAAGTGAGTTTGAATCATGTAGCAGGTAAGAGAAGGGAAAAAGACTTGAGTTCCCAACTACCCTTGCCTTCCTAGAAAATGAACTTCATAGACTGTTGTCATTTTTTCCCTTGAAATTCCTGTGAGGAGAGAGCATTAGAATAGGCATCCAAAGCTTCCCAAGATTACATAGACCAGGTATGGGAACAGGTGTGGGTCAATTCTCCCAGTGTCCCTTCCCCAAACAACAATGCCAACCTTGAGGTCTCTACTGGCTCTCTGGAAGGCAAATCAGAAACTGGACAGACTGAAGACCATTCATTAATTCAACTAAATCCCACAACTAACTAACCATCAAAATAAATTCTGATTAGCAAAACATGGCAGCATCACTTTGATGTAACACAGCTGCGTGTTCTCACTCCACCTGATGGTCAGAGCTCTCTCACAAGATGTGCATGAAGTCTGTGTGACTCAACCTTCTCAGTTCTTGAAAAAACAAATACAAGACTGGACTAAGCATTTCAGCCCAAAGGAATGGGCTTGTCATGAGAGCCCAAAGTCTGCTTGTCATGAAAGTCAGAAGAAATAATGAAAAATATCATAAGGATGGTAAGTAATTCTGAAATGTGTCTCTCAAGCAGGAAGAAATGACAGGATGTGATTACAAATTTGTGATCTACACCAGACCACTGAAGCAAAAACACTTTCAAAACAGAAGATCAAACTAGGCAGGATTCAAAATGTAGGGTGTAATTATAAGCCCAAAACTTCGAGTTGCAGCAATTACCTTTCCTTTTTAGCCCCAAATCAAACAATGCCTGATTTTAAATGAGGCATAGTTTTCTCTGAAATGCTCCATGTTATAATTTCAGTAAGATGACAAATGTTAAAAAAAACCACATGTACAGTAAGTGAACATATGAAATATGCATTTCTAAAATTGTTTTTAAAATGACAATGGCCAGATTTCAGTGTCATTTTATAAAATACCCTGCATCTTGACTAATATGTTTAACCAGTGCCACCTATTGGTTGAACAATAACACCCAAACAATTAAAAAAACCCCAACCAGTAAGTAAAATGGGCTAGTAAAATCACAGCAGTCCAGATCCATGTTAAAATACAAAATTTAGGGGAAACATGAGTATTAAACTGATATAACAGAAGGGAAAAAGTCGTTCCATCAAGATTCAAATTTACATTATTCACACGATTGTCTTCACAATTTGAAACAAATGTTAGTTTCTGGCAGTTCTATTTTGTGTGCAGCATGCTTACATGAAAAAAAATTGGAATTGGATGCAGAAGTTGTTGAAGTTAATGGAAAGATCTGAAAATCTCAGCAGATTTTAAATAAAATTCTACACTTGGTATGTATTGAAAGCTTGTGTCTTTTGATACCTTACTGACTTCCACAGAATCTGCATAAAATCTCTCTATCCATAAATAAATCACGCAGTAAATAAACAGTACATACTCTTGTGTCACTCTAGTGGTGATGATATGGATGAGGACTCTGAAGCAGAATTCTATGTCATAATGTGTCCTAATTAACTAACCTCACATTACCTCTTGGGAACACAGCAACCTTATATATAGATGTTCTTTAATAAAAGAAGAAGAGTTAGGTTGACCTGGAATCCTTTCCTAAGCCTGCATATTCTCCCTAGCCTGCTGCTTGGGCGCTTAGGCATCCTTGTGTCCCCTGACTGTGATTTGTGGCAAGCATGGAAATGCAAATGTGTCTGCACACAAATGCCACAAATAGCAGGAGCTTCAGTGACACTGCAGGTTGAAGGCAGAATCTCTACAGGGGGAGAGCTTTTTGCACTCTGCAAACTGCACAAGTGGAAGCATTCAGAAAAGTCTGATTCTTTCATTTAATAAAGCAAGTTAGGAAAAGCTCCTGAAAACATGACAATTTGCAAACTATT
Source organism: Cisticola juncidis (assembly GCA_013400215.1). Taxonomy (NCBI): domain Eukaryota; kingdom Metazoa; phylum Chordata; class Aves; order Passeriformes; family Cisticolidae; genus Cisticola; species Cisticola juncidis. The sequence continues at coordinate 663,429 of VXBR01003442.1, read as the reverse complement.
ATTGTCATATAATTAAATAATGTGACAGAAGAAACTGAAGACACAGCAAATTTAGAAACACCAGAATTAAGTCTGAAAATTATCTCTGCAGAACACCAAAGGTTATAAAAAATAAGCACCAGAAAACAAGGTCTGTTGGGACAAATATTTGCTACTATGATCAAAATAATGTGAAAGAAAAACTTCTTATAAAATCTAAAGGAGTCTGAATGAGTTGTGGGAAAATGAATAACAGAGGACAGAAGTAAGGGCTAGGGCAGTAACAAAGTTACGGGCAGAAATCACGTTGGTTCACTGAGAGGTGTCAATTCACACTTCAAAAAACTATGAAATTTCCCAGAGAGCAGAAAAAAAGGCTTACAACACGAAAATAGTTTTAACAAGTAAGTTAGGTGTACTGCGATAGCTTTGCTATTTTTTCCCCCCTCACATCACTAGACCAAAGAGGAAACCATTAAGGGTGTGCTACTAGGACACTTCAGGTGATGAGGCTGTAGCAGTTAATAAAGCAAAGGGATGTCACAGACATTCTTCTTCATAATTGTAGGTGCAGGTGCTGGAAGAGAATGAAGTAGTATGTTGTAGGCTTTGAGAAAGCATAAAGCAGAGCAGAGCCCCCCAAAAAACCATGAGAAGGCCAGTCTCATAAAACCACACACTTATTTCACAGTACAGTCTGGTACAGGACCATTAAATACACCTCACTCTGAAAATAATTGCAGTAAGCACTCCTATGTGACTTTGCATCTAGCAGTACAGCAAAACAGTGGAAGAGCTCTACAAGCAGTGTTGGCTCACAAGTAAAATTGCCCTTCTCTTATCTAAATTTTCTATTTTACGTGCACAACTCATGGAGTTCCAATCCAGCTTGCATTCTTCCTTAAGTCTGATGCAAGAGAGCCACAGTTGGGGTCACTACAAAACTGGTAATGTTGGTTGGGCCAACTGGAAAAGCACAACTGATAAATGTAGCCTACTGTGTGGGCTTCAAGTGAAGGATATGAAGACTGTTATGCCAGAAGATGAAAAAGTCTTGAACCTGACACTTTTGGGTGTGCAGAAACACCCACATAAGAATAAGAGTTGCTGCTTGCTATCAGTGCAGTAGATTTGCATCAATACAGTAGGAGTTTCCTTTGCAACAGATGTTTTTTTCTTGATGCTAAATGGAGAGGATTAAATAACATCACTGAACAGTCAGAATAGCTTATGGCTGTTGTAGAAACTGTTATAAAGATGACTAAATGAAATGCCAACCCCAGCAAAGGAGAGCAGCTGCAAGAGGGCATTAAGCCCAGGACAATGGGACTACATGAGGGAGGGATGCCAGAAACTCAACTACAACTTGCCCGAAGGAGAGGATCTCAACTGATTTTAAAGGACTACTTAATTTATTGACAGACAATTTCAGCCTAGGTATTAACAGCCACTTATAAGCTCTGTTCTTAAACTGAGAATTCCAGGTAGGGTCTGCACTGAAACTCATTGAACATGGCCAAGAAATTTACAAAATTGGCTTGTTTTGATAGATTATGTAATATTTGAGAGGCAAACAGTGATTGACATGTAGAAGAAGAGTGATCTATCTGAACTTGTTCTCCTTACGCTTCGAATTCTAATGATTCATCTAAGCATTATTTTTAGTGAAGATTATATAATCCAGTGGAAAAGGCCATTTTTAATAAATTCTAAAATGTACCTGCTTTTATCAGTCAATTATTCTTCTGATGCCTTGATTTTCCTAGCTATTGTTTTCTTGCTCTAGGACTTACTAATTTCTTCTGCTTGCTAACAACATTTTCTTGATTATATGTAAAGGTACCAGTAAATTTGCAGTTTAACCATTTTGAGCAGTTAGTAGTTGAAAAAGGACAACACGTGTTCTAGTCACTTCAAGAAGCAGAGGTAGTTGAAACAAGGAAATTTAATTTCTCACAAATAGCTTATACAAGTATGATACAGAAAATAATTTTAAAAGAAAATTTCCAAATGGCATACCAATTTAATTAATTGGTGACTGAACTACAGAATGTTTTCCATATTGGCACTTCAAAATTTCTTTAGCCATCCTCCTCAGTTCTTTGCTCTTATTTTTCTGATAATAATACCCAATGAGTTATAATTACCTTTAAAGGAGGATAAAGACCTTCTCAGCTGCTGTGGTCTCAATGGCAGTGTAGAATCTGGCTGGAAGGGTGGACTTGACTTTATTTCCTTTTCTTGTACTGCCAGACACTATCAGTCTTTATCAGTGCCTGCAAAGGTATTTGTCCCTTTGCCACAAAACAGAGAAAAATTAATCTTTTATCTACCACACCTACACACAGTTAAAGGCAACTGAATCTATAACTGGAGTTTTTATTTGAAACTATTCTGAATTTACATAATGACTGGAAGGAGCTGACTGTGGCATTAACATTGGAAAATATACCAGCAATTTAATTGCTTAATAGAATTATATATTATTATACATGGTTGATTATAGAATGTGTAAAATAGAACATTTTTAATTAAAACATTAATTAAATGTTTTTAATTAAAACAGGTAGAGTGTGAAGAGATGACTAGCATTTTAATCTCTATTTTCTAAAAAAAAAAAAAAAGGAATAAATGATCTACTATATTTTCTACATGTATTCTATTCTCTTTTGAAAAGTATTCTTAACTCACTGACTGACATTAAACAAATCAGTCCAAAAAATCACCATGTAAATAAGAGAAATCCCATAAATGAGTCTCCTCCTCCCACTGGTAAGTAAACCACCAAAGTAAAAACAGCAACACGAACCATAACATTATAGATACAAGCAGACCACTGCAGGACATGTATCCATGATAAAATTATCATTATGGGAGTTTATGGATTTATATTATCTTTTTTTTGTAGGGATGCTCAAATTGAGTTCCTGACATGGTAAAAGGATGAGGAGGAAGAAACTAGATTAGAGAAATTTGTGAATAATTGTTGCAGCAGCCCTCTTGCTAGAGGGTAGAAAAGAGCAGACACAGACTTCTTGTTTATCACAGCTTGAGAAGGTTCTGGTTTATTCCTCTCTACAGCTCAGCCATCCTGACTCCAGCCATTCACTGACTCTGGCTGCAGCAAGCTCCTGCTGTAGGTTTCCCTTGCAGCCTCTCACTGCTGGTTATTTCCTGCTGAACTCTGACTGGAGGTATTGGTTTGCAGACTCTGAGGGCAGCTTTTACCCAGCCAGACTGTGACTGCAGGTTCCAACAACAGGCTCTGCAGACCCAGACTGACCTCAAAGCAGTGATTCTCTCTCCCCAGGATCCTTCTTCTTCATGACCCTCTCCTTCCCTCCTCCTCAAGGTTCATCCTCCTTCATGAGCCCTCTCACCAGCTAGCCCACTCCCTTTTATCATACGTATCTTTATTGGATTTAGATGTGACTCATCAGGGGAGAGGCTGTATTGGGTTATCAACACAGCTGTTACTTATCAGGGACGAGGTAACCTGTATTCCCTTCTCCTACAAATAATTACAAACACGAGTTACTGAAAGTTCCTGAAACTCATTCTAAAGAAATTTTTTACTTTTGGTAATTTTATTGACTAATGAGCTTATTTTGTGTCTAAATGTTGCTTGTAAGCATGACCATAGTGCTATTGAATGCATAGCACTGCAGTATGCTGTACATTGTGCTTTCCTGTGTATTTTCTTAACTGGTTTGGAGACAGCTCATGAAGAGTGAGATAATCTGTCAGAAATGGCACGAGTATATTTGCTCCTGCTTCAAACAGGAGAACAGATCTGAAAGCCTCAAAAGGTCCCTTGTAGCCCCTGTAGTCTGTGATTTGCACAACAAAAATGACTAATGGCACAGCTGTTTAAGGTCCCTTGGACCTGTGTTACAGCCACACACCTGCTTTTGATGGCATCTCACGGAACTCAATAGGACTAACTTTGCTCACCCCAGATGGCTTAGATCTTTATAATCCCATGTTGGAAATGACTTGCATTTCAAAGTAAATCATGATCCAAATTTTGCTAGTGTTTTGATGTACCAAATTAGGGATCACACAAACAGAAATGCTTCAATAACTTGTTTCAAGAGCACTGCATAATTCTTCATCACTTTTAAATCTAACACAATACATATATAGATAACAAAGACCATTATCAAATGATAATTCTATAATTTTCTTAGTATTTTCTAGCAACCAGTCCTAAAAGGATCAACACTTCCTGCTCATTGATATCTGAGCTATCACAAATATTGCAGAGTGAAAAATAGAAATTTTCTCCAGAACTCACTACTTTGTCTTGCTAGAACAGTACAGGCTGTGAATCTAGCCACCAGCACTATTATAAAGGAAGGAAATATTTTTCTTTTGATCTCCTTTCCTAGAATTTGTGGGGCCTTTATTACACAGCAGTAGGTATGGAAAAATACAAGTATTAACTCCTGAATTTCAAGAAAATCACTTATGAAGTGGTCATACAAGATTTATGTTTAATTATGACAGTAAATCAAGATCCTCTAGATGTATTGTCTTGGCACAGTTGGCACAGCGCAGAAAATTCTTGATAATAAGGTAACCCTTAGATTAGAGTCCTGAATAACATTCCTTTGGTATAAACAGACTTTACACCTTATGCTCCTGGTAACCTTGAATGCTGGCATTTCCTTATTTGTTTTGTACTATGGCTCCATTTTAATAACTCTGTAGGAATAAGGACATTTGGATACCTAAGTATCCACAGTTAACCTCTTTTTCTATATACAGATGGACAAAGATGGATCATTACAATGATGGTTTTGGATAAAGTTACTCTTTTAGGGAGATCTGCTTCTAGGTATCCTTTCTCCACAGATATTCTTGAATTTGTTTTTTGAGATCTTTTTTTTGGGTGAACATGTATGGTCTTGTTCATAAAAAACTCCCAATAAAGTTAGCAGGACTGGGCATTTTACTGGGCAGTAATCCATCTCAAGACTTGGAAAGGCACTAAGTTACAAGTACCAAGACTGTTGACTAATTAGTAAAGCAACTAGACAAATTCATGTAAGCAAAGGATCTTACAGATTATTAAGCACAAAGACATAATCTTCATTATTTTTCCTTGTTGTGATTTATTATTCTTTCATCATACATCTGAAATTGCCTGGGTCAGAGAGGAGTATTGGGCTCCTTCAGTGTAACTCACTAAGCCTGACCTTACTGCATTTGCTTCTTGTTTACCTTGTATGTAACAGCTGATAACTCTGGAAGTATGGATAACTCATCTAAAAGTATTTAACCCTCATGGTTACTCATTGGTTCTTAATCATTTAAAAGTAATCTTAATCTCATATTTTAAATTTAACTTAAACTCTGAAACTAAAGCTGTCCAGATAGGGCTCTTAGTCATCAATTCTCCTTTCATCTTAATGTTTTGTAAAACATTACTAGTTAGAGACTAAATAAGATTTTCACAAATAACATTGCTATGTATCATACATAACTATAATAACTATCTATCTCAACACCTGTTTCAGTCTGGAAATTCATAAAGCCTAGATGAGACTGTGAAGGTACTCAATTGCTGGTAGGGTGAAATGGCCTCTGTTAATAAATATTTAAAAGGTTTAATCATACCACAGAGGAGTGTTACTACACTGAAAACTGCAGCTCTGCCACCCCAGTAAATACTAGGAGTAGGCTGAACAAGAGCATTTGACAGGCTCTGACAGTTTGAAATTTGACCTGTTTAGCTATTTGATCAATCCCAATGAGTGATACTTAGAACAGCATGAGTCTGGATTAATTTCAGTGTGTAAGTCCTGCCATTGCTCGTCTTGCCATTTGCTTTCCAGTTTCTGGAAGGAAGTGTGTTTTGAACACTCTGATAAATCTCTAAAGGTGACTGTTTCCTCTAGATGCATATTCTGCACAAGAATGAATGTAGCTGCTCAGGCCTAAGGTCTGTCCAGCACAGTGTCCCATCTTCAAGGGCAGTAACAGGTGGTGATAGAGGGAGTTTACAACCAGGTCAAAGATAGATGGAGCCATTTAATTATGGTGGTGATGAGGTGATTTGCAAAAGTTGCATGTCCTCCTTACCCAGCACAGCAGCATACACATGGTAGGCTGCACTGATTTGGGCTTTTTACTATTTACTCTGCTACACTGCTTGTTTTCAGGTACCTGTGATTTAGCCCTACTCCCCTTTTGACTACAGATTTTTTTAAGTAAAAACTCTCTGATACAAACCCTATATTAATATGAGTAGTGTCAGACCTTATTTTAGAGAGGCACTGACACAACCATGATTGTGTTCTATTCTTAATAGAACAGATCTAATAGAATAGATTCTATCTATTATTATCCTTTCTTAATTAAAATTCCAGTAAAGGGATAAAGCAGTTTTCTTGAACAGTGCTGCCTATACTAAAATCTACCAGATTTCTTTGTAATCCATGCACATGACTATTTATGATATTATATTTATATCTACCACCTTCAATATATTAAAACCATAAATTACTGTAGGTGGATACTACTAACATATTATTACTGCAGCCTGAAAGGATATCACATCACAAGATACTCCTTCAGCTGCTAAACTCAAAGAAATTTCCATTGTTTTAGATGAAAAAATTACCACTTAGGCGCTGCTCTCATATCTTGAATTAGAAGTTTAGTAACTCCTTGAATTTTTCTTTATGTGACATCTATTTTAAAATTCTCCAACAAAACTTAAAAGTCTAATGTAGGCTTTTCTCTTGCGTGTTCACAAATCTGTGGACACATGCCCACACATCATGTATGCAAGTTTCTTAAGAGGAATTATTTTGCTGCATAAGCTTAGAGATAGGATGCCAAGTTATGCACTTACGTTCCTTTTGTACTACACTGCTCTTAGGTGATTACACAAATCCTACCACAGAATACACGTGGCCTCCTTGAAACACAGCCTTGGAAATCCTCTTCAGCTTGCTGCCCAGCAGACTGTTGCTCAGCTGAGATGTCATCCGACTGCCCTTGAGCAGGCAGAAAAGAAGCTCCCCTCTCTTGATCAGGGAAGGCACTGGGGCACTGCCTGCTTGGTGCTGTCTCTCACTTAAAGGTCTCATACCTTGCTGAGAAAGTAATTCACAAAAAGGACCTGATTCAACACCACTGCTGTTCATCATCTAATACATTATTTGAGAAATTATTATCATGTGGAATTTGTATGCTTGTTTCATTGTTCCTCACTGTACTTAGAAAATGTATCAAGGGTCCAGAAGCTCCCCTTCATCACTGAAAGAAAGCCACTGCCCCCAAGAACAAGGCATGGTCTAGCATGCAAATATATCTGAAGAAGTAAAGCAAAATTTTCCAAGTTAAAAAAGAAAAAAAAAAAAGAAATTGTAGGTTCAGCTTTCTTTTAATATTATTTCTTCAAATTCTTTTAATATTATTCTTCAATTTCTTCTATGGTGAAAAGCAGTCATACTCCTCTGTAACAGTGTGAATAGCATTCAACAAAATCTAGGCAGCTCTTCAGTATTGCTAGAAATACAACCTTGAGTGATACCCTTTGAACATACTCAGTTTTCACAAGAGAACTGAGCACTACCAGCAAGTTTGAATATAGTCTGACAGTGTGACTTGAGTGTCACACATACATTTATCATCCTACACAGTTTAGAGTATTTTGTATAATTTATGTATATGTGTGCATATATGTGTACAGACTTACAATTTTAGTATTCTTATTATTAAAAATAATGAACAAGTGGTCAACATTTTTAAGTAGATAGTGTAAATACCTAATCTGAAGGTGAAAACTCTAGGTGTTGCCACCAGGAAGATGACTGAGTTTCAGCTAATTTTCCTTATCTCTAAATATCAAGAGGAAGCCATAAACCAAACAAACTACACAGCTTGTTCTTTTACTAAAATACCCCCACCCAACACCTGTTGATTATAGTATTTGTTGCCAAATGCACATCCTACCTTTTGAATACATGAATGAAAATTCTGTGGAAAATTAAACAAAAGTTCTCAGTGTTGCCATTTGCATATTTGGTACATTTAGAGCAAACCCTTAGCCCAGTCCACAGGCTACGTAAGCAGATAACTCTCATGAAGAGCAGGAGGACACGAAGAGCAGTTCTTTTCATACAGATTGTCAGATTATTACAGTTTTTCAAGTTTATCTATGTGCAAGAACAACAGGAACAAAAGCTTCAGGATCTACTTAACAAAAACCATCCTGTATTGGTTGGTCCTGTCTAGCAAAAAATATTAAAGCCTACAACAGACTTGGTCATACAGTCTGAAAGGAAGTCAGATATTGGTTTTTGCTCAACCACACCAACAATGAAATTGTTCCATAGCACAAGAGAAAGAAAAGGGAAAAAATCATACATAGATGTAGAAGTATTGAAAACGGCAGGTTTCTTTCCAGCTTAATAAACTATTAGTGTCTCTAACTTTTGAAATAAAGAAGACCTCCTAAAATAAGACATATTTCAAGTCAAGGTTCACACCAAACCTGGGTACTTGAATGATTTTTCTGCCCCTGACTCTGAGATACTTTATCTCTAAAACTATTGAACTCCTTCCACCCACCCCTCCCCCCAAGTGGTAGCTTGGTTTTTGACTCTTAAACACTACAGTGATGTGCGTCACACAAAACCATAAATAGGTACAAAATTAGGTAACTAGAACTAACATTTAGCACAAAAAAAGTCCTGGAGTTATTTGTCTCCACATCTCCGCAACACCTCCTTTGCAATTTCATACACTTGAACATCTGTGGTTTTCTTTAGCTAAGGAATAAATTCCACTCAGATTATATAAAACTGCCTTTTTAAAAAGATCTTCATGTAATTTATTGAAGTAGGGACACCATATGGTATTTTAGGACTGGTCAGAGCGGACCATCATTAACTAAGCATTATTTTGGCTTTTGATTATCTTACACTTTAACATTTCCTCAATTATATCTTCCTTAAGGAAAATAGTATTTCAGGTGAAAATAATATAACAGACCTTGAACATGCTAAGAATGCCAGATTGTACCTTTCCCTTATCACATATGGCAATAACTTTGTAATTAAAGCAATCATAATGCTTCATCTGTTTTAACTATCATGTTCTAAACTAAATTCATATGACTTTCTTCTTCTTTCACATGTTCATCAACATAGATAAAAACACATGTAATGCCTGCAAAGCAGCCTACAACAACAGGTCCAAATGAAAATATTGGTAAGACCTGTTTTTGCAGTCATTATTTTATTCTTCTCTAGTCAGCAAAACTAACTGCTGGTGGCAATTTTGCTTTACGTATCACAAGAATATAAATAAATTTGACATTGAACACTTATACTTCACTAGAATTGAGTGTTTTTCAAATTAATACAACGTTCTGGATGATGCATGTCAATGGAAATAAACTAAGGTGAAAAACTGAATAATAAATCAAGAAAACTCAAAGTCATTCAATAGCATAAGACAAGGAAACCTCACTCCAGCAATTCATGGAGAAGCTGGTGATGTTCCAACTGTACAGCTCGGTTTATACTGTGCTTGTACAATGGAATCATTGAAGTGGTGGTAATATCAGTAGTGTCTTCTAATAGAATAAGATTTTCATTTTATATTTCTGCATGTATAAATAGGACTTCATACTTAAGATTGTTAATCATGTCAAAACCAGTAGTTAGTTTGACAGTTTAAAAAATAGTACTAAAGGCACAGAAACCATGAGGAATTAAACAGGGCTGTTAAAACAAAGCTTGTTCATGATCTCATCAAAATTGTTTGTTTGTACAACAGAGGGTGTTAATAGGCTAAAAATAGCTAAAAACTACTAACTGTCAAAATCCAGTAGCAGCAATCCAGTGCTGGAACTTAGGAAGTATGCAAGGGTGCTGCTCAGAGGAGAGTGCAGTATGTAGCTGAAAGAGTGGCTGGGAAAAGGATCATCCTTACCATGTGAAGTGTTAGGAACAACCCTATTTACACTTCGAGATAAGGCTGCTAACACCACCTGTGTCAGGACACACTCAGGTTCTATATAAAGTATTATCATCCTGTCTGCAGTGGAACCACCTGTTTGTAGGATTTGGCTTTATACACATCCCTTGTCAGTGCATTCATTTGTTTCTACTGATAACTAAGGCATCTTCACAACTAAAACTCCAAGAGCTCAGTGTAAAAAAATTATCCATATCTTAACTAATTGAAGCAATAACAAGACTTTAAGTCAAACTAGCAAAGGGCTGATTTCCCCACTTTCAGAATAACCAATAGGATTCAAAATGTTCAGAGTTTTGACTGCTTGTTCAAATTCACTGGATTTCATTTTCAAGACAAATTCCTAACTCCATTTTAGGCACCTGTTTCAATGAGAGCTTGCAATATTTTCTTACACCACCCCATAACTTCTTGAAACAGCCAGCTTTGCAACTCAAATAATTTTCTGTTTGAAGTAGTGACAAGAATCATTGGAACCTATGTTCTGAACTCATACAGGGCTGATACCACAGTTCCATGGAGTAATGGAACCATATGGGAGTTTATACCTGTTGTTTCTCACATTAACTATATTAATGGCAGACATCTACACAGGCACTTCTGAGTAGCAGAGAAACTGTCATTAACAAACTTGCTGTTAAGAGTTCACAGATTTCTGCATGGAACAGTAAAGAATTTGTTACAATCAGATAAATATGACTTACTTTCCTTATCACTTTAAAGTAATGAAAATACATTGAGAAAACCAAAACCAAACAATAAAAATCTTCAACGTCTCTTAGCCAAAATGCTTATTTAAGTGCATATTCAAAATATTGCTGATTGCTTATATCTACTGAAATGTAAAAAACAGATTTTTTTGTATTCAAATAATAGAGCAAAAAATTCCATGTTTCTAAAGATCTGGTCATTTTCAGTGGTATGAAAATGGAATAACTGGTATCAACAACTTGAGCAAGACAATACTGTTAAACTACTAGGGGAAAATACAGTTTCATCTATCTACAAAATTTCCTCTAGAAAATAAGACTACAAAATGAAGTAATCTTGCTCGTACTACCCATGCTCAGTGTCCACTTGTTCTTTTTAGAGACTTCAAGTCAAGAAATTTTTCAAACAACCACTTGCCTAGTAGCATAATTAAAACAGTGTATTTCAGTCATATTGATGTATGTTTATAAAGAACAGACCAAACACTGATTACCAGAGTTCTCCCCTACACACACTAAATATAACTCAAGAAAACTTCTTTTAGGTTTGTACACTTTCAGTGGTAGATAAATCTTGTGACTGCTGCAGGATTAATCCCTATGTTTTCCTGATATCACAGTTCAAGTCTAACTGTGAGTCTGGGGGCTCACTCCCCTTTTCAGGAATGCTCTGCATCAAGAAGAATGGGTATAAACTGTAGTGATATGCTGAAAATTAACAAGAGAGGCCTTAGTCATGCAAATATAAATTGTAGTCAGGGACTTGAGTGTGTTAAAAGGTTTACTGAGCAGGAATACTTCAACTTTTTCATCCAGAATTTTTGTACTGTGAACTTTTTCAAATGTTTTACTAACAACAGTTCAACTTCAAAGTACTTAACTAGATGATGTCTAAGCCCCATTATAGGCTAATTTCTTGTTTATCCACGTTTCCTTTTTCTAAAGTCACATTCAGTGCTTCCACCAATGAAGAGTAATGGTTGTTCCTTGTCCTTGAAAGTCCTTAAATGTTCGTAAACAAAACCTGTAACCACTCTCAAATTTTGGTCCCCTACTACCATTTTGAAAACAGGAGCAATGTCACAGATAAAATATTTGGCATGAGGAGTGTTAATCATTGTGACCAGGTGAGACTGCAAGAAAGATAACTGTAAACAGTCCTAAAATGTTTGAATTGTTTTCTTTCAGTACTGGGATTGTTTTAAAGCTGATATTTTCAAATTACAATTCCAGGGTAAAATCCTGGAAATGGATATCTATGGCTTTAAACCTCAACGTTTAGGATGAGTTTAATGGGTTTTCTATTTTAGCAAGTATCTAACTAACATACCAAGCTGCCCTAAACACCATTCACATCAAATGCAGCAGCTTTAGCAGCTTCCCAGTTAAGGCAATACTGGCAGAAATCCATTTCTAATGAGTAACGTATCTTCTAAAAATCCACAGTAATTTTCTTTCAGAGCCAAATAGATTTTTGTTTCAATTATCACTATTTTTATATCTCTTTGCTTAGATTGCAGCAATAAACTCTAAACATCTTCATGCCCTCCCTAAAGAATGTCATCTTTTTAAACAAACAAGGATGTCGAATATGAGAGCTGAGAGCTTCCTTGGGTTGAAAGCAAGTAAGAAGTGCTGGAGGTGTGGGAATTCTTCAAAGCAGCACTACGTCCAGTTTTTTTTTTTTTGCTTGTGAGCACTATTTCTCATACTCCCCGTAAGTATTCGTGCCAAGACAATTTTCACTTCAAAGTTCAAACTATTTTGTCATTTCAGGCATGATTTTCAGATCTGCGATGTTTGCATAGAAGGTGACAGTATTGTTGAATTAGAAGTGTTGGGGGGAAGGTGGTGGGTGGTGGTGTGAAAGATAATTGTGAATACAGTGGGCTCCTTTTTTACAGACAAGTAACGTCATAAGTGTGAACGCCTAATTTATTATTTCCGTGCTTCAAGTGGGAATATGCTTCAGCAACTCCTATCTTACAAGTGGGAATGACACCTCCTGAATGTATGCAAATTCCTCGAATCAAAGGGTAATTTTAAAAATAGGCTTTAAACAGCAGGATGCCTAATTAATTCAGATAGTGGGTATACGACCCCGACTTTATTAAGCTAAAACTGCAGGTTTCAAGGCATGCTTCTTTGGAAGCAGAGTATAACCGGGATCAAAGGATCACCTTAGCTGTAACCTCAGCCGGCTAAGACCTGCTTTCACTGTGCTATGAAATCTATCGGAAACTCTTATTAACCAGAGCCCCCAGGAGGGCTCTGCGAAACATCCCCCCTCGAAAAGCCTCCTCTTCGCTAGAAGGCGGCCCGTGTCTCCAGACCCTCATGTGCCCTGCAGTTCCGACAGCGCAAAATGACAGCATGCCCCGCGCCCCGGTGCCTTTTCAGGCGTGTCATTTACGGACATAAAACTTAAGGAGCGGAGTGCACCGGTGCCTCTGAGCCCCCTCCGAGCTCGTAAACCCACACCCAGCAAAGCCCGCCCCACAACCCCGCGGCCGCCTCGCCCCGCGCCGCGCCCGGGCGGAGGGGGGCAG
>VXBR01003442.1:635537-649243 GCA_013400215.1 Cisticola juncidis | reverse complement strand
AACCTCCCCGGGAGGGGCGGGCAGGCAGGGACATGGCAGCGCGGCGGAGAGGAGGGGCTGGGGGGCAGGGGAGGGGTGGGCACGGGGCTGCAGACAGCCTGATGGGTCTGTTGGCCGTGAGAATCCCTTCTGGGGAGAAGGATGGAGACTTCGACTTGGGATTTGTCAAACACTCTGCAGGTGTTTGTCCATGTTTGAAAGGATAGAGACAAAAGTCTTTATTTTATGTGCTGTAGCTGATACAAAGCTGATTTGTGTATTTCCATATATATAATACAGTATTTCCAATGTACACGAAACAATCTTACTGTGTTTTGAAACGCAGATTTAAGACCTGTGCTCGGTTGCGTTACCCCCCGCGCTGCGGTGGTCCCAGCCGGACGAGTTGCCCGCTGTGGTAGCAGCAGGGGAGCCTGAGCTGGCTTTCGTAGTGGCAATGCTACTAAAGTAGGCGAAAGCAAATTGCTCAGCTCTGCTTCAGAAACGAAGGTGACAGCCAGATGGGTTCCTTCAGTACTGATGAGCAAATTTGTTAAAAAAATCCCGATTTCCTAAAAAAATATGGCTTATACAGAATTGCATCCCGTATGTATTTGCATGTGAGTATAAGAGAGTACATTTGGTGCTGTTTGCCTGCTGTTGCTTTGTTAGTTCTGCACCCCATAAGTTTTTGGGTGATTTCAAACAAATGAAACCAAGGGTATATTTTGAGATACTAGTTCTCCAAGAAAGAACATTCTTCTAAGTTCTGTGAACACAGCTGGGCAGGGGAGAATGTGCTTATGTGCAAAAAGGAAAAATATGCAGCATATATTTCAACCATTAATATTGAAATGTCAGCATTGGACAGAAGAGATGTGGGACTGTTGGGAACTGAATGTCCAGGAATTGGAAAAATCGCACTCTTAATCCAAATGTATTCCTGTAGGATTCAGCAGTGTCCAATAAGGAGCTAATCTCACTTGAAGCCTGTCATGGTAGACATGCATATTTATCTTCTCTCTGGATTCTCTGATGCTCTGTTTAAGAGAAGCCTGAAGCTTTGGTGTAATTCGGTTTAAAAATCTGACAGTCATGAGATGCAATTCCCTAGGAAATGAGGCTTCATATATGTCATTGCCTACCAAACTGTTGGTCTTATCTGCACTTCCCTTAGCCTTTGTGTAGCCAAATGCTTAGGCAGGCCTTTTTCTGGCTGGTGTCATGAACAGGTAATTTCTCTAATACAGAGATGAAAAGCAGCTCCTTAAGGCTGCAGACATTTAATGAGTGCACAAAGGAAATGATTTATAGTGTGGGCTGAGTTACATCTTACGTACTTTGCTGAGACTAAATCAGCTGGGCTATGTCCTTAGCTTCTCCTGCATAAACTGCTAGGCAGTTCTTAAGTTGGAATTTGCTTGTGGAAGCAGCTCCTGGTAAAGATGCAGAGACTATCACTTCATATTGCTGCTGCCTTAGTGTTATCATCATTTTCTCAGACAGCTTCTTCGGAAGATGAGGCTCATTGATCTACCCCTTTACCATGCCAGCCATAATGCAATGTTTTTTTAAGACTCTTTTTGGCAGTCATCTTTACTAAGTTGAAAACCCGAGTTTGGAAAATTTGGATTCTTTTGAAATTTTGTGTTTGACAGCATTGACAATGACATCAGCTTTTAACTGAATATATTGTTTCATGAACTGGGGCTGAATGAAATGGGACCAGGCGTATCACTTCCAGCTGTTCACCCTGTCTGTTTGTTGCCTGGCTGATGCTGTGCTGGTGGCAGGCATAGCTGTGTTGCATATGAAGCAGGTAGTCCGTGCAGCTTGCAGGCTGCCACTGTGCAGCTCAGAACTTGTGCTGATCTATATTACTATTTTGATCTGTGCACTGGATTGCCTTTATGCATGACTCAGCTTCCTGTCACGGTAGCTGCCACCTCTGTGAAAGCCGAAATGGACAGATGCCTCAGAGTGGTAATCTCTTCTGCTGCTCGGCTTCAATCTGTTTGTGTTTGGGGCTCAATGTGCTAAGCTTTAGCACCTGTGAATATAAAATGCTGGGAATGAAGTACAGTGAGTCTGAAATGGAGAGGATAAAGAAATCACTACAGAGAAATGAATTTATTGCTTTACCTGAGACTTTTATCAGTGTGAAAGCACTCTGGGTGAACTCAGCTGGAAGATTAGTTGGTAACTTTTCTCAAATTAAAAATAATTACTTTGTTAATTCAAAAAATTAAAACAATATCAAAAAACATTATGGAAACCAAAATAAAAATCATTTCTAGGGTTCTTCTGTGTTTGTTGTAAGCATACACCAAAATGACCCTGTTTCATGTTGAATAACATGTTTTTTAAACTGTTCATTTAGAACTGTATTTGAATCCCCACACTAGTTATGTGGAAGCCATCGTGGAAACAGAGGTTCTTGTCCTGTGGAAGATGATAGAGCATTGCCTGAAGGCATAAACCGCAAACTTACCCTGACTTTATTGTACTTGCAGCAGATCTACAGTGTCAGTCATTCAAATTAGTACAGGAAGTATCCTTCTGTCAAACAGGAGTAAAACCAGATCTGTAATTCTGCAAGTCACTTCATATAAACATGGCTTGTTCATGAGAAACAATAAATCTGCATAGTAGCAAGGAATCTTTGCACATATGCACTGGGTGTATATTTTTTCCCTTTCAACATAATGTTTCTTGGTTATCCTTCTGTCCTTATTTGCTCCAAGTTGAGTTATGTTTAAATGAAGCTACAGAATTCATTCCTTGGTAAAACACATGAGTGAAGTCTAGTTATTCCTCATGGCCTGATCCTGCTGCAATTCAAATAGAGTAGTGCTTTTTTTTCTTGAGTAGTCCCACAGGAAATGGTAAGATATTGAAGGTAGGAAGAACAGTTCAGTAGTCCTAAAGTCCTGATTCACATCCATCATGATCAGTAAAAAATGCACCAAGTTGTTTGGTTTAAACCCAGCATGATAAGGATTTGCAAATTAAAACCAGCTCTCTGAGTCCAGTTGTCTAAAAATGAGCATTACCACATCAGTGCTACTATACTGAAGAGCTTGGGAAGTAATCTGAGTGATGTGCTACAGGTAGTGTGCTGCAAACTTAACTATGAGAAACACTTCTTCTGTCTGCAAGCTAAATTTAAGCTCTTGTTCATATGTGTTCTAATACTTTAATATATATTGTGGGGTATGCAAAAGCACTTGGTTGTAGTTCAGTTTCAGTCTCACTGCTGTCAGTGGAGACAGACTCAGTACTTCTGTTTGGAGGCTTACCTGTGGCTGACACTTTGGGAAAACCTCTACCAAGAGTCACAATAGTTGAGGGGTTTTATTTATGTCTTTCAAGTAAAGTGTTTTACTGTGCACTAAAATATGGGCACTGTGGTATATACCTGAAATACCCAATCCGTTCTCCTCAGATATTTAGAACCTGATTCTGACAGGGGCTGCATGTACAACCTCACTATTGTCTTCATTCCAAACCAGTAACTATTTGCAGGACTTGTGAAGGCAAAGTTTTAAGATCAGGTCAAAAATCAAGGTTTAAGTGTCAGCAAATTGACCAGCATCTTGCCTTTCATGTAGAAAGTAAAAGACTCCTGTGCAGAGTTACATCATCTGATGAAATAGTATCTCAAAGCTGGGTGTTACTTTGCTGCTCCCTAGCAAGCTGGCCCAGTTTTACGAGCAGGCGACAAAGGCAGTTGCCTAGAGCGACAGACAAAAAGAGGCAATAAAATCACATTCTAAGCAAGAACGAGACCCTGTGACTCTGTGCCTGTTTTTGGAGGCTTAATGAGGACTCAGTGCATTCCCCAGACACCATTCACCTCAAGGTGCTGATGTGCTGAGGCTGAGCAAACTCCTTACTACAGGAGCATGGCCATGGTTGTCTGAACATCCCATCTATTTGTGCTTGTCTCTGCTTCAACTTGCTGCTGCTGAGACTAAGTGGAGAAACTTTATATGCTCCTCCTCTGCTCCTTTTTCTTGACAGTGCTGTATTACTTTTGCCAAAATGGTTGGATTGGCAGGAGAGCAGGGACAGCTGTGCTAGAGACTAGAGAGCTCACAAAATTCATGCTTCACTAAAAATCCCCTTGTTATTATTAGCCTTGCAAATTAGGAATGACAGGCTGCTGAGACTTACTGAGTTTATATTTATGTCAAGAAACTGATTGTAAAAAATAAGACATGTCTTAGTAAATCTTACATGGGTCGTGGATTGCCATACGGACCTTTTGCAGCCATCTCAGGCTTCAGTTAACACTGCTTGATGTAGGCTTCCATTTTCTACCCAGTTTTGAGTGCTAAAAATGTTTTCTTCCTTTGCTCCACTGCTTATGCCCTGACACCTCTCGACTTCTGGGATGGAGCTCTTCCATGCTGTGAATAGGTTGCTGTATCAGGCTTTGCTAATAGACTCTGTGGAGAGTTCAGTATCACTGACCACATGGGTAACAAGCTGTAACAGAGAACCTGTCTGGAATGACAGTCATTCTGCCCTACTGCTTTTTAGAGGAGCTGCTTGGAGCAGCAGAGATTTGTGAGCTGACTGTGGGGACTGAGGTGCCACTGTATTGGTTTGCTTTGGGTTCACAGTTGGTTTGTCGTGCCATCCAAAGGCATGCACTGAAAGCGTTGCTAGGTCAGCCTTCACCACACATCAAGGTCTGTAATAGAAAGAAAGGAAACGTGTATGGATTACAAAAAAAGACAGTCTAGTCTCATCAGAAGCAATAAGAATTTGGAAAACATACTACATTTCATTAGACTTTGCAACTTTAGTCCATCACTGTGTCATTAAAAGGAGATTTATGGGAGGCGGATTATCCCACGTTGGCCCACTGGAATGTTCTTACTTTTTGTAATGCCTACATTACTTCATCTAAAAGAGGATGCTAAACTTGGGTCTCATAAAACAAGGACAAGTTTGAGTTTCCGTATTTTTAATCCAGGAATACAATTTTCTTGTGGATGAGCCTGTAATAAAATTCTGCTAACTTCTCCATGTTCTTTGCACAGTTTCATAAAGTTTTTTTTTTCATTTTCCCTTTTGCTATTTTGCTTTTGAATATACAGTAATGGGGTATGTGTTAGGTTTTCAAATCACTTTCACAAATGCTAAGGAGAGGACTCCAGCCTAGAATATGATTTCCAAATATGGAGGGATGAGAACAATCCTGGCTTTCAGGAGCTGTCAAGCAATATGATTATGCACCTGTACAATACACAGACTGTTCTGTATTTCAAGGAAAAGAGAGAGGTTAATACCTGATTTGGTTTGTACCTTTGTAAGCACAGCTGTACTTCATTTCCATCTCCAAGTTCCAGTTCCAGTTATTTTATTTTAAATCCTTCCTCCTGGAAATCTGCCTTGACCCCTGGCTTGACAATATACTGGAAATTCAAGATGTCTGCACCCTGTTTTTTTTTTGTTTGTTTGTTTAGGTTTTTTTGTGTGGATTTTTTTTTAATTTATCTCCTTTAGCAATTTTCTCTTCCCTTTGAAAGTGAGCAAGGCAAAACAGAGCCTTTTCTCTAATGTTGTAAGTGGCTACAGAACATCTGTAATTTTATCTCATCTCACTTCACACTTGATTAAAAGGTTATTCAGACCTAAAATAACATGATTAATTTTTTGTGTGTGTGTTAGTTTCTACTGGAAGATTAAAAGAAGCCCTTTTAATTGATGCAGCATTCTCTTGCACACATATGTATATGTACGCTCCCCAAGCATAGGTGCGTATACATGTACACACTCCAAAGACACACAAGAACGTATGGATAACTAAATTCACATAGAGATGCAGTAATAAGATTTCCACTTTAATAATTCTGTTTTTTCCACATGCCTTTAAATTTTACCGTGTTGCACATAAGCGTTATAGCAACCTATAATTAACTGACCCAGTACTCTCTTTTACAATCCCTTTTCTTAACTCAGTGCAGGAAAGAGGGGCGTTCATTTAATGAAGAGTTTTGAGTTCTTTGTCAAGGTGTGTTTGGAGGCATGCTTGCAGGTCACCATGAAGACCCTGTTAGAAGCACGTTTTTAACTTGTGAAGTGTCCCATATAATTTCCTAAGTTAGTAAGTCTATAAGCATTTCCATAAGCTGAGGAACATGGAAGCCAGAGGAAGTTTCATGTTTCTTTATTGAAGCAAACTTGTTCCACTGAAGCACAGGAAAACTAACACTTAAAGTATCAATTAATTTTGGATGCCCTCTCTGAGATAGCAAGGATGCATTTTTTCGGAGTAACTGGTATTAGATACTGAGTATGAGACATGATTCTTAATCAGCTTTGGTAGTAGCTGAGGGCATTCACTGTTTTATGTATATCAGCCTTAGGACTTCCAAGTCAGGTCCCCAGAAAATGAAGAACCTAGAGTTAATGACCACCCCTGAAAATCTAAATTACTTAATTAACATAACAGGAAATCTGGGGTAGAAGCCAGGACGAAATGTCATTCCCTCCTCCTCTGCTATGTTAACTTTCTTAGCTGTGAAAGTGGTTCTTTCCTGCAATTCCTTGCCTCATTCCTAACCTCAGCTAAAAATAAATTTGCAATCTGCTTTATTTTATGGTCCTGCACAAACCTTAAAGGTAGTTACAATAAAATAGGCAAAATATACTCCCAAGTGCTTTTAACTTAGTCATTAAGCCACATTTTACCTCCTTAGCCCACCCTCTGGGTCTTCTCATGTACCTGGTCTGCTTTCCTAGGGACTTTATCCTACTCTCTTCTCCATTTCTTTATCCCATTCTGCTTGTCCTAACCATTTTTTTTCATACATTCCCCAGATTCCTGTCCAATGTGTTTGTCTCTTTCCATTGCTCAACACCTGTTTTTCCCCTTCTAGCTACAGGTCCTCTTTTTGTGCAGTGTGTCAGTCTGTTGTTCCTCCTTCTCCCTTCGCCACCTTGTCCTCATTTTTTTTGCCAACGACTCACTTTTAGTTCATCTCTCTCTGTGCTTTTTAGGGTTCATGATTTGAAACCTTGGTGGTTTTGAGCTTCTCTTCTCCCCAGATCCCTATTTTACTTCATTCTTCCCTTTCCCCAAGGGCAGTGGGTGGCCCCTGGTCATCCCTGACAGACACTTCCGGGACAGT
This sequence comes from Cisticola juncidis, assembly GCA_013400215.1. NCBI lineage: Eukaryota > Metazoa > Chordata > Aves > Passeriformes > Cisticolidae > Cisticola > Cisticola juncidis. The sequence continues at coordinate 642,119 of VXBR01003442.1, read as the reverse complement.
GAAAAGAAACTTTAGTCTTCCAAAATATATTCTGGTAGTGGTGACAAGTGTTCCCATGTGATGAGAACATTTGAGATGGACCTAGAGGCTTCTGGGTCTAGAAGGTGCTTATGGCAACAAAGAGGATACCCATTGGACTCTCTCGGAGGAAATGCATTCCAAATACAATCCAGAAAGTAAAGGAAGAGGAGGGACAGAAGGCTGACATGTTTCTCTGAGAGTCTGTCCAAGTTTCTGTGTCACTGCTTTTGCATAGATTAGTGTGGCAAGGAATCTTAGAATCATATCTGAAACAGAAATTAGGGAGAGGCTGAGCCTAGGGAGTATGTAGATATCTGCAGCTGAGTTAAGGGAGATCCATCTGCTGTGCAGGGTTCTAAGTGAACTATACCTACTGCACAAGTGGCAAGTCAATTATAGATGCATAAGTCAAAATGTTCATCTTGCAAGGTTGCTGGTGAATAAAATTTAACTATCTGATTTTACATTTATGTCTGTGTGTATATATTTATTTATTTGTGCACATTACATGGAAAATAAAATCTCTGTTCTCTGATGTGTTTCTGTGAGTAGAAAATGATGCCATTTACACTCCATTCTTAATGTGATTTTATGGGGTTTATTGACATGGCAAGTTTATTTTAGATACGTGAAGACCTGGGGGAGTAGGATTATAATAACAACATTAATTTGTCTTCTTAGTGCTAAGAAAGAAAAGAAAAAAGAAAAAAAAAGAAAAAAGAAAAAAGAAAAAAGAAAAAAAAAAGAAAAAAGAAAAAAGAAAAAAGAAAAAAGAAAAAAGAAAAAAGAAAAAAGAAAAAAGAAAAAAGAAAAAAGAAAAAAGAAAAAAGAAAAAAGAAAAAACTTGCTAAGCTGTGTTTAACCTGCAGGGGTTCTGGAAAAGCAGCTGTCCCTTTTTAAAGCCTTATTTAGTATTTGCCATAATTTTTCATCTGTATCCTGAATTGATACTGCAGCTGTGTTGGAGGAAAAGGAAACTTCCACTTTTCCAAGTCCAGAACAATGTGCTTAATTTTGGAGGCAAGCAGCAAGAACAAAAGGGAGTGTCTTAACATGAATCTGATTATTCTGGCACAGAAGTGGTGGCAGTGGATTTCTGTGTCTAGTCTACTGTTGCTAATAGTGATTTCTGGAAGTTGATGGAGCACAGAGTACCTTATTACCAAATGTCTTCACAGACATGTTTTGCAATCATTGCCATGTCACAGTTGTACAGGGCTGTGCTCTCAAGTGTTGTGAAGACCCTTAGGCAGCCTCAATGTAAAAACATTTGCTGATGAACAATGAAGACAACTATGATCATCCAAGGGTGAATTTTAATTCAAAATAATCTTTATCCACAAAAAGAACTGATCATTTGGTACACTGCTTCAGTAAAATTATTTAATTTTTTTTACAGAAGCAAGAATAGTTTAGTCTATTCTTGGCAGTTAATAATATTTGCTGAGCTATTTAAATAATTCAGTAACTTCTATGAGTTATGCATTGCTTATTGTAGGGAATTACATCAGTCTGTCCTTTCATCGATGTAGGTGTGTATAAATGAGCAGATATAAAAATAGAGTTATAGAATCATCAGGGTTGGAAGAGACCATTAAGGTAATCCACCCAGCACTGCCCTCTAAACCACATCACCCAGATGTTCTTGAACTCCTCCAGGGATGTGACTACACCACACCTGTGGGCAACCTATTCCAATGTCTGACCACCCTAAGAGTGAAACATGTTTTTGAATATCTCATCTGAATCTCCCCTGTCTCAGCTTAAGGTCATTTCCTCTAGTTCTTTTGCTGTAGGTATGTAGGAAGAGACCAGCCCCCACCTCACTACAACCTCCCTTCTGGTGCTTGTAGAGAGCAGAGAGCTCCACTCTGAACTTCCTCCAGGCCAGATAACCCAGCTCCCTCAGCTTTTTCTCATAAGACAAAATGTGTCCTATGAGGAACAGCAGAAACGTTTCAGGGCTCCTGGTGCTACAGTCATTGCAGGGTGCTGTTAGGGTGAGATGATGTACCAACCCCTTTTCTGCATTCCTTTTTTTTTTTTTTTTTAAAGAAAAATCTGCCTGTTTGTGCTGAATGGGAGCAGCAGCACCAGGCAGACATAAGTGCCTGGACACTCACTAGGTGCTTAATTCCAGACACCAAACTCTGTCTCAATCTTTGCCAAGTTCTCTGTGAGCAGGTAAGTGTGCTGAGCATGCCATTTGATATTTCCTATCAGCTGAGCTGCCTGATGGGTGCAATCACTCATTTTTAGTTTTCCTGTGTAAGAGAGTTGGCAGATGCTCTTCCAAGAGACATGGTTTACTCTTGTTTGTCTGGATGCCAACTGAAACCAGTTGGATGGCTTTAAATCTTTTACAAAAAACAACTATGTAAAAGCTTTGCTTTAAGGTGTCCAACTACCCACAAAAAAATCTAAAAATACCGAATTTCCTCTTCTTCAGAATTAGAGCTTGTTCTCCCAGTAGGAATGTGTGAAATTGCTTTATTGGCTTTTTTGTAGCTGCCTTCTATTGACAGAAGTGAAGCCTGAAGATGTGAAGGGAGAGTTCAGGAATGTTTCGGGAACTCAACCCCAAATTCTTGAGTCTCAGTCGAGGTGGCTGTTTTTACTCTTTTTCTGCTAAAAAAAAAAAGGACTCAAAGCAATTGAAAGCATTTTATTACTCCCCCCCTCCAATTCATTTGTTCACAAATGCACATAAAAATGTGAAAGATGAGAAGTGTCTTCCCTAGAGGATATAAGTACTCACACCTGGTGATTTCAGTAGGAGACAGAGCATAGCTAGAACTGGGATGAAGCACATACAGTTAAACAAATTATTCAATCAGAGAAAGATGATTCCCTCCAGGGCAAACAGGGCATTGAGTGTATTTACCCTGCGAATTCTCATACTTACACTAATTTGTGTCTTTGCACTACAAAGTATGCAGGCTTCAGTTTGTTACTGGGTGTTGAAAAATGTGTTATGGTGTATTATAAATTGCTGCTAAGTAAAATGGTTTTCCTTTAGGTTTTCTTTGCTCCAAATATACGTTACGTATTGTCTTCAATATGCTGATGGAATTTTCTACTGAATGAGGTATGGTCAAGGTGTCAGGACTTAACCTGAAGACCTGTCAACATTTGCAGTGACTAAACAAGTTAATTAGGACTAGCTCATCTGAGAAATTTAAGCATATAATTCCAGGTGATCATGATGCATCTTTGGCTGCTGCTGAATCCTTGGTTCCACAATTGCTAATTTAGGTCATTCAGTCTTATGTTTTCTGAGAGCCTCCTTCCTTAGAAAATAATTCTTTCTGAGGATGCGCAGAAGCTAGGGAGTCAAAGCTGCAGCTGATGACTGCATAGGTTTAGCAATAAGTTTATATGCATCATTTCCTCATTAGTAAGCTGTGAGGGAGCTGAGATACAAGATGTAGTATCTCCTCACCTCATGGGAATGATGGAAGCATTAGAAATCATGAGAAAAACATAAGCATAAGACACTCCAGGTTGCACTGGATGTCTATTACAAATTATGGTAGTTGTGATACATAAAATAAAATTTAAAAAAAACCAACAGAATTTGAAATAATATAATTTACCAAATCAGGATTTGGACAATGGACTTGAGTCTATGAGTCATGAGAGGACTACTTTTGTACTGTCGTAACACAACTGCATGAGATGTCATTTAACTCTTCACCTGGAAAAAAAGCATTTTGATCCACATTCTCTGCTAAATTCAACTCATGGCATTGAATCACTGAGAGCAGATAGGTGTTACAAGTTACCATGGCACCTCCTTGGTGATTTCCACTTCATGGTTCCCTTGAGCAGCAGTATCTTTTGATTTTTTCACAGCACTGCATCCTGGAATGGTGTGTTTGTATTGTGCTCCTTTTTCAGTTTTGTTTTAAGGTATAACACCAAAACTGAGTTTTTAAGATTGGATGTTTTTCTTTGAAGGCACAAACTTGAGGTGTGAAACGTTAGCAGCTCAGAGCAGGTTCTGGGGCTATTTGCATTCTGGGTCTGTCCACCTCTGCAGCACTACTTGGCAAGTAATGTGGTTACAGTTTGGAGGTATTTTGGGACGCCAGCAGCACACAGATTTCTTAACACAGGTGTGACCTGTATTTAGGAATGAATTAAAGTTTAATTCTTTATATTAAAGGTGTCATAGAGGTTGCTTGCTGCTCTCCAAAGGAGATGGGCAGCTGAGAGCTGCTCAGAAGATAAAAGCACAGTTCTGAATAGTCTGTGGGGCAAATGAGTGTCTGTGCCTTCAGAGTGCAGCAATATCATGATTGATGAACTGAAAATGTCTGACAATAGTAATGTCTCACAAAGTTTAAGCTCATAAATCTATTACTCACAAACTTAATTATGTATCACAGTGAAATGTATAAAGCTGTTTACTTTGTACTTTTAAGGGCTTTTAGGACATTTAGAAACAGTATAGAAACAGATGGCACCTTATAGCTGTTATATTTCGGAGTCTTGCTGTGTTTTCAGGATACACTAAGATGATCAATGACAACATTTTTTTTTGGCCATATAGATTCAGCTCTCTTCAGTCCTCGCATCTGCCTCTCCAACTGGGGCTGACTTCTATCTGTCAGGATGTGCTGTAACTCAAGGGAGATTTTCATTATATACAGTCAAATGGCCATTTCTTCAATGGACATGTTATTTTCTCTGCAATCCCATTTTCTTGGACCCTGTAGGAAAACATTGTAATGAGAGATACAATGAATTATTTATTGGAGTGACTGGGTCAGGTATGTGGCAGCAGTGTCTTTCAAAACAGTTAAAAACAGTGTGCAGTGAATAGCAGCAGCTTGATGTGATTTTCCGCTTATAGTGCCTTCTCAGTCTCTAAGAACCAAAATTGAGAGTAGGTATTGAAGTGGATGTTGGAGTGTTTTCCTGTTTTCTGACATGACATGAGCTTTATGTGTTCTTAAAGCTCAAGGCTTGGGGAATGCTCTTGTTCTGTCTGGCCTGGTACAGGCAAGCCTTCAGCTCTGCCTGTGGCCTCCAGAGTAGCACACAACTGAGGAGGAGGAAGAGCTGCTAGGAAAACAAGTTGTGGGAAATCCAAGCTCAGGGAAAGATTTTCTGGGCTTGGAATGTTATTGTGCACAGTGAGAAAGCCACCTGAGAGGACATGCAGAAGTGGGTCCTGTCTGTGGTCTACCAGGGAAGGATAGCACAGGAGGTGTTATGGTCCAATTATTGAGATTATTAGAGATTCCTCTGCCTGAATTAAAGTGCAAACAAGATCATATGCCAAAGCTAATAGTAAGGATTTTATTTAACAGTAAATATGATATAGAGAGAGGTAGAAAGAATAGGGAAAAGAGAGTGGGGAAGAGAAAGAAAGTGACAGAAAGACAAATTAAGTAGAAAGATAGTCACCACTTCTAAAGATCCAGTAGTGTCCCGCTGGTCCTCTTCCTCTGGTCTTCTCAGTGGTGAGGGTCCCACAAAACACATAGCTCAGTGAGTTAGGATATGTTCAGGTACAGGTGGGAATGCCCAAGCACCTTCCCTGCAGTTTTATTTCCCTGGGAGTTTTACGCTGCCTTTTGCAACACTGAATTTGTTGCAACATTTGCAGATTGTGTGCAGTCCTCTGGTGGAAGGCCTCAGAAATATGTCTGAGGGGCACTTCAGTAGTCTGATGGTTTGTTCACCCTTCTGAGACATGACAGACACCTCTCATGTGAATGTGGTCTTCTCTTGAACTGAGGGGGAGATTCGCAAGCAAGCTAGTTTATATAAGAGAAGACAACTGGCATGATAAAAAACACCGTCTGCAGGGCCTGCTTCTTATCTATCCCAAAACTCAGCTTGTAATCTCTGGTGGTGGATGTTCACTCCCTCTGCTTTTTGCAGACCAGACATTTTGCCATCACCCCAGAAACTCTCCTGCTTCCTCTTGGTTCTCAGGGAAGAGTGTGAAAACCCAAACTCAGCAAATGAGTCTGTGGGCTATAGCTTTCCCCAGCCTTGTTTACCTCTCTTTAGACCTGAGATAACTGGACCACAGAACCACCTTTGCTTTATCTCAGGTTCCCATCGAGTGGCTTAACTCACATTCCAATTTCCCACAATCCTGGAGGCTTACTGGATACATACACGCCAGGAAGGATGGGCTTTGGTTGTGCAGATGAGCAGTTGCTTCTTTGGACACTTGGTACAGTGGACAAAGTCCTCTGTTGATCTTAACAGTGTTTAAGAGTTATGATTTTTGAGTCTGTTACAGGAAGCCAAAGAGCACACACTGAAGGGAGGGTTCCTGGGAAACAGTGAAGGGAGTCCATGGGAAAAGACAGCTTTCCATTGATTTAATAGGCTAAGCCTTCAGTACTACATAGAGAAAGTAGTCCTGTTCTGATATTTTTCTGGAGCTGGTGGCAGAGGATGTCTTATAAGCTTTATCAAAGGCTACTGGACCTTGATATGACAGGAAAAAAAGAAGCCCTAGAATATGTATTTACTTGGATCAGCCAATTTTCTTGTTTGTCCAGAGTGTTAATTATTCCTTGGGGCGGGGGGGGG